>JAOSBN010000004.1:20892740-20978595 GCA_027563595.1 Erythroxylum suave | reverse complement strand
GGATCGATTAGCCACTAATTCTATTGCCATCGTTAGCCTCTTTCTCCAATCAGTTGAAAGGCCATTAATTCTTGAAATACCTACCAAAGAGTTCTTGAAAGGCTTAAGCTCAACCGATTCCATTAATTCTTTAACAATCATCTGAATTCAGTAACAAATTCATAGTCAAATGTATTATCTGCAAGACTACTACTTATAGCATACTAAAAACAATGATGATTTCACCAAGAAGGACAATAAGGATATTTAGAACATGCATTGAAGATAGTCTTAAAAGAAGAAGAACAAGGTGTCATACCGTTTGCATTTCCTTATTTACTTCTACGCCAACAGGAAGCCAAGCAAAAAGCAAAATAAACTCATAAGCGATCATATAAGGTTAACGAATACCATTCTTTTCACAATAGCCGCAAACATGCACAAAAGTATTTTGATTCTTTAGATAACCAGAGATGTTAATATTTCCCTCAATGTACCTAGAGTTTTTTCTTCCGGCCAAGACATCCATCAAGGTGGTCTTTCTTGCGCCACTTACTCCAACTCATGCTATCAAAATACTTGGTCTAAAAGCGCTGCTTATGTCCTTTAAAAGCTACAACTGACTCTCTTTAACACGTTTATTTTTCATTTCTTGACAAGTTAAATTCGACATGATTTTGTGAAAAAAGATACAAATATTCTTAATCATTTATCTTCAACGTGTTTCACCTACTCTAGGCACATCAACATAGTAGTTCACATGACTGAAAGTAAGTGAAAGAGGTTAGAACAGCAAGATAATTCCTCCCGTAGACAAATCATTTGCAGCATGAGCAGGTGCCTTGGTACTTAGTTCATAATTCCTTATACTAGCCCATAAACACAAATAAACTTGCTCAAGATGTCATAATGATAGCACAACTTCAGGTTCATGCAACATGAAATGCTAATTTGTATAAATAAGAAATGAGTGAATTGGTGATGTTAATTATGTCTAATACTCTTAAGGTTGCAGTGTTGTAGCAGTTGGGAATTACATAATTCCAGTTCAAAGGGAATCCAATTAATGCTAGAAGATAGCAATTGTACATGCCTAAGATCACTTACTATTTGAACTAAGGTTACAGTCATTTTTATGATCATCTTGAGCAATTATAGCTTCAAAATTTTCAAGAACTAATGCATAAATCTAGAAAACAATGAGGACACAAACAAATGTATTAAATCGAACATTTAATTTACTGACTTTAAATTTAAGAAATGTAAGTGCTGTAATGACGAGTCAACTAGAGAAAAGAGAAAATCCTATAAGCACCCTATTGTAAGTCCAATACCAATACTCCTCGGTGAAGATATCTCTTTCCTTGAGGAGACATTTTCTAACTGTGGCTTCTTTTGAGTCGTTCATCAGCTGTTCAAAGAGATGTATACTATTAACCTCACTAAAACTCCATGGGATAACATGTTGTAAGTTAAATTAAAAGAACAAGATTTATAGTAGTTTAAAACTTATAGCACTCTATCTGTCATAAACAAACTCATTCATAGATATGGCAATCTGTCCATACATTAATGGGGATACATAGAAGGCCCACGTCATGCTTGGTCCAACGTCATCTACAAGCTGAAGTGAAAACCTAAATGTGGCTATTAGATTTAGTGTATATGCCAAAGTTTTGAAAAGTAGGCATTTAACCACTTTGGTTGAATTGAGATATAGGTTAGACTACACTACACTGTTATTTCAATCTTAGTAATTTGGATAATATTTGCTCTGAAAAGGATGCTCCTGTCATATATTCGATTTCTAACTTATCTAAGGAGAGCTTGGAAAGGTTTTTACCTTTAGATACTATGAAATTTTCAAGCACAATAGTCATCAGCAAGGTAAAAGTACCAAGTGTATGTGCAATGACTTTTGTTCTGGCTATTACTAAGAAAATCTTACCTATAACATGAATCGACACTCAGTAGAGCCCTAAGAATCAGGAAGTGTACTAACCTTAATCCTTGCTTCCTACAACAAATTGAGACAAAAAGATGAAGTCAGATAATCCAAAAATGTTTCCAACCAGTTAACAACATTGGAATTTATTCTAAAAGATTCCATCTTTGACTATAGTTACTTGATAGAACTACCATTGTGGTTAATGGAAGCCTTAATGTGAAGGCCCAATTCATTTAACTCTACACTGGGAGACTTGTCTCAGAACTTAACTAAACACATCGGAAAAGAGAAGATGTTTGATAAGTGTTACACATTTGCAAGGGCGAAGTAACATATCATCACGACATAGAAATGTATTAAGAGAAACCAGTGAGTCATACTTATTGACGATGGTGTAGAATCCTTGCTGATATTCTTCAAAATTTGCTCGAACTCTAGGTTAGGTAGCTACTTCATCTTATAAATACTCGTCACAGAACATTAAACAATTGATGGATTAGTGATAATAAAGAGAAAAAAAAGAAAGGTATAAGATAGTGATAAGAGAGAGAAAAAACAATGAAATTATGATTATTCAATAAGTAAAGGAAGTCAATGTTCACTGTTTAGATAAACATGTTTCTATTTAACGGCGCATATATGACACCTTATAATTTATGTCCAAAATAGTCTAACGTTGAGTAGATTAGTGAACTATTAGACCTTTATTGAGCAATTTAAAAGATTTGGTTTTAAATTGATCAAACCTAAAAAAATTTAGCCCTAATTTGGGCTTTTAGCCTTCAATCCATTCAGTCAATTAAGATATAAAAATATACTAGCAACAAATTAAGTATTTAAAAAATAAAAACTTTTAAATAAACAAATGAAATGCACCAAATATGGGATTAAAAATATCACTAATTAAGCATTTATCAAACTTAAGCATTTGCTTATCCTCAATCAAATCATAATCCAAATCATTAAACTTAAAAACATCCATACCTATCGATTTCAACCTGTTTAACTACGTCCTAAATTATTATGTCTTATTAATCAAATTAGCGTATAATTAGACTTTAAAAATCCTAAAACAATCTTCCATAAACGAATACCAATAGCAATCAAATTGACAATCTTTCTAAAATAAAAGGAAAAAATTTTCACACCCTCACAAAGGATTCACTCAAAATGTTTAGGCTGGAAAATATAATAAAGCTTTGAAATCCATACGTAGAAGAATTCTTAACCCTAAACTTGCAATAAAATCACTGCATAGAATAGAAGAAAAAATCAGAAGGTGTTTTAAATAGATTTTAATGAGGTTTGAGTAAAGGTATGGAAAGGATAATCATAAAGGTAATAATGTAAAGGAAATTTACATAAAAAGGACTACACAAAACTTGGTTCTTCATAGCATAGGTCCTTCAAGCAAAGATTTTAATTGGCACAACAATAATTTTCCTTTCTCAAAGCTCTCTTTTTTCTTTTTTCTTTTCTAATTGATTTGTTACTTAAACTTTGAGAAACTTTGGAAAGAATATAAAGTTGTAATAACAATGTAATTGACATGAATGAATTTTGCAATTAATATGCACTAATAATCATAAGCATAATAGACCTTCTCTTTAAAACTCCTCAATATAATCCAAGTTTTAAGTGACCAAGTAAATGTAAATCCTTTTAAGGTTCAAAAATTGATGAAAAAGTCTTCAATAAAAATATGGTAACTGGTTATCAATAGGTCTATAATCAATCAAAGAAAAGCTAAATCTCAAAATTGGTTATTCCTAGGAGATAAAATAAGGTAAATAGTAATTAAAGAAAAATAGGCTAAAAAAACTAGTTAAATATAAGCATTTTTATTATTTAATGCATTTAGTTTGACAATTTGATCTCCATATGAAAAATAAAAGCGAGTTCTAGAATCATTTAACCATACATGATAAGACACAAACAAAGAATAATAGAGTATAATATAATGATATATTGCTCTTAAGCTCAAAAGCTCAGGTTGAGGCTTAATGTATGTGAATGATATGAAATTTTCATTTATATCAACTATCTCAATGACTACCAAAAATACAACTTATAAAAGCACATCTATTGTCGCCTTCATCCTTTCTCATACTAATTCAACTCAATAACCAATAATAACCTAAAATGTTTTAGATAGACTTTTAATTGTATCAAGATTTTAGGTAATAGGAATAAATAATAAGGAATATAATAAGCTTGACAATTGACCTAAAAATTGAAAATTTTCTTCAAAATTTTCAATATACCCCTTCCTCGCAATCAAAGATGTACATTGTCTCTAATGTACACAATAAAAGCAAAGAAAAATATAAGACCAAAGAAAAACAAAGTGAGAAAGTAATATTAATGTGGTACATCCCTAAATAATTATTTACAAAAATTTTAATTGATCACAATTTCCACCCAAATTAAGTACAATTATCCTTACAAAAGAAAAAAGATAAAAATAAAAATAAAAAGTAATATAATAAAAAAGAAAATAAAAATTCAATAGGAGTTTAGTAGGGTTACGCCCTTAATAACTATTATGACAAAACAAAATAATTAATAAATATAAGCAATAAAATAAAAATGAGAATAAAAGAAACAAAACACCCTAATAAGCATCATAGGTTAGCAGAATGCCTCTATGTCTATTAATTTGTCAATGTTGCTTGAGTATCCTTAGGTGGTGCCATGAAAGTAGCTCAGGTATTTGATTGTTGAGAAGCTAAAAATGACATGGTAGCTCTAGTTAGAGGAGGAAATATTATGGCTTTGAGGTGTCCTACCATATTGACTGGCACATCCTCCATCTATCTTTTGTATGACTCTAACTGTGCCATACGCTCTATTAACTCCTACTATGTGGTATGAATAGCACACTACTCTTCCAGGATCTACCATATATACTTCTCTAATTGGGAAATCTTCAGTTGGTCCCAATGGCTAAGTGGTGTCAAAGTCTTAGGTGAGCTTGTATTATCTAATGAATCATCTTGGCACCCAGCCTCTCCTTTTGGCTACTTCAAGGAGTCTAGTCTCATCTGCTACTCCTATATGTTAGGACAATCCTCATCTACTCTAGCATTACTTACTTGTTTTGAGCTCTAGCCAATCTATAGATGTCATCTGTTAGTCCCCAACTCCCAGTCACCATATGTATCTTCTTTATAATATTAAGGCTCAAGGAGACATATCTTTTAGTAACATCATCAGTATTAATATGCTAAAGAACCCCATACTCCTCGCCAACCAAGTCATATATGACCAAATGATAAAATCTTTGCAAAAAGTGAATAAAACAAGATAGGTTGTCATAAATAGCATGGAATTTTTAGGGTAGGTCACAATGAGGAGATCGCACAAATGGGAGGACTAAAGAAGAATTGGATGAGAAAATAATACAAAGTTCTAGGTTTCTATGAAATTATAAACTGTGTACAAGATCTTGTATAGCACTATGGTTGTGTGGGGTTAGACATATGTCATATAACATGCTTAGATAAGATACATGACATAGGCATGCCAAGATCTGTGCAAATCACTAGGCTTATGTAGAAAATTTTTAAAACTCATAGGTATAGACATAGCTATGTCATGTGATTGTGTAAGTCACTAAGCCTGTGCTTATCATAAAAAAACAAAAAATTGGTTAAAAAAAAGGCAAGACCACAACTGTGTGCACTCTTGATTTCTTGGAAACTTCAAAATTTTGGCTCAACCTCAAACACATTGAAACATAAGAAACAAGACAAAATCATTGAGGATGCTTATAAAACTAACATTAAACAAGCCAAAATTTATTAAATCATAAAATTAAAGTCTAAATAATCAAATTAACTAAAAATTATTCCAAATATTAGGTTGCCTCCCAAACAACGCTTGTTTAACATCCTTAGCTAGACATACGCATACATAATAAAGCTAGCTTGTGTTGATTAAGCCCATTCTTCCTCACCATAGGTTCATCGGCCTCTCATAAGGCTTCTTAATATTTCTTTATAAGGTTAATCCCATCTTTCTTTTTACCTTGAATGAGACATAGATCCAATGAGTATTTACAAAAGAAATTCTTGCACAACACATGAAACTATAGAATCAATGATGTTAATAAAATAGCACACATTATCATGTCGAAAGGAATGTCTCATAGCATCAAATATTTTAAAGGTAACATTTTCTTCCCTAACTTTAAGCACTAGTTTACCATAATTAATATCAATAATTGCTTCTAGCAGTGGCTAAAAACGGTCATCCTAAAATCAAACCCACCCACCTTTGCATGCTTATCCATATCTAGGATCATAATGTCAACTGGAAAAATAAGTTTATCAACTTTAACAAATACGTCTTCAATAATACCCTTAGGATACTTAATCAATCTCTCTGCTTATTTAATGTTTATCCTGGTAAGTTTTGGTTCCCTTAATCCTAGTTTTATGAATAATTTATAATGCATTTAGTTAATAACAATCCCAAAATTAGCTAAATTTTTTGGCACTAATAAGCTACAAATTAAACAAGGGATAGTTAAACTCCTTGGATCATTAAGCTTTATAGGTAACTAGTTTTACACAATAGCCAAGCATCTCCCACTCAAAATCACTCCAACCAACTCCTTTAACTTTCTCTTGCTAGATAGAAGATCCTTTAAGAACTTTCTATATTTTGGCATCTGTGAAAGAGCTTTAACACAAGGTAAGTTACTGTGAAGTTATTTAAAAAGTCTAAAAAATTTAGTAAACTGCTCATCGATATGATCTTTCTTTGACTTATTAGGATTTGGGATGGTAGGCTAGAATTCCTCAACTTTTGGAATGTGATCTTTGTATTTAGCTTTCTCTTGACTCCTCTTGTCACAAAATTCTCCACTTTAGGTCTTGTTTTCAACTTATAATTCCTAATCACTCCAAATAGTGACTATCATCATATGTTCTTTAGGATTTATCTTAATGTTACTAGGCAAAATTCTTTGTTGTCTTTCTGAAACTAATTTTGCAAAATGGCCTATCTAGTTTCCAAGTTATAGATAAAAATTTCTTGATTCCTTAGAAAAGTTTTAATAGCTTGAAATCTTGACTATGAAATGTAAATAAATTTCGTTAATGATGTCTTTTAAGCTTAGTTTTCTTTCATGAGATGGGTATTATTGAAAAACTTATAAAGGGTTGTTCCTTTATTGTCCTTGATTTTCCTAAAAGAAATTTAGGTGATTCCTCTATCTTAGGTTGTAATTACCTCTCTAAAGTATATGGATTACATGGATAAGAGCATTAATCTATATGTTCAAGGCTTTGCTATAGACTTCACTACTTAACATTTTTAGTCTGTATGGGCTAGTCCGAACACCTCACTCTGTATTACTTAGAATAATTGAGGATTAAATCCTTATCCATCTATCTTTCTGCTCAAAGATTCATCTTAGCCTACCAAGATTTTAACTGCTTCTACATCACTCCAACTAGTTTTTTGGGTTTTTCTTGAGAAGAGCACCGTGGTAGTTGATTATTGCCACATCCTCAATGAGATCTTAAGTTGCTTTTAGTGTTTTATTATCCAAAGTACTGCTATTAGTTGTATCAATCATCTTCCTAATTTTTTTATTTTGCCTATTATAGAAGATCTGAATTTGCATCTATAATGGTAAACTAAGATGTGGGCACTTCCTTAACATCTCCTTAAATCTCAACCATATATCTTATAAGATGTTTAAATCAATCTAAACATAGGAACATATTTCATTCCTCATTTTAGTAGTCATAGCTAGCGAAAAGTATTCAAAAAAAATCTCTCTATTATCTAGTTCCATTTAGTGATGGATCCATTAGGTAGAGAATTCAATGATTGCTTTGCTCAATTGTTCAAGGAGGATGGAAATAGTCTCAGTCTTATCACATCATTACTGGCACCATTGTCCCTAAAGGTCACACAAATATCCAAAAAAATTGGTATCTTAACCATCAAACTGTATATATTATTGTATTATCTTAATGGTGTTTGGTTTAATCTCAAAATTGTTGGTAGTAATCGGTCTCAAAATGTTGGATCTCATTCCCTTTAAGTCTGACTTAGCATAATCAAACATTGTCTTTGGTTGGTCTGCCATGATTTTTTATCCTTCAGCCTTAATATGATGTTCTAAGTCCTCTATCTGTTGATTAGCTCTACCTTTATAAGTTGGATCCTTTGAAGATTTTTATGAGTTGTCCTCTTAACTTTTGGATTTTTTTCAACCAAATGGATTTCCTTAGGTTATAAACTAACCCCAATACCTACAAAAGTATTAAAAAAAACATAAGATTCAATAAAATATTTTAATAACTTAAAAATAATAAATAAGAAATTCTAAAAAGAAAAATAATGATTTGATTAATAAAAATTAGGTATTCCTAATATTATAGTCCTTGGCAACGCTATTGAAAACTTGATATCACAATCCTTACCTTATAAATCTCAAAGGTAAGTGCTCTTATCAAACTATATCATAGTGTTCGAGAATATCAAGTGTCGATCCCACAGGGACTAAAAGTACTAGTAGCACCTCTTTTCTATTATATAATTGATAAATTAAGATGATGATTTAATTTAAAAATAAAAATGATTTAAATTTTAACATAAGTAATGCCTAAGAACACAAACTAAATCAAATAACGGTACTTAGGTAATGAATCCCCTTAAGGTTTTTTAAGCTATTAAGCCTTTTATCATGCAATCTAATTCAAGATCACTTGACTATGAGAATTCCTATCTTATATTAATATCTTTCTTAAGATCATCAAAACTTAATTCTTTTCTAATTAACTAAAATCTTTTTCTAGTTAAAACCCCTAAGATTGCTTTAATTAATTTATGAATTTCACTATTAGGATTGACCCTAATTCAGAGGATTTATGTTGACCTATATCTAGGTTTGAATGTGAATCCTTTCAATTAGACTAGATATATTCATAAAAAGGATTTATCAATCTCAATTGTATGAATCTCAATCATGTACGAGATACCCGATTGCATCTAGCTTCGACATAGGTGAAACAACATCTTTTAACGTATACACAGTTATAAAGACTTACGTAGTCCCTCACACAACTATGTCCAACTCACACACAGGTATGTCCCTTAAAAATAGCTTCAATTCTTTTTTTTTATTCTGGCTAACTTCCACTCCTTTCAATATATAAAGGAAATTAGGACCTAAAATATACTAAAAACAAATTTTATACCAAAGTCAATAATAACTCCCTTGTAAACAAGCATAATGAATTAAACATAGGAATAAAATTATATTCTATTATACATTTGTTCAAGACTACTATTATACCCAAAAACTTCCAAAAAGACCTAGGCTATCTTACTCGCAAGCAAATAAGATAGTTGTAGTTGATAACCCAGGGTCGTCTCCCACGGAGGTGAAATTGGTCAACTTAAATCAAGTTTGAATTAAAAACAAAAATGGAAACAATGCAGTCCTAAACATTCTATCTCGATTGTTGAGTGAAAGCTTTTAAGGAAAATTACAAAATTAAGTTGAAAAGTAGAAAGAATCAATTAGGAGAAAAGACAAATAGATTAATCGAAGTGGAAAAACTCTTGAGAATTAATTTCACTAATTTAATCTCCTATACACGATTAAGGGAAAATGATTAGATTGTTGTCTTATTAAAATTACTAGTTAGGTTTTAAATCTATTCGAATAATGAACTAGTCTAACTTTCGTATTCAACAAGTTACTATCTTAATTAATAATGAAAACTTGATTACCAATTACCACTTAAGTTAATAAATTTCTAGTTCTTAACCTATGTGTCCATAGTTTCACAATCCGTATTAAACTTCATCTCATGAATCTTCATTTAACACTAAAATGATGCAAAGTTTGGCCATTCTATTACATCCATTCTGTTCAAAAACTACAATAATAAATAAGAAAACATATTCGTAACCTAATCATGCATATTCAACTAAATAGCTACATTAATTCCCAAGAAAAGATATCAACCCATCATATCATACATGGTTTATCATACTCAAATACTTCAATCCCATATTACTGTCGACAGAAGTTTAAAAATAACAACCCCAGTAACTACTAAAATGAACTATGACAAGATAATAAGCAATAGTCGTTAAGCTAACAACAGTATAAATCAGTTAATACCAACAGAACAGTAAACTCAAAGAAACAAGCAACAGATGAGGAATGAGAAGCAAATAGAAGGTCGGATAATAAGATATTGGAGGTCCTCTACACTATCAACTTTGAACTTTGGCTCTTGCATTCTACTTCAATTACTCTCCTCCAACCGAATGATTGCTCAAGATCAACTCTAGCCCTTGTTTTCGTAGTCTCTTTCTGACTCCCACTTCTCTGTTATTGCTCTCTTCTTCTCCTGGTCAGACTATCTCTATTTCTCTCTATGTTTATTTTCTTTTTCTCTATCTCTCTGCACCTCCCCTCTGTGTCTCTGTGAGATTGAACGAATGAAATAGTGAATAAAGATGATCTCCTCAGCCACCACCCTCTCTTCCTTTTTATTACACTCTCTTTAAGTTTAGAGTTGCGTGCCTTAACGACATGAGCTACCACGTATTAAAGCCATAATTAATGTTAAAACTTCCAACGGGCATGCATAGGCCGGTGTGACTCCCTTTGTCATACCTATGCATAGGGAGTGACGAGTTAATGCACGGGGTGACATAAAATCTCCACCTTGCACGGTGGTGACTTGGTAACATTTAATGCAAAAATTATTTGACTTTGGTGTTTTAATGCAAAATTTACAAAATAACCTAATTAACTTTCATGCAATATTCACATTATTTTCACCCAATTAATCTCACGTTTGGATCAAAACACAAGAATTTGTAACCAAAATCAAGATATGAAGGCAATTAAAAGCAATAGAATTTAGATACAACAATTGCCCCACACTGAAACTATGCTTGTCCTCAAGCATAATAAAGCACTAGGCTATGGGAGAAAAAATAATGAAAACAAAAATTTTCCCAAATAATAGTCAAAGATATCAACGATCATTCCAATAAACACAATCTAAGAACTTGAAACTCATAATACTCCACGAACAAGCAATTATTCACATATTTAGCCAAAACCAACAAACAATTAAATTTAAAGAACCATTAAAAGTTTGATAGACACTTACTCCACTATCCATCCTCTCAAGCATTCAAAGGTAGTAAATATTCACTCATCATTCATTTCATGTAAGGTATCTACCATAGTTTTGCTTACTAATCCAATCTCCACCATTCATATCAAACACAAACATCAATCTGAAGGTCTTTATTTCATTTATAATGGGGTTGGGCTAAGGGTAGGAAAAAAAGGAAAATTGTAGTTTAAAACCATAGAGCTAATTGAGCATTCAAAGTAATTCAGAAAAATGACAATAAAACACTCAATTCTTTCTTCTTATGTAATAAAGTTGGCACTCCTCGTTTTTACATCTCTCCTCTTCTTTCATTTTCTGGTCATCTTCTCTTTCCTTTGTTTTTTTTCAATTCATTCTTTTTTATTATTTATTTATCTAATTTGAACAAAGAAATTAAGGGAAGAAAAACATAGAGGAGAGAAATTACTAAAACCATGCCCATCCCTAACTCAAAAACCAATTATAAGCTTGATTCCCCCATACATATTTCCTAAACCCAATTATATCTTTTAAAATTCTCAACTTACCATTATGGTAGGTGTAATGAAGCAGATAAACAATCAAGGTCAAGGCTCATATTTTGGGTTTAAAGCAAGAAATGAGTTCATTTAATCCCAAGGGGACTAATTAAGGGTGACATTATGGTGGCTTTTTAAGCTAACAGGGTAAATCCTATTTTCTTCATCATTTCAACATTTGCATAAGGTTATATGATCTCAACTAATATTTGCAAGCAAGTTCTAGAGTTCCCTGATCATAAAATAACACTCTCAACAAAGAATATTCAAAATTGGTGTTTAATAATTCAAAAAGGCTTAAATTCTTACCAAATGAAAAATGTCATTCATCTACCATAACAAGCTAATGTCCTTTTAACCAAAATTTAAGTTCATCAGTCTAAGCATACAAATATACTCATTCACTCATATTATGCATTTCTAATCTGATTGAGTTCATTTAATGATCATGCTTAAATAATAAGTGAGATAACAAACACATAATACACAATTAATACTCCCCCCATACTTAAACATCATATTATTCCTAATATGACATAAAAAAGTAAAAGAGGGTTCTAGGACAAAAGAAAAATATTAACACAAATGAGGACAAACATTAAAAACTAAAAGAAATTAAACTGTATGTAGTACAAATAATAAAAAGAATAGGGAAAGAAATATGATATGAAAGTGTGGTAGTAGTTGGGTTGATGCAGTGTGAAGCATGGCAATAGGTATGGCGTCAAAAATTGAGGAGTGGAGACAGCTGCGAGCAATGAAGAGATTGAAAAGAAGGCCTGTGCACACAAAGCAAATAGAGTAAGTCGAGTTTCGCTAAATGAAATAACGAACAACTAAATTGAAAGACAAAAGAGAATGATATGGGTTGCCTCCTATTTAGCACTTCTTTAATGTCTTTTAGCTTGACACCTCAAATAGTCATTCATAAAGTGGATCACTCAAACTGATGAATTCTACAGTTTTTTTTTTCAGTTGCTCCTTCCAAATATGGTTTAACTCGATGACCATTCAACTTAAATGTTTCTTTTGTTTGTTGGTCTTCTAATTCCATTACTTCATAAAGAAAGACCTTGATTACTTCAAATGGCCCATTCCACCTTGATTTCAACTTACTTGGAAACAAAAACAACCGAGAATTATATAATAGAACTTTCATTCCAGGTATGAGGAACTTACCTACAAGAATCTTATCATAAAGGCGTCCCATTCTTTACTTGTAAATTTTGAAATTCTCATAAGCCTCACTCGGCAGTTCATCCAATTATGAAATTTGAAGCAAAAGCTCCCATCCTCCATCATCTAGATTTAGGTTCACCATCTTAGTTTCCTATAGCTTCTTATGTTTAACATCGATGGTAAATGGCAAGCCTTCCCAAAAAAAAAGGCTGATAAGGCCTCATTACTAAGACAGTTTTGTAAGCCGTGTGATATGCCCATAATGCATCATTTAATATTGTTGACCAATCCTTCCGTGATGGGCATATAGTCTTCTCTAAAATCCCCTTAATCTGTTTGATACTTGTTTGCACTTATCCAGAAGTTTGTGGATGGTACAGAGTCGCTACCTTATGAGTTATGGAATATTTCTTCATGAGCTTCTTAAGAAGCTTATTGTAAAAATGACTTCCTCCATTGCTTATGATTGCGCGTGGAATCCCAAACCTGCTAAAAATGTTTTCCTTTACAAATTTAATAACAACATTAGCATCATTAGTTCGGGTGGGTATTGCTTCTAACCATTTAGACAAGTAATCAATAGCAACAAGTATATATTCAAATCCATAAGATTTAGAAAACAGACCCCACAAAATCAATACCCTAAACATTGAATAATTCAACAATCAGTTGGTTAGTTATGGGCATTTCATTTCTTCTACTTATATTTCTAGTTCATTGGCATTTATCATATTTCAAGCAGAAGAAATGAGCATCCCTAAACAAGGTGGGCCAATACAATCCGCTTTAAACAATTTTAAAAGTAGTTTTCCTCCCTCCAAAATGGCCTCCATGGTGGAGTTAATGACAAAAGGCCAAGATATTTACCTACTCATCCTCTAGAACACACCTTTGAATGATTTCATCCTTATAGATTCGTAGAGGTAGGGATTATCCCAAAAGTAGTACCTACTTAAATGATGGAATCTTTTCCTTTCCTGAAAAGTCATGTTAGGTCTCAAAATGCCACATGCAAGATAATTTACATAGTCAACATACCAAGGAACTTTACTCACAACAAATAACTATTCATCAAGAAAGTTCTCCGCAATTGCATGATTCTTTTGTTGTTCAAGAGTTTCCAAGTTAAGAGCTATTCTAGACAAGTGATCTATGAAAACATTATCACTCCCTCTTTTATCTTTTATTTCGACATCAAACTCTTGTAATAACAAAATCTATCTAATTAATTGTGGCTTTGCATGCATTTTGGTCAAAAGATATTTAAGAGCTGTATGATCAAAATAGATTATGATCTTTGACCTTAACAAATAAGTTCTAAATTTTTATAAAGCAAAAATCATAGCCAACAATTCTTTCTCAGTGGTTGTGTAATTTAGTTGTGCATCACTTAAAGTTAAGCTAGCATAATAAACCACACGCAAAGATTTCTCAATTTTTTGGCACAAAATAGGTCCCATAGCAAAATCAAAAGCATCACACATAATTCAAAAGGTAAAGACCAATAAAGAGCCATAATAATTGGTGCAGAGATTAATTTTTCTTTAAGAACATTAATGGAATTAAGGCATTCATCATTAAAATAAAAATGGACATATTCTTTTGCTAACAGTTAGCATAAAGGATGACTTATCTTAGAAAAATCTTTAATAAACCTCCTATAAAATCCAGCATGTCTTAAAAACTTCTAATACCCTTGATAGAAGTGGGTGGAGGAAGCTTTTCTATAACTTCAGTTTTAACCTTATCAACCTCGATTCCACTTTTTGATATAATATGACCTAGGACTATTCCTTGTTTCACCATAAATTGACTTTTTTCCCAACTTAAAGTCAAGTTGCATTCAATACATCTTTCAAACACACAAGTCATCTTATTTAGGCAATCATCAAAAGAGGGACCAAAGATTGAGAAATCATCTATAAATACCTCGATAAAGTCCTCAGTCATGTCTTAAAAAATGGAAGCATGCACCTTTGACATGTTGCGAGTGCATTAGACAACCCAAATGGCATCCTCTTGAAGGCAAATGTTCCAAATGGACAAGTGAATGTCATCTTTGCTTAGTTCTTGGGAGCAATCGATATCTGATAATAACCTGAAAGACCATCAAGAAAACAATAAAACTCATATCCATAAAGTTTATCCAATATTTGATTAATAAAAGGGAAAGGAAAATGGTCCTTTTGGTCACCACATTCAACTTCCTATAATCAATACACATTCTCCATCCAATGTCATTCTAGTAGGTACTGACTTATCATTTCGAACAATAATGATGTAGAGCTTTTTGGAACCACATGCATTAGGCTCACCCTCTCACTATCCGTAATTGGATAAATCACTCCCTCATCAAGCAATTTCAAAACTTCCTTCTTACTATCTCCCACATATTCGGATTGAGTCTTTTTTAGGTCTCTTTCACTAGTTTAGCCCTCTCATGTAGGATAATCCTACGCATGCACATGGAGGGACTAATACCCTTAATGTCTCTCAAACTCCATCCTAGGGCCTTTTTCAATCTTTTCATCTCACTCAAAGTTCTTTCTTCTTGATCACATCTATAGTAGATGCAAGAATGGCTAGATATGTTTCCCCTTCACCTAAAAACACATATTTCAAATTTTTAGGTAACTCTTTCAACTATACTTTTGGTGGGGTTGCATCACTATCTTCATTGGAGCCTGTCTCTAAGAATTTACCAAACTCTTCTCCCACAACATGGTCTAACAATTGAACATACTCGTCAAACTCTTCAACCAAGTCTAACTCCCTTATTTCTTCCTCCTACAAGGAAAAATCAAAATCAACATCATTAATCTAATCAGTAAGAGAACACTCCTCGTAAACAGGAGTAGTAAGGATAGGTTTAACATTAAAGATCGAAAAAACTACTATTTCTTCTATGACATTCACAGTCAATTTCCCATTTTTCACATCAATTAAAGTGCCGGTAAGGTCTTCCAAGGAGTATGGTGTGCTCCTTCTCTTGTTCCTTTATTTACCCTATATCTAAAACCATAAAGTTAACGCATATAATCAATCCTCCAAGCTTCACTAACACATCTTCCATTATTCCTTTCAGATAACAGATTGACCTATCAACTAACTGCAAGAACATGTTTGCAGGTCTTAATTGTCCTATATCCAATTTCATATAAATAGAATGAGGCATTAAGTTTATATTTGCTCCTAGGTCAAGTATAACCATTACCCATTGATACCTTAATTATGAAACTCCCTGGATCTTTCAATTAGGGGGGTACTTGCTGCTAAATGACCACACATGCTACTTCAGAAACTATCACCTTTTCATGTAGTGCAGACTTCTATTTTTTAGTGCTAAGTTCCTTGAAGAATTTCACATACGCTGGAATGTGCCTGATCACATCTAATAATGACAAATTAATATTAACTTTAGAAAGCGTGCTATAGAGAGCAGAAAATTGTTCACCTTGATTTGAGTCTTTAAAGCGGCTTAGATATGGAACTGGCGGTCTGTAAGGATTGATTGCCCTATGTAGTCTTATTCCTTCATCACCCTTGGTTACATGCTCAAGTTTTTCACCTACTTGAACGTGACTTGAAGAGTCGTTCCCATTGCTCTTCTCGTTTTTCCCATCTTTTCCTTTAACAAGGTTCTCCTCTTCTTGATTACCTACATCAAACATGTTAAAAGGAATTTGTACATGATTATCAATCACCTTACCACTTCTTAAAATCTGAACAGCCTTGACTTATTCGGGTTGACTAGGTAGCTTTCCTTTTTATTGCCTTGCAATTGAGTACCAAGTTGCCCCACTTGAGACTTAACCCTCTTTACAGAAGCTTCCAATGAATAAAATCTCTTGTTGTTCATCTCTTGATTATGAGCAGTCACTTAAATGAACACATTCAGTCTTTCCTCTAAAGAAGGCTTTCTTAGTATGTTCTAACTTAAAGATTACCCTTGGAACTGATTCTGCCTTTGAAAATTTTGATATGGTGATTGGGGCTGCACTAGTGGGTTGCTAGACTTCCAAGAAATATTGAGGTGGTTTTTCCAACCAGGGTTGTAGGTGTTTGAATATAGGACATTACGCACCCTCAGTTGAAAACCATTAAGTGAATCTACTTGTTCTTTCTTACTTGTAAAAGATTCAAAGGAATACGAACAAATATTATCCCCATCACCAAAAGTTCCATATATACCACATATCACATTACTCGAACCGTCTTGAGATTATCTCATAGTTAGCATTTTCACATGCTTTGTGAGCTCTGCTAATGGCATAACCATTTCTTGATTTGAGCTCACTTAATGAACTCCAACTCTTCTCCCTCTCACACTTTTTTATTGAGAATTGGCCCTCAACATTATAAAGATCTCGTATATTTCTTCTACAGTCTTCTCTCCCACAACTCCTCCTACTATATTGTCCACCATATACTAACATTGCTATGTCAATCAATCATAAAAGAACCAGTTCTGCATGTGGAGTAGAAAATGATGGTGTGGGCACCGAATGAGCAGGAGTTTGAAGCATTCCACTCCTCATAGAATGGCTCTCCCTCCATCTAAGTGAAGGTAGATATCCCTATCCGTAACATAGAAGTCTTCTGATAGGAATAGAACTTGTTGTACACCTCTTCCCATGTAGTCAATGGAACCTAGTGGAAGGGACATCAGCCATGCATTGGCCCAATCCTTCAATATGTATAGGAAGCACCTTGTCCTGATTTGATCTTCATTTAGGCCATCCAATAGGAACTTCTGCAGAGTAGTATAGAATTCCCGAACAAAGGGTCTTCATTGGGAACCCCATAGAAAGACGACAGTATGTTGTAGCAGATACTCTTCAATTCATAGTTTCTGGCTACCTCTCATAGATGATTGAATGAAGTAGCAGTAACAATTACAAGTCTAGCATACTCCTTCATTACCGATTGCCTTTCACCCATCTCTTGATCTTCTAGTTTGAATGCCTCGATATTATATTCAAAGTCCCTTGGAAGTTCTCTTATCCAATGTATATTGTCAATAAAGGGAGCAAGTTCACCTTCCTGAGACCTCCTTCCTTGTACAAACCAATTAAAAACAATAGTGAATTAATAAGATAATTACTAAAATAACTCAATGAAATAACACGAAAAAAACATATGTATAAATAGACAAAACAATCGATGCAACAATCAAAATTAGTTTAGCAAACAAAAACAATCAAAATTAATTCAAGTTTGAAACACTAAACACCTCCCCAGCAACGATGCCAAAAACTCTTTATGTCCAAAAAGTTCTAAAAAGACCTAGGCTATCCTACTCGTAAGTATATGAGATAGTTGGAGCTCATAACCTAGGGTCGTCTCCCATGGAGGTGAAATTGGTCAACTTAAATCAAGTTTGAATTAAAAATAAAAACAAACATAATTCATTCCTAAACATTCTATGCCGATTGTTAAGTGAAAGCTTTTAAGGAAAATTATGAACTTAAATTGAAAAATAGACATAATCAATTGGGAGCAAAGACAAATAGATTAACCGAAGTGGAAAAACTCTTGAGAATTAGTTTCACTAATTTAATCTCCTATGCATAATTAAGGGAAAATGATTGGATAATTGTCTTACTAAAATTAATAGTTAGGTTTTAAATTGATTTGAATAATGAACTAGTCAGGTTCTAAATTGATTTGAATAATGAACTAGTCCAACTTTCATATTCAACAAGATACTATCCGAATTAATAATGAAAACCCAAATACCAATTACCACTTAAGTTAATATATTTCTAGTTCTTAACCTAAGTGTCCATAGTTTCACAATCTGTATTAAACTTCATCTCTCAACTCTTCATTTAACACTAAAATGATGCAAAGTTTGGTCATCCTATTACATCCATTTAGTTCAGAAACCACAACAATAAATATGACAACATATTCATAAGCCAACCATGCATATTCAACTAAATAGTTACATTAATTCTCAACAAAAGAGATCAGCCCATCATATCATACACACGGTTCATCATACTCAAATACTTCAATCCCATATTACTATCAATAGGAGTTTGAAAATAATAATCTCGTAACTACTTAAATGAAATATGACAAGATAATAAGCAACAGTCATTAAGCTAACAAGAGTATGAATAAGTTAATACCAGCATAACAATAATCTTAAAGAAACAAGGAATAGATAAGGAATGAGATAAGCAAACAGAGGGTTGGATAATGAGATATTGGATATCTTATACCCTCTCAAATTTCAGCTTTGGTTCTCACCTTCTGCTTCAGTTGCTCTCCTCCAACCGAATGTTTGCTCAACATCAACTCCAGTTTTTGCTTTCATCCTCTCTTCCCAACTTCCACTTCTCTGCTATTGCTCTCTTCTTCTCTTTTTTAAACTATCTCTATTTCTCATCTCTGTTTATCTTCTTTTGCTCTATCTCTCTATGCCTTCCCTCTGTGTCTCTGTGTGAGTGATCGAATGAAACAGTGAATGAAATATGATCTCCTCAACTGCCACCCTCTCTTTCTTTTTAGTAGACCTTTTTTAGGTTTAGGGTTATGTGCCTTAACGTTGTGAGCTGCCATATATTAAAGCTAGAATTAATGTTAAAACTTCTCACGGTTGTGCATGGGGAGTCACGAATATGACTCCTTTTGTCATACCCATGCATAGGGAGTCACACCCATGACTCGTCATGCATGTGACTCCCTTGTCACCCGTATCCATTAACCATGCACGGTGGTGACATAAAATCACCAGTTTGCACCCCTGTCCATTAACCATGCATGGTGGTGACATAAAATCACCAGCTTGCACAATGGTGACTTAGTAATACAAAAAATACGTGAATTTGGTGTTTTATGAAAAATTCACAAAATAACCCAATGAACATTCATACAATATTCACACCATTTTCACACAATTAATCTCAAATTGGATCAAAACATAAGGATTTGTAACCAAAATCAAGATATGAAGACAATTAAAAGCAATAGAAATTAGACTCAACAACTTCCTCGAGTCTAAAAGCAAGAACCTTGGCTATGATCTTGTAAATTGTATTACAATAAAAGATTTGCTTAAATTCCTTTAAGGAAGTGGGGTTTATTGATTTAGGAATAAGGGCTATAATGTCTTATTGAATTCCCTTAGTATCTTGACTTAATTGAAAAACTCCAATATGGCAATAGTGACAATGTTTTTGATAGGTCTTTTGAAAGAAAAGAACATTGAGTTTGTTAAGACCAGGTGCTTTATTGGGCTTAAGATCAAATGATGCTTTCTTTATATCTATAGCATTGAATGGTTCAATTAAAAATTCAACCTCCTAATTACTGATTTGTTTAGTAATAAAAGATTTTAATTCTTATATAGAAGATATAAAAAAATTGAGTGAGTTCCAAGAGTGTTTATTAAATAGTTGTGAGTTTCTTGCAAGATTTCATCTTAATATTGAATCAAATGTTCATTATCTTTTTGGGTCGATGTAAGTGTATTATGGTTTCTCCTTAAAGCACAAACTTTTAGAAGAAGGTGATGTTTTTCTCCATCTTCGAGTCATTATATTCTTGATCTCTACTTTAAAGCAGAAATATTCATCTCAACTACCTTGATATAGTTTAATAAGGATATTTTCCCTTTCTTTTGTTTAGTTGGATCTACTAAAGTTAGGAATAGATTATCGTAAGCCCTTATTACTAATCCTTATCTTCAAGTGCTGCCTGTTAAGTGTCTCTATAATTTTTTAGATTGATTTGCTTGTAACTCCTACTTGAATTTAAAGAGTTTCCTATTATAAATGAAGGATTTGTATATATGGAAATTATAATTTAACCTTTCTAAAACAAATTGTTTAAACCCCTAGCTTTAACTAAACTATTAAGTCTACAAGAGGTTTTTCTCTAAAGAATTTTGGTAAGACTGTAAACTTCAATGAGTGCAGGGCCTGAGAAAAAAAGGCTATTGATTAAGGATTTACTCTTTATGAATATTGTTAACCATTAGACATTGATAAGAACTTTATGAATTTTCTTCCTTAGAAACGATCTTCCATGTTACTTATTATTACAAGTATGGAAGTGACCCTTTATATATTGATAAATTACATTTATATGGCTCATATAATTGCTGAGATCATCATAAAGGTTTCTTAGACAAGCATCCCTTTAGCCTTGGACAAGCATTTCCTTTAAGATAATTTTTTGAAAGGTGAATACATTGACCAGTAATTATAGAATGAAGAATTTTAATCTTTTCAAGGTCAAAATCAATCACTAATTTGTCATTATAATGAGATTGGTGGTTGGAGATAGTGGACCAATTCCTCGTCAAGAAATTTAGATTCCTGCATTTTTTCCTCAATAATTTTAGTAATATAAAATCCAATCAATTATGGTTTGGTATCTTGCAAATAGTTATGTAATATTTTCTTTTTTATTTTGGTTATTAATTCCTCTAACAAATCAGGATCTTATCTACATTAAAAGCAGGAAGTTCTAAAATGGTTTCCCCTGAGTTTCCAATCGAATTTCCTCTTATTAGCAAGTTTAAATTCAATATTTATATTTCAAGTGGCTTTTTCATCATAAGCTTATTGATTTGTTAAGTGACTAGTAAGATTACTAGTCTACATTATAAAAGAATATGAATTATGGCTTTAGTTATTAGTTGGTAGGGGAGAGACTAAATTCCTTTTTTTTTTCCTCATAGTGCTTAGCTTAGGGGATAAGATTTGGATTGGTTAAAATCTCGGGCTCCTCAGGTTGAGTACTAACTTTATTCTCCATAACTATACTTATAAGTTCTTCATTTTGCAACAAATTATCTTCCTCAGAACTATGCTTCTTATTAATGGTAATAATATTCACATCTAATTCCTTCTACGTTAGTTCATAGTAATCTCCTATTTGAAATCTCTTACATGTAAGATCCATTTTTTGACATGGTAATCAAGATTTGGTCTTTATTAATAAAAAACCAAAACTAAGTCATCAAAAAGCTTTTCATCTTCTCCTAAAATTATTATTGGGAATATCTTTGGCAAGTCTTATTGAATATTAGCCTTTACACACATTCTAGCATAACTTACACATTGCACCCTAGCTACTATTCATCAATCAAAATTAGTTTCCCCATATAGCTTACTAGATGAGTCAAATTATTCGAGGTCTAATAGTCTAGCAGCATACTATGGATATTAATCCAAAACTAGAGCTAGTTTTGTTTCAAATTTTATAATTGAATATTAAGTTTTCATTTCTAAAGAAATAAAGGTTTGTTGTTAAAATGCAAAGCTTCAACTTACAATATTCATTGAGTATTGGATTAGGGATCAAATTTAAAGAGAAAGAGGTTCTCTTATGATTAGAACTTTATTTAATTATAGCTTCCCCCAATGGTATTATGCCTAAGAGTTCATAAAAGGAAAACTTAGTCTTTTTTCTTAAAAAAATCCCATTAGGGTTGTTTCCTATTTGGAAGCTCCAACTCTTAAATCATCTAATAGGGGAGAAACGATGGAATTTTCATCTCCTAAGTTGGTGAACAATAATGAAATTTTTCTATAAAAGATGAATCTTCTATAACCTGGTTCCATGAAAGCTTTAAGGTTGAAGGGCTATAAGGTCTAAGGCTATTAATGTCATCTAAAAGGGTAGAGGTGCTACTAAGAATAACAAGATTTACAGCTAGAGAATGATGTTAATTGGAGAAGAGGATCTATTTTTGGTAAGGTTTCCTAGTAGAAAGGTAAGGACCAAAGGTGACAAAGATTCAAGTTATAGGCTAAAAGTTAGTTTAGAGAGAGGCATATGGCTCAATATGGCTTACAATAGAAAAAAGTCAAAGAGCTACATAAAAGCATTTGAAACTTATTCCAAACAAGTAAGTAGGAAAAATTAAAGAATTTTTCTAGAGAATAAGATCCACAAAATTTCCAGCTAAGACCACGAACTAGAGAGAACTAGCTAAAAAAGCAAGAAGACAAAGCCTGATCAAGTTACACATAACCTATTAGAGAAGTAGATTGAAGTGAAATAAAAATGTTTAAGTTAGGCAGGAAAACTAGGGAGAGAAAGAACAATCGTAGAACTTAGGTAAGGGAAACTAAGGCGTTAAGGAGAAGGAACCATATTAAGTTCTAACAAAAGAGGTGAGGAAAAATGTTGCAGAAAGAATAATGGAGTCTATACTTCAACCAAGTATAAGTTGATGTTAATTAGCTTTGCATTCACATCAAAAAGAAAAATCATTCTAGTGAATAGCTACACATATCATGAAAGTGAATTTAAAGAACATGATATTTAATATATCCTTTCATTTAAATGTTTTTAATTAAAGAAATTTTATAGTAATATGGAAAAAGTTAGCATAAGGTAAGTAACTTGTCCTACCAATAGAGACTAGTTGTCCATGAGACCGTTGCAATGCATTCAAACAAGTCCAACTTAAATTAAAGCTTAATTATCTACTATATAGAGAATAGCTTTAAGTGATCATTGTCCTAACTTTATGTTGCTAATTCCCAGCAAAGCAAGTCAATAAATGTCGATTTCCAACCAAAACCTGACTTCAATCAAGTTGGAGATATTGAGTTATCAATTAAATTATGATGGAGTCAATCATTCCAAGTAATAGTTCCTCCTTGGAATTACCATTCCCCTAAATATTCTTTAGTTTCTCATGCACCTTTCTTATATAGCTGGAAATAAGTCTAATGATTATAGTTTATAAAGTTTAGATTTAATTTAAACGATTTTAGAGATTTTTAAAATAACTTAAAATCTAAAAAGCTACTTGAATTCAAATATTTCAAGTAAGATAATTTTAAAGTTTGATTAATAAATATTATTATATCCATTTTTTATATTGATGTAACTTGACATTAAATCATTTGAGAATAAGTACTTTAATTTAAACATTATATGCTTTTAGTCAAAATATTTTAGTATGAACTAATATAATTCAAGTTATAACTAGTCAAATGGCATAAGTACTTATATTAAAATTTTAAAATTTGAAATAAGCAATTAGTATTTAGCAACATAATTCGTAAACATAAATAAAAAGAAAATTGTATTATATTTTTGTTTTAAAATTCAAAATATCTATCAAAATCTTCATATTTTCGTTCCAAAATATCATAACAAAATTGTCATTTTAACTTCTTCAATATGATGGATCATACCTAATAATTGGATATAATGAATTACATGTCAAAATAGATAAAAATAAATAAAAAGGAGCTTGGCTTTGCCTGATTCTTATCCTATAATAAGTCAATTATTTGTGGAAAGCAAGCCTTAAACTATGGTCACATGTATACTTTTTTTTTATATATACATGTATACATATTAATTAAACTTATTGATTTCCTATTATGAATGCTTAAATAAAATAAATGCATTGTACTCACTTTCATTGATTTTTCAAATAGCAACCTATATATCACATACATAAATATATCAAATATAATAAATTAAGATATTTAATTCAATTCTTAGTTATATTAAGTAAAACTATTACATTTAGTAAAATGGAAGCATTATAATTAATGAATTATATTCTTAAAACTAGCGTAAATATGTACGTGGAAATTCTTACTTTAACTTATATGTATCTAATATATCATTACTAAGTAGTCGTTAAAATTATTTTTTATAATAATAAAATTCATAGTAGCTACTTTTTGGCCACACATTGAGTAAATTTTCAATTACATTGAACAACTCACAAATCTTGTGCTCTAAATAAATTATTTAATGAATCAATAAGTATCAATAAGTCAAAATTAAGTGATAACTCTGATCTAACTAATATTAAAGACCTAATGTGTTGTCACTTACAATTAACTACTAAAATTTTTAGATGAATCATGGATTTCGCAACTTGTATAACCTATAATTTTTAATAATGGGAGGTATTTACAAGATCTCCTTAACCAACTAGACAATCCATCATAGGTTATTTTATTAATATTATAATAAATTAGTATGTTTTCATATGTTACTGGTCAAAGATTTGAATCATATCTTAATATTTTTCGAAAGATTTTAGTAAGTTCTTGTGTATTTATAATATCATATTGTACCTTAGCATTTTCAAAACAATACTAATAGTACATTAAACTTTATTGAAGTTAGATGTACAATAATTCAAATAACTGAGCTATCAACTTAGCCTGTATGATCTCACAATTAGGCAATTTAGACCATTAGATACTTACACGATTTTTAAAATAAATTCTTTAAATACTATTCAAAGGTGTTATTTATACTTAATATTTAATAAAATATTTATGTAAGCTGTTACTATTATTTATGATATTAATTTGCACCTAATTCAATATATAATGAGTATCATCTTAATAGCATTATGAAGCAAATAGTAGCACATAAAATGATAGAGACTTGCTTATGAATTTATAAAATGATAAGGTAGAAATAACACATTCAGATCATATCAATTTTTTTAATGTAATAAGATTGTATTATGCCAATTTAATCTAAAATACATCAGCGAGGAAGCTTGGCACATCATGAAACCAAGTTCCTTTTACATTAATAGAAATAGTCACTCTAGATAAAAGATGACAGGTTAAATTTGTTGAATGTTTCATATGGACAATATGACTATTACATTAAGAACTTAAAAACTTCCTACAAAAATCAATAATTAACCCAAAATAAGAATTATCTTCATTCTTAAACAATACCTTTACTATAACTTCAACATTTAAGTTAAAAACCATATTATGCCATTCAATTGACTTAACCTAACTCAAATCCTTAAATGCAAGAGATTTAGTAATACTTATATCAAATTATTCATTTAGAGGAAAATCATGAGCTATCAGCATCTAACCATAAACAATATAAATAATAGAACCTAACTCACCTACTATAAGTTCGTTAACTAAAGGATCCATAGTGCACTTTAGGAATCTTACACTTAGTTTAGTCCAATTTTACTGTTGCACTTCTAATTGGTTCTCTACTATAGGATGATAAGGAGCTCTCCACTATTCTAAAAATTTCTCATAAAAGAAAGTAATTTCATATGTAGATGTATGTTTTTTCCCCCAAGTTATCTTATTTCAATTATGTCATAGCCCTTAGATCACTATTGCAAAACACCCAAATTACTAACACTAATACTACTTAGTAACAAAAATAACGAAGTTTGAAAATCCATTGTCACCTAAGCCACCATTGGGAAAGTAAGAATAGACTATCAATTTTGAGTAAAATTATAGGAAATAAACACATGATTATTTATTTCATAATTTTTCCTATAAATAACACAAACCGGATCTACTTTCACATTTTTCTTTGACAAATTATCCTTTATTGGCGAACAATTAAATGATGCCCTTCACATGAATTCGTTAACTAGGGATGTATATAAAGATCCCATATTTAATTATAACAAAACTACTCCTATCTCTCATTACCTAAATTAAACATAGTAATTAATCTTTGTTAACATGTTTTGACATTATAAAGCCCTATTCTCCCACATCTAACACCAATTATCATTTGCCTCTAGATCATAGAAGGAAATTTACATAATCAAAATGCAATCCTTTTCATTAAACAAGGTCATCATTATACCCAAATCCTATTACATAAATTTTTGGTTCATCATTGAAGCAATCAAGTGAACTTAATTATGTCCTCATTATGAGGATGAAACATAAAGGTTAGAATTATCTAACAACCATAGCTTTACACAACATCAGTACTTAATTGTTTCACATTCTCATATGACAATCCTCCTTCAAAACAAATTGAGAATTTGCAATGCTTCTCTATGCATAACTAGGATTCTAATTAAAGAAAATGGACAAATGAATTCTACTTGAAGGATTCTAACTTCTAGCATATGATGTAGAAGCAAGAGCACTCTTAGCCTTTTTATTCAAATACTGAAAAATAAGTTGATAATCCCCCCTGTTATCAAAATACAAATAGGCAATGGAGAAGACACAAGGCTTTGGTATGATAATTGGACTCTACATAGTTTACTGAAGAGAAAAAAGATCTGATAGCTCTCACAGGTAGACTTTCCTTTTAACTCAAAGGTTTCCAATACTATTGTTCAAAACACTTATCACAGGAAGAGAGGCAGATAGACTTCAACATTATTTTCTAAGTTACTAGACTAACTCCTCCATTAAAGACACAATTAGCTAGGCTTTAAGCAGTAATAGAGAGTATTCTAATCCTTCTTACCTAAAAGCACTAAGAGCTCAATCACTTTATGTATCTTGGCATAATATTATATAGAAAGGCTCTTTAATGTCAAAAGCTTCCTTTGTTACTTAGTTAGTAGTAAGGGGAAGATTGAAGACTAAAACTATCTTAAATTGAGTGATCAGATATGTGTCCTTTGTAACTCTCTACCTGAATCTATAAACCATTTATCTTTTAAATGTAACTATTTAGCTACAACTTGGTCCAAAATGTTACATAGTATAAACCTTACTTGTCCTACTACAACAAACTAGGGGAACATCCTGGTTTGGGCAGAACATCTAAAAAAAAATCTAGGAAAGATAAGAAATGCCTAAGCATTTACTTGATTTGCTTATTTTACTCAATTTGGAATGAAAGAAATCAAAGAACTTTCAAGAATATTCACATTGAAAAATATGCAATAACATATAGAACATGTTGCTGTGTAATGTCGGACTCTTTGAGCCCCTTTTGTATTGGTCTGTACTTGAAGATACTACTGTATATTGACATATACATGGATGAACATGAGATCGAAAATCTATTTGAATCCTTTTGGTATTTATATCAGTGATATGTGATACTATATGCCCTTACATGAACTTAGGGTTCATTGGTATGTGAAACCTTAGAGATTTCTAACATATAAGCTTCTAAGTGTGTCAACCTTTGAGATTTCATTGAATGGATATGGCCATCATGGCTGAGTTAAATGTGTTCTAATGCCTTAGAGGTGATTAAACATGATTAATAAACTTATTGGACACTTAGAAAGCTTAATTTAAAAGGTTGATATACATAAGGGACTTAAATGTAATTTTCAATTCTTAGAGGACCAAAATGTAATTCTATAAAGTTAAGGTGCTTAGTTATAATTTGAAAAAGTCTGAGGACCAAAAATGAAAACAAAATTTTTCGTCATTCTTAAATTCTGGGCTTAATTGCAAATTTAGGAAAGTTTGGAGGGTATAATGGTAATTTCACATAAGCTAAGGGTAAATTCACTACATTTGGTCAAATTAAAGTCAAATTCTAAACCCTTCTCCTTGTTATGGCTGTGCAAACATTAAGAGCACTTAGTTTTAATTAAAAAGAACGGAGAAGAAAGAAGAAGAGAGGAGCAAGCGAGGAAACATTAGGCCATCACCAAATTCCACCGTCCATTTGATTCTCCAACCCAAACTAAGGTGTTCTAAGGTAATTTGGGGTCAAGGAACTCAAATCTATCATTATATTTGAGAAATTCACAAAGGATTGGAAGATATCACCAAAGGAAAGTTTAGGTAAATTTTGTCTCATCTCTCTCTACATTATGATTTTGAGTTTGGTATTAAGCTATGTTGTTCTCCATGCTTAATTATGCATGAAACACAGTGTAAATGAATGAAATGATTCATGGAGAGGTTTTTTTTCAGCCAAAACTGAAATGGTCTCTCTTTAGTGAAAGTTGGTGAAATTGTGAATATCATTTGAAATTGATGGTTTCAATGAACTCTATGATGTTAATTGTGTATGTAAATTGTGAATTGATGATGAAAAATGAGGAAGAAGTACATTAGAAAGAGGCTTTCAAGTTTATGCCTTTAGGTGTTTGATAAAATGCCTAAGTGAACTTGCCCTAGGATATAAGGATTTTGCTGGTGTGCATTAGAAAGAAACTTTCATATTTACTTATAGTAAACTTGAATTATTTCTTAGATTGATGAGTAGTAGCCTAACGTGCTTTGATTAAAATGTGTTCAATTATGCTTTGAAAGGTGTAAGTATTGGATCAAAGGTATTAAATGCCTCAGAAAATGCAAACAAAAACTTGTATG
Source organism: Erythroxylum suave (assembly GCA_027563595.1). Taxonomy (NCBI): domain Eukaryota; kingdom Viridiplantae; phylum Streptophyta; class Magnoliopsida; order Malpighiales; family Erythroxylaceae; genus Erythroxylum; species Erythroxylum suave. The sequence goes on along the minus strand of JAOSBN010000004.1, from coordinate 20,949,764 downwards.
GATAATAATAGAAATAACCGTGTAAAAAGCTTCATGGTCGAATCCTATAGCTTAAAATTTGTGATATTGTGTTTTATACACTTATATGATGGTGTATAAATACGAGATATATGTTTGAGTATTAAATACAATGCATTTATATGTATAAATGCTTGGGACCTATGAATCGAGGAGCTTGTATCGAGAATTGTTGAAGTCAAAGGAGTGTAAACCTTCTTTCAAGGTGAGTTGGGGAAAACATATCTCTCAAATGGGATTAGGACATCCCAAGATATCCATGATGACTTGTATATGTATTTTGAACCTAGGCAATGCATGGTAGAATTAATTTTCAAATAAATGCTAGTATACTTTTGTATTTACTTAAAGAACTCTTTGCATTTGGAGTGAAACCGATGTTTTGATTTCATATTTTAAGGAATGATATTGTTTTCAACAATTGAAGTGCAAAGGACAATGTTTGATTTTCTTACTATAATTTTGAATAACTTTTCCCTTAGAGTGCAAAAGATAACTTTCAATGCATGAAAAATGTTTTAAAACTTACATATACATAACCGAGTCACATATGCTGCATGCATGTATCATCTTTTAGCTTAGAGCCTTGGCACAATTCCATTTTATTGGTTGGACTGCTAAATAAAGCCATGGTGCCTTACTTGATTTTAGTATTCAATATTTGTATATGATTTTTGATCACTGGTGAGGAAATGATTGGCCAATCATATATTGGGCCCAACAGGCTAAGTGACCTCCGTACCCTTGACGCTAGTACATAAAAGTTGAGTCCTTGTAGTGACCTCCGTACCCTTGACGCTAGCACACCTAGAGCTCTGGTCACCGGCGAGAACATCTCTTAGGGTTATGATGCTTTTATCGATCATAGTCTAGACTCACCACAGATGAAAGTCAAGTCAATACCGAGATCGGTAGGTGTGCACACTAGTTTGGCTGACTAGTGGCGACACACATAAATATTTTGGCCTATTTTGGGATTTGATTTCCTAACGAGATTTGATTTTTACATGTGATGCTTTTCTGCTTATAGTGTACTAGAACCAGAACCTATGTTCACTGAAAGAGTAATTAATAGGCTAGGCCTATATGGTTCCTAACCAGTATGGCATGAGTCATAGACTAGGTTTATGCATTTCTTTATCATACATATTCACTTCATAGGTGGATAGGTGTAGGTTAGACGAGTAAAACCATTCTTAGGTTATTTAGACCATTTTGGTGTATACCAGGTTCTATTTACAATATATGTTTCTCTTTGTTCATTGAGTATATAGTGTACTCGTCCCCTCTGCTTCCCAAACATACAGGTTAATTTGGTGAGTTTGAAGTTCTAAGTGGATCGTGCAGTTTTTTGACATTTTCGAGATATTACCGAACGCGGGTAGTCTTTGTTTTGTACTTTGTTATATAGTGGCTCATGATTAAGTCGATATGCTTTATAATTTTGTAAATTAACTCTTGTCTGACTTGTAGTTTGTAAATGACTTTATGTATGATCATTTTGTATTGTTGTTGAGATTGATATTCAATTAGCCTTGCATAGTTGGGTTAAAGGCACCATGAGTATCCTTAGCCCGAGTATACAGCAGTTGTCATGTGCCCGATGTGGTTCTGAGTCATGGCATGCTAGATCGAACAGATATTAGTTTCTTATCATGCCATTAAGGATCTAAGCTATTCCACTAAGAGAAAAGGGAGGCTATAATGATATGGTTTTAGATTGAAATAGTATTGTATAGTAATATAATGGTTTCCTTTGATGTAATAGTCTTGTAATTTTGACTTATTTGCCTTTATAGGCTTTTATGAAATATTTTAATTTTCCAAAAAATACATATTAGAAAGTAGTGAGTCTTATAGATTCTTGAAGTTAAAGAATTAGGATTATTTATAATTATCCACCCTAATATTTCTAGAAGGGGGATGTTGAGCCCCCTAATTCATCTAAACCCAAGGCTATCATCTTTTTATCCTTGTTTTTAGTGAATATGCATTTTCTAGCCCGATTTTAATCCCCATTAGAAGTTCATAAGCTTCTTAATCTTAACATAAATTTCTGCTGGTAAAAGAAACGTAATCATAGTGAAAGTTAATATTGATTGTATTTATTCCACCTAAAAGTATTTTTTGAATCCATTCTTTAATAAACTTAGAAATCTCACATTTCTTCTTGCCAATAAAACAAGACACCTTTAAGTATTTACTATTTTCTTAGTTTCAATAATTCTAAACTTGTCACATATGAAAGTTTAAATATAGATGGTATTATTTACATTAAATAAAGTCAATGAATTCTAAAAATTCTCTTTCTATTTGGATGTTCTTCCATAGAGCAAAAGATAATCCTTAATACATTAGCTTTCCTTGTGCATTGCTTGAAAGAAAGGGTAGGCTTCACTAGTGAAAAAACATAAGACATTGATAGGGCCCCTTGAGCTACCTTACACTTACGAATAAACTTCCTTCTCTTATAACCTTAGAGGATAGAGGAAAGACCTTATACAGATATGATGAACAAGTACGATAAAACTATTCCACCTTATTGGAATAAATAAAACCTAAGTCCCATTGTGAAATATATAATTCGAAACTTTAGTCAAATAGATCATATTCAATATAATTCATCTTTCCACAAAAGCCATTCTTCTAAGCATATTTTCTAAAAATATCCATTCAATTATCTTATATGCTTTGCTTATGTTGACGTTTAGCACCACTTGTCATTCTTCCCTTGTATTTTCCTCTTCAGAAAACAGTTAATCTCATATAGTCATTACATTATTCATCAGTAATCGTCTACTAAAAAATGCACTTGAAGGCTTAAATGTAGCAAACAGTAATACTTTCTTTAAACAGTTAGCTAAAACCTTAACAACAATCTTATAAAGAACATTTCATAACTAGATAGGCAAGTTAAAAACTACTTCAAATTCAACTTTCTTAGGGGTTAAAATAATGGGTTTGTTATTTGCTTTTTTGGCAATTGGCAATTATTTAGAAATCTCTCTCTCTCTCTCTCTCTCTCTCACTTGAGCCAATTACATCAAACATTTAATCAAACAACTAATGACGAAAAAGATAACATAGTAGGTTTTTATTTTTATTTTTAGGTTTAAGCCTATACTAAATGAACACTTGGGAATTAAGTATATGACTTAAATATTAAAAGTACCTCATCTGGTATGGGCTCTTGAGAATTACACATCCAAATGAAATTTTAATACAAAAGTACTTAAATCTAAATAGAAAAGGAGTGAAAAAAAAACAAATTAAGTCAAGATATGTAAACCTTCTTCTTTAGGCAATCAACTGATTCTTGTGGCCTGAGCTTATATAAAAAAGTAGTATTGATAAAAAAAAAACCTCTCTAGCCATTTTTTAAAGAAAAAAAGTATATTTTTAACTTTAACATTTATATTAAAATATAAGTCAAGTCTTAATATCTTAGAACATTGAAAAATAACCTTAATGTTCCAAAAATATTTAAATTTAATCTCAAAGTAATAGGACCCTTATTAAGTATCACGTCAACACTAATATGATACACTTTTTATTTTTTTATTTTTTATTTACTTAAATTAAATCATAATTAATACTACCCTTAATTATCGATAATGAACTAGAATTTAAAATTAATCCTAAATTACTTTAATTAAGCCTAAACCATCCTATTTCAAATTTATTCTAATTTAACTTAATTAACTCAATTTTCTAAATAATGATAATTATCCCCAATTATAACTATCCCTGACCAAATTTTTGATTATGTTGCTGGGATTTTCAGATAGTAGATAATCGCCAATGTTCAGCCACGTTGGTAGGCAAATATCAATGAGGTTGAGAAGTCATTGCACCAGGTTGACATGAACCTTCTTGCTCTTCTTTAGCTTAATGGGTCGTCCTCTAATCCTTACTTCCTTAAAATTTCGTATCCAGTTACATATCTTACTTGAAAATTGAATATAAGTAGCATCACTCTTCATACGTATACAGAATGTGGTTTGTTATTTTATACCCCTGCAGTCAATTTATTTTTGGTTAATTTATTTATATGAAATTATTATTATTCAACAAAATACATTCTTTATCTTTATGTATTTGTTAATTATTTAATTATTAATCATAAAGATAAAATCCATGGAATAATTATTACGCAATTAAAAATTATAATGCGATTATAATTACGAAATTCGAATTGCATTTTTTTATTATCCCTAAAATGTTCCTAGTCAAAGTTTCACCAAGAAGGGGGATTGATGAAATGCTTAGACTAGCACATATTTGTTTCTTTCTTATGAGAAAGTAATTGATCTCATAAATTAAAGTATGGAGACACTTAAACAAACATATAGGTGCTTATTAGAGAATAAGTTCACTGAACTGACCCGATTATGAGAATCCTGAATGGAACATTACTTGTGTGTCTATGGATTATCTCATAATGATGGTTATATAATGTGATTATAATTATTTTGTATTATCCCTAAAATGTTCCTAGTCATAGTTTCACTAAGACAGGGTATTGATGAAATGGTTAGACCAGTACATGTTTATTTCTTTCTTATGAAGAAAGTAATTGATCGCATAAATTAAAGTGTGGAAACACTTAAACAAACATATGGGTGCTTATTAGAGAATAAGTTCAATAAATTGACTCGATTATAAGAATACCAAATGGAACATTACTTCTGTGTCTGCGGATTATCTCATAACAATCGTTGTATAATTCATCCTCAGACTTGAGATTACCAAGATATCTAATATGAGAATTATTATGTTTTAGTGCTATTTGTGAATTTTTCTAGGATAATTCATTCGGTAGTAATTAGATACAGTATGAACTTTATGTAGATAATTGAGTAAGTCAATATAGGATTTGTCACTCTAAATTAATTAGAGAGAATATTCTACTGTTCTTGATTAGTAATGATTTATGGAATTCTCTGGCCAGAGTGAATTGACATTTGAAAAAGGTGTTTTCAAATTTCAATTATAAATCAATTACTAATTAGCAAGAAAGAACATGATTGGATGATAAGAATAGATACTGTATCCATACTCTGTCTAATTAGAATATTGAATGATAAAAGGATTAAATTATACTACATAACCATGCATGGACAGGTTAAGTCAATCACTTTGACATTCCTGATATTTGGATAATCATAACATGTTGTTAGACGTCAATCATAATTTATGATTATGAATTGTTTAATTGGAAATTTAAAGATAAATTAAAAGAAGCTTGAATTTATCTAATTCTAATTGTGAATTAGAATCATAATTTGTAATCAGTGCCATTTTATTAGGAACCTAATGAGTCATACATCAAACAACAATTTATGAAAGAAAAATCAATTTAATTAAGTTGGACATAATTAAAAAGCTTCAGAAACTTTGGAAATCAAATATGAGATATTTGATTTTATTAAAATTAAATTAATTAGAATTTGATTTTGATTTTGATTTTAATTATAATTAGAGAGTTTTAATTTTAATAAATGACTCTTATGTTTTTTTCTATTTAAAAGGGAAGAGCTTTTAGAAGCTAACACTTTTGTCCTTTTCCTATGAAATCAGTTGAGAATTACTTTGTGGATACCATCAGATGCTAGACATCTAAACAGCTTGTGATTGATCGATTGGAAAAAGTTTTCTAAGATTTTTCAACAAGAAAGTGAATAAGGTATGATTTCTAAATTGTTTATGTTTTATTCAAGTTTATTCAATTATCGGGATCCGCTCAGAATCTGTAAAAATTTTATTTTTCACTGCATCCTTGATTCAATCACGATTGGATTCTAACAGTGGTATCAGAGCCTCATTTAATTGATTTACTTGGATTCATTGCTTGATTATTGTTGATTTGATAAAAGTAATATGTTATGCTTCTAGTTTTGGTTTTACCTAAAACCATTCTTTCGGCAACTCATAGTTTTAATTTTTGAAATTGTTGTTATGTTTGCCTATTTGCATGAGCATTGGAAATTGTTTCCTATGCATGTTCCATTTCTGGAATGACTAGAGTCTAAAACAAATTGGCACCACAGAAACCTATAAATTTGCGATTAGAGATCTGTTTTCTTTATATGTGCATTCGTATCTATCTACGTATTTTTCCCTATTTTTGCTCCTTTATTGACCTTATCTGTGTTTACTAGTTTAAAGATTGCATCTTTTGAATGTCCCCTATTATCTACTTCTGAAAACCTAATTTCCATCTGCCAATTTGTTTTAACACTTGTGATTACTACTTGTGTTCATTTCGATTCTAGGTTTTTTGAGTTTTTTGAAATATATTGCCTTGCGTATACATAAACTAGATGGGAGATTATAGCCCATCTATAGCATCTGAATAGGTCATTTGTGACACCATCGTTCGAATCCACTAGACAGTGTCAGACCACGCCAGGCATCACACATGATGCTAAGCATGGTGGTCGGCAGGTGGAGGTGGCGTGGACAGTGTAGACGATGGATGCGGATGGCAGTGACGGTGAGCAACCTAGAGATGACGGTTCACCGGTGTGGACAGTTGTGAGAGTTGCCGGTTGTAATCCAAGCAACATGGAGCACTACCCAACGATTGGGTAAACGTGGAAACACATTGAATCTTGGGAAGAGGAGTTTCTGGTGCTCAGAATCGTAGGAAGAAAAAAATTGCGGGATGGGTACTGGAGAAGATGATGGGCACGTGAGATTCACGCTCCCATCATCTCTGAACATAGTCACCTTAGTAATGTGATCGAACGCGCTAGTCAACACTTTGTCGACTGTTGGCGCATGTAGTGCACGTGCCAGTCAGCCTTTTTAAGTATTTTTTAAATGTTTTTATAAAAAAATTAATTTTTCAATTTTATTAATTTAATAGATTTTAAATTAATTTATTCTCCTAATAAGATTGAAAAGTGTTTTTTATTAAATTTTGAAGTTGTTTTCAAAAGGAATCTTTTATTAGGAAAGGTTTTGAAATTTAATTTATTTTTTAGGAGTTGAATTATTAAATTAAATTTGTTATCAAATCAATAATTTGAATCAAGCAAAATTTTTAAATAATTTTTTTCATAATTAGATTGTGCTTGAAATTATAAATATAATGAGATTATATTATTTTGATGAGACCAAAAATATTTTGAAATTTAAATCTCTCAATAAATTATTAAGTACATGTTAGGAACATGATAATTGCCTTCCATTATTTGAGAATAAAAAGAAAAAGAAAGAAACAAAAAGAAAAAGAAAGAACAAATAAAAAAAGAAATTAAAAGAAAAAGAAAAGAAAGAAACAAAATCAACATAAAGAAATATTTGTGCAAATTGTTATTCTTCCATTCTTGAATTGTATGTTCTTGGAAGTTCTTGTTTTAACTTGATTTCAGGTACATTGTGTTGAACTCATTGTTGGGTATTAGTTGTTGGATTTCACACCCCTTATTGAATCTCCTGATTGGTTAGAGATCGGTTCAAAACTTGTACCAAGGAGAGACTGAGTAATAAAAGGCTAAAGAGTGTGAGAACAAAAGAGGGTAAAAGCTGAGAATTGAGTGAAACACGAGTGGAGAGTAAAAACAAAATTCATCCTCGAGTGAAACACATGAGGGAGTGATTGTGAGGTTGTTTTCGACTAACCTTTGACTTTATAGGAAAGAACATTCATAAAATGTTATAGGAAGGTGGAACCAAGATGAAGGACAAGTGGGGGAGATGAATGCTTTCACTTTGAGAGCCATTCAACAACAATTTTATTGCTTCAATGTTCACTTCACATAAATGAGGGAAACCATGGAGAGGAAAGCTCAACAAGTTGAGGAGCATAGGCATGGGGGAAGTGAGGAACCTCAAGCTAGTCGCGCTGCGTTTCGATGACAAGTACCACCTTTTCGTCGACCACCACCACCATAGTATGAGCCTGAGGAGGAGGAGGAGTAAGAGGAGCGTATGCCTAGGAGAGCTCGAAGAGGAGACCCACTCAACATGTGAGATGGAGACCTCAATTTTATCAAGATGCAAATTCCAATCTTCAAGGTTAGGAATGATGTTGAGGCATATTTGGAGTGGGAAAGGAGGGTTGATTTGATCTTAGAGTGCCACAATTTCTCAAAGGAGAAGAAGGTAAAACTTGCTGCTATTGAATTTATAGACTATGTATTAATATGGTGGGATCAACTTGTAACTTCTAGAAGGAGGAATGGAGAGAGACCCATCACTACTTGGGCAACAATGAAGGCGTGTATGAGGAAGATATTTGTACCTTCGTACCATTACCAAGAGATGCATCAAAAACCCCAAAGACTCACCCAAGGGTCTAAGTCAGTTGAGGACTACCACAAAGAGATGGAGTGTAACATCCTGTCACTTGAATTAGGGTTAAAATGGTGATTATTAGAGATTAATGAGAAATTAGGAAGCATAACTCATGTTTATGCGTAATATGGCATTCACATACACGATATTATTGATCTTGCACATTACAATTATTTTTACATGCATTCATTGACATTTTCCAGGTATTATTAATTGTTAAAAACGCAATTAAAATGTGGATTGTGAATTATTTGCATTAAAAATTTATTTGGAGACTATTAGTAATATTTCGAATTTTTTTGGTGAATTTTAGGAAATTTCAGAAAATTTAGGTATTTTGAACTAAGAAAAATATAGAAATATAAGATAAATGAGAATTATGGATTTTATTGTCTTGAAAAGTACATTGGAGTGTATTAAAATTGATTTAGTAATTATGGTGATATTTTGGGTCTTTTGGAAATTTAAAGTATTTTGCAAAAAAATGTAAAAATAAAAGACCAATAAAAGTGTGACAAATGGACCAATTATGGATTGACAAATGGACCTATTAATGTATGACATGTGGACAAATGGCTAGGGGACAAGTGGTAATATAACCAGTGGACAAATGTAACACATGTCAAGATACTAAAGAAACACCTAAGTTATGTTTTGGCCAAGAAAGTTTCTGCAGCTCCTTGGTTTTGATTTCACCGAAGCTATCATCTTCCTTCTTGCTCTTCATCATTTAAACACTTATCTTCTGCATTTATTCGGGTTATTGTCCATCACCGAAATACCATGCATGTTCACTTTTTTGTTTAGCTTTTGATTAGTCAATCAACAACATACCTTGGAAAATCATCACGTCAACTCTTTGGGGTCTTTGGTAATCATTCTCATCCCCTCATAACTTCTGAAATTTTGTTGCAATCAAACAAGTGATGCTTTAAGTTGTATGGATAGTGTAAATGACATTTTGATGATGTTTTAATGTTTGTGAATGTATTCATACATGAGTGAAATGAGGATCAGGTGAGATCTTGTTATAGAGTGGAGTTAGATGAAGTGAAAGTGTTGTTGAAGGTAGAAGAAAGATACAAAAAAAAGGAAAGTGTAGAAACCCTAATGAAATACATGAATATAATTATTGTTTTTGATCTTGCATTTGAGTTGTTTTTAGAGTAATATGATATGGAATGGGAATAGAAATGTGAGAGTATAAACTAGTGATGTTGGGATAAGTGGAAGAGAGGAAGAAGAGTGAAGAAATGCAGTTTACGGTGAAGAAGATGAAGACCTGAGTTTTAGAGAGAGAAAAGGTGGTGGTTGCATGTCTGAATTATGAATTAGAGTATTTCATTGAACAAATCTAAGTCTTTTGACTATAACTTTTTCATCTGAACTCCAAATGACTTGAAACTTAGATCAATGGATTCATAAGACATTTTTTCTTTCTCTCTATAAATATTTAGAGCTATCTGAATTGATTTTAAAGTAATTAATAAGATGAAATTGTGGAAGTCTACTGAAATGTTATGAACTGGAGCATTTTCATGAATATGCTTCGGTATTCTGATTATAACTTGATATGTAGATTTTTAAATGAATTGATTCTTGATTCAGATTGAACTAGAGATATATTTATACAACTTTTTTGAAGAAGTATAATTTTAATTGTCTTTAAGACTTTCAAAATTGGCTTGAGATTGAGTCCTGACCTAGGCTGCAGCACTACTAGGGACAGAAAACATGTCCTTTGGTTGTTGAATAAACTGTATTGATGTACCAAAGTTGTAGTTTATTATCTCATCTTTAAATTGGTATAAATTTTGTAATTTTTTGAGATGTTAATTGAGAGATATTCATTGTACAACTTGAATGCATAATCGTACATTAGCCAAAATTTCAAAAGTGCACAGTCTATGGTATTTTAAGCATAACTCATATAATAACGAACCAAATTGAATGATGTTGGTATCAATATACACTTAATACACAGGAGAATAATTTGTTAAAAGGAAGTGTTACCAAATTCCTTCGTTTTACTGATGAAATTAATTGTGCAAAATAGACCCAAAAGTGTACCTTTAAACAAATCTGAGCTAATAAATTGAATGTGGATATCCGAATGATTTTTATGACTAGATTGATGATAAGAAACTCATAATAGTCATGGACACGCATTGTACATATTCAATATACATGAATGTGCATAAATGAATACATAATTGTACAATATTGTGATATGTGAACGTATTATCTGTAAAGAGGAACGCATTGAACGACAGCATCCAGACATTGCCGGTACTTCAAGGCAATAGCTGTTTGGAGCATATTCTGAATAACCTAAGATGGACTCATCTTATTGTTTTGTACATTATTGAATTGTATTGCTATCTTATTGAACTTTACTGAATTATGTTGATTGTGTATTAGATTCAAAACAATATTTGTCCAAGGAGTTTTGATGCATGAAAATGATATTGGAAGTGCTAATTGAATGTGAATTCGTCTGCCTAAATGATTTTCTGATTCTCAACTAAAAAGTTGAATGCTGGACCTAGTCTGATGACCACTGCTACTGTGACTATTACTGTAAATGATATTGTGATTGATATACTGTTATATTACATGTAAATGAAAGTGATCGAATTTGTTGACTAAATTGTGGCATGCACTTTATTCTGATGCATGTAATATAAAGGAGTTGCGACTGGTGTTGCTACTGATACTGTTACTGATAAAAGCTTTAAGCTCTCGCATATGAGGTTCGAGCCTATGGCTTACTGTGATCAACGAGTCATAGATTGACTGACTGAGCCCGATAATTTGGGATACTGTAAAAGCACACAGTCACAACAAAAGGCATTCTTTATCTTTGTGTATTTGTTAATTATTTAATTATTAATCATAAAGATAAAATCCATGGAATAATTATTACGCAATTAAAAATTAGAACACGATTATAATTATGAACTAAAAATTGCATTTTTTTATTATCCCAAAAATGTTCCTAGTCAAAGTTTCATCAAGAAGGGGAATTGATGAAATGATTAGACTAGCACATGTTTGTTTCTTTCTTATGAAGAAAGTAACTAATCTCATAAATTAAAGTGTGGAGACACTTAAACAAACATATGGGTGCTTATTAGAGAATAAGTTCACTGGACTGACCTGATTATGAGAATCCTGAATGGAACATTACTTGTGTGTCTATGGATTATCTCATAATGATGGTTGTATAGTGTGATTATAATTATTTTGTATTATCCCTAAAATGTTCCTAGTCATAGTTTCACTAAGATGGGGTATTGATGAAATGGTTAGACTAGTACATGTTTATCTCTGTCTTATAAAGAAAGTAATTGATCGTATAAATTAAAGTGTGGAAACACTTAAACAAACATATGGGTCCTTAGTAGAGAATAAGTTCACTGAACTGACCCGATTATGAGAATACCGAATGGAACATTACCCGTGTGTCTGTGGATTATCTCAAAACGATGGTTGTATAATTCATCCTCAGACTTGAGATTACCAAGGTATCTAATATGAGAATTATTATGTTTTAGTGCTATTTATGAATTTTCCTAGGATAATTCATTCGGCAGTAATTAGATACAGTATGAACTTTATGTAGATAGTTGGGTAAGTCAATATAGGATTCGTCACTCTAAATTAATTAGAGAGAATATTCTACTATTCTTGATTAGTAATGATTTATGGAATTCTCTGGCTAGAGTGAATTGAAATTTGAAAAAGGTGTTTTCAAATTTCAATTATAAATCAATTACTAATTAGCAAGAAAGAACATGATTGGATGATAAAAGTAGATACTGTATCCATACTCTGTTCAATTAGAATATTGAATGATGAAATGATTAAATTATACTTCATAGCCATGCATGGACAGGTTAAGTCAATCAATTTGACATTCCTGATATTTGGGAAATCATGACATGTTGCTAGACGTCAATCATAATTTATGATTATGAATTGTTTAATTAGAAAATTAAAGATAATTTAAAAGAAGATTGAATTTATCTAATTCTAATTGTGAATTAGAATTATAATTTGTAATCAGTGCAATTTTATTAGGAACCTAATGAGTCATACATCAAACAGAAAGTTGTGAAAGAAAAATTAATTTAATTAAGTTGGACATAATTAAAAAGCTTGAGAAACTTTGGAAATCAAATATGAGATATTTAATTTTATTAAAATTAAATTAATTTGATTTTGATTTTAATTATAATTAGAGAGTTTTAATTTTAATAAATGACTCTTATGTTTTTTTAAAAAAAAAAAGGAAGAGCTTTTAGAAGCTAACACTTTTGTCCTTTTCTTATGAAATCAGTTGAGAATTACTCTTTGGATACCATCAAAGGCTAAACATCTAAACAGCTCGTGATTGATCGATTGGAAAACGTTTTCAAAGATTTTTCAACAAGAAAGCGAATAAGGTATGATTTCTAAATTGTTTATGTTTTATTCAAGTTTATTCAATTATCGTGATATGCTCAGAATTCGTAAAAATTTTATTTTTCGCTGCATCCGTCATTCAATCACGATTGGATTCTAACAGTGGTATCAGAGCCTCATTTAATTGTTTCACTTAGATTCATTGCTTGATTATTGTTGATTTGATAAAAGTAATATGTTATGCTTGCGACTCTTAGTTTTAATTTTTGAAATTGTTGATATGTTTGCCTATTTGCATGAGCATTGGAAATTGTTTCCTATGCATGTTCTATTTCTGGAATGACTAGAGTCTAAAACAAATTGGCACCACGGAAAATTGTAAATTTGCAATTGGAGATCTGTTTTCTTTATATGTGCATTTGTATCTATCTACGTATTTTCCCTATTTTTGCTCCTCTATTGGCCTTATCTGTGTTTACTAGTTTTAAAGATTGCATCTTTTGAATTTCCCCTATTATCTACTTCTGAAAACCTAATTTCCATCTGCCAATTTATTTTAACACTTGTGATTACTGCTTGTGTTTATTTCGATTCTAGGTTTTTTGAGTTTTTTGAAATATATTGCCTTGCGTATACACGAACTAGATGGGCGATTATAGCCCATCTATAGCATCTGAATAGGTCATCTGCAACACCATCATTCGAATCCACTAGACGGTGTCAGACCACGCCAGGCGTCACACATGATGCTAAGCATGGTGGTCGGTAGGTGGAGGTGGCATGGACAGTGCAGACGATGGATGTGGATGGCAGTGATGGTGAGCACTCTAGAGATGACGGTTCACCGGTGTGGACGGTTGTGAGAATTGCCAGTTTTAATCTAAGCAACATGGAGCACTACCCAACGGCTGGGTAAACATGGAAACACATTGAATCTTGGGAAGAGGAGTTTCTAGTGCTCAGAATCGTAGGAAGAAAAAATTGTGGAATGGGTCATAGTCACCTTAGTAATGTGACCGAACGCGTTAGTCAACACCTTGTTAACTGTTGGCGCATGTAGTGCACGCGTCAGTCAGCGTTTTTAAGTATTTTTAAATGCTTTTATAAAAACATTAATTTTTCAATTTTATTAATTTAATAGATTTTAAATTAATTTATTCTCCTAATAAGATTGAAAAGTGTTTTTATTAAAATGTTTAAATTATTTTCAAAAGGAATTTTTATTAGGTAAGGTTTTGAAATTTAATTTATTTTTTAGGAGATGAATTATTAAATTAAATTTGTTATCAAATCAATAATTTGAATCAAGAAAAAATTTTAAATAATTTTTTGCGTAATTAGATTATGTTTGAAATTATAAATATAATGAGATTATACTATTTTGATGAAACGAAAAATATTTTGAAATTTAATTCTCTCAATAAATTATTAAGTACATGTTAGGAACATGATAGTTGCCTTCTATTATTTGAGAATAAAACCATAATTTTGTTTATAGTTTGGCTTGTTGAGTAAACTCAAGGTTGCTATAACCCCGATATGTTTTATCTTAAATTAATGGTCCTACTTAACTAAAATTGATTTGCATGTGTAAACACATGATCATATAGATTTAGAGGTAGGGTTAGGAATAATATTTGTAATATACTTAGGCAAAAGATGTCACCCAACAGTTCTAAGAGTCATATGAGATATGATTAAAAAAAATTTTCTACTTAATTTAATTTTAGTAGGTTTATTGAGCAAACTTAATATCAATTAATTTTAAATAGGATCCTAGCCCACTAGGAAATTATTTGATAAATTTTTGATATAATAGTGAGGGCTATTGTTTTGAATAAAATAGTAGGAGTAATCAAATAATTTTAAAGTCCTTATTTTATTTTAGGATATAAACTAATATACGCTTCTTTTATGTTTTTAGGTTATTGAATTTGAAGATGAGTGCCAACCTGACATTGAGGAGCATCATTGATGCTAACAAGCTAACTAGATCCAACTTTTCGAACTAACTACAAAATTTAAAGAATAGTTCTTAGGCAAGAGAACAAATTGTACGTTCTTAATACTCCTGCTCTATTAGAACCTTGTTTAGATGCAATTGATGAAGATTGGGAGAAATATCAATGTTATATTGATGACGTTGAACAAGCTACATGTGTGATGTTAGCTTGCATGTCTCCTGAACTTTAGAAGCAGCATGAGAACATGGATGCACCAACTATAATACTGCATCTTAAGGAGTTATTTGGTCTACAAAGTATGGTGGAGAGATATCAAATCTCTAAGACACTATTTCAATGCAAAATGACATAAGGGTCTTTAGTCAACCTTCATGTGCTGAAGATGATTAGTTATATTGAAAACTTGACTCAATTAGGTTTTTTCATGGACCACAAGTTAAGCGTTAATCTGGTGCTGCAGTCTCTGAGTTCGAGCTTTTCATAGTTCGTCATGAACTTCAACATGAATCAGAAGGACATGACATTGTCTGAACTATTGAACATGCTTAACACTGCGAAAGGGTGCCTTAAGAAGGAACCTAGTTCTGTACGTGTTGTTAGTTTTTCTAAAAGCAAGATAAAGGGCTTTAAGAAGAATAATAACAAAAAACAAAAGGCTTCTACTAATGTAGTAAAGGCCAAAGGAGGCGTCAAGAATAAGAGTAATGATAAGGGCTTATGTTTTCATTATGGAGACAATGGACACTCGAAGAGGAACTGCCATCTTATCTTGCTAGCCTGAAAGATAAGAAGCTTAAGGAAGTTGTCTCTTCAGGTATGTTTATGATTGAGATCAATCTTTCTATTTCTATTCCAAATTTTTGGGTATTAAATATTGGTTATGGTTCTCACATATGTAATAACATACAGATGTTAACGAGGAGAAGAAAGGCGAAGTGGACCAATGACTTGGTAATACAATAAGAGTTGTTGCATTAGTTGTAGGAACTTGTAGTTTAACTTTGCCTTTTGGCCTTGTTTTAGAACTCGATAATTGTTATTATGTTCCTATTATTACAAGAAACATCATTTCTATTTCTTATTTGGATTTAAATGGATTTGTCTTTATAATTAAGGATAACAGTTGTTCTTTTTATAAAGATGATGTTTATTACGGATCTGGATTACTTACAAATGGTTTGTATGAGTTAGATCTTGAAAGGTCAATTTTTAATATGAATAGTAAGAAAAGAAAATTAAGTAACCAAACTCCATCTTATCTATGGCATTGTAGGTTAGGTCATATCAATGAAACTAGAATCATAAAATTATGTAAAGAAGGATATTTAGATCTTTTTTATTATGAATCATATGAAACTTGTGAATCTTGTTTATTAGGTAATATGACCAAATTCCCTTTAAAGGAAAGGGACAACGTTGTAGGAGTTACTAGAATTAATACATTCAGATATCTGTGGGACTATGTCCATAAGTGCTAAAGGTGGATTCTCGTATTTCATTACGTTGACAGATGACCGTTCTAGATATGGTTATGTGTACTTGATGAAACAAAAGTCTGAATCATTTGAAAAGTTCAAAGAATTTAGACTAGAGGAAGAGAAACAAACTACAAAAAGTATTAAGACACTTAGATCAAATGAAGGTGGTGAATACTTGAAACAAGAGATTCGTGTTTACTTAAAAGAGAATGGGATTCTCTCACAATAGTCTCCTCCTGCAACTCCACAACATAATGGAGTTTTTGAGAGGAGAAATCATACACTATTAGATATGGTATGTTCCATGATGAGTCATGTAGTCTTTTTTATGTCTTTTTAGGGATACGCAATTAAAACTGCAATATATCTTCTAAATAGAGTTTCATCCAAATCGGTTGATAAGACACCATATGAGATATGAACTGATAAAAGACCTAGATTATCATACTTAATGATTTAGGGATGTGAAGCTTATGTGATGCATGCTATATCTGAAAAGCTTCAAGTAAATCAGATAAATGCAAATTTATGGGGTATCCAAAAGAGAGTTTCGGTTATCAATTTTATCATCCTAATGAGAAAAAGGTGTTTGTCTCAAGACATGACACATTCTTAGAAGAAAATTTATTCTCAAAGAAAGTAATGGGATTGAGGTTGAATTTAAAGAAGTTTAGGAGCCACAAATTCACATCGAAATGGAACAAGAACCTCAAGTTGATATATATAATGTACAATCGAGAGTTCAAGAGACACATAGTCTACGAACTAGTAAGATATGTCGTCCTCCCACTAGATTAGATCTACATATTGAGTAAGGAAAAGATAACATATCACTCATACATGATGAGCATACTACTTTTAAAGAAGCAATGTTTGACATTGATTCTTTAAAATGGCAAGAAGCTATGAGATCTTAAATGGAATCCATGTACGTTAACCAAGTGTGGACTTTAGTTGATACACCTACTAGTCTTGTACCTATTAGATGCAAGTGGGTTTTGAAGAGAAAAACTAACATGGATGGTAATGTACATACGTACAAAGCAAGGTTAGCAGCTAAAGGTTACAAACAAAGACAATGAGTTCAGCTATGCTAAAATCCATAAGGATCTTATTAGCTATAGCAGCATATAATGATTATGAAATTTGGCATATGGATGTCAAAACTACATTTCCCAATGGGAATTTATAGGAGGATGTGTATATAATACAACTTGAAAGGTTTTGGATCCAAGAGATTTCCTAATTAAGTATACAAGTTACAAAGGTCCATTTATAGAGTTAAGCAAGTGTCATGGAGTTGTAACATCTATTTTGATGAGACAATCAAAGAGTTTAATTTTATCAAAACTGTGGATAAACCATGTGTCTATAAGAAGGTTAGTGAGAATGCAATCGTTTTCTTGGTACTATATGTGGATGACATATTACTGATTGGAAACGACATACTTATGCTACAATTTGTAAAGATCTGGTTATCCAATAACTACTCCATGAAGGATATGGGAGAAGCAGTCTATATTCTAGCAATAAAAATCTATAGAGATGGATCAAAAAGGTTACTTGAATTGTCTCAATCCATGTACATAGATAAAGTGCTAAAGAGGTTTAGCATGGAGAATTGCAAGAGGGGATTCTTACCCATATTGTATGAGATTTCTCTCTCACAAAGTATGTGTCCAAAGACATAAAAGGAGAGAGGTAAAATGGATTGTATTCCAGATGCTTCATCAATTAGATCAATCATGTATACGATGCTATGTACTAGACTAGATGTTTCTTATTCTTTGAACATAACGAGCAGGTTTCAGTCTAATCCTGGTGAGGGTCATTTGACGGCTGTGAAAAATGAAGGAAATGAACTGAGAGTTCGAGGATACTCAGATGCTAGTTTTTAGTCAGATCATGATGATAATAGATCATAGTCAAGGTACATCTTCACTATAAATGATGGTACAGTAAGTTGGAAGAGTTCTAAACAACCAACCATTGTAAATTCAACGACTGAAGAAGAGTACATTTCAGTGTTAGAGGGGGAAAAGGAAGCAGTTTGGATCAAGAAGTTCATCACTAAAGTTGGAGTGGTTCCTAACATTGTTAAGCCCATAGTATTATATTGTGACAATAACGGTGCTATTGCGCAAATAAAGGAACCCAAGTCTCATCAACGATCCAAACACGTAGTCAGGAAGTTTCACTTGATCAGGAAGATAGTGGAGTGGAAGGACATAGCACTGGAGCGAGTTCTCACTGAAGAGAATCTAGCAGATCCTCTTACTAAGTCATTGTCTCAAAAGAGACATGACAAACTTATGGATGGCTATAGTATTTGATACATTGGCGATTGGCTTTAGTGCAAGTGGGAGATTGTTGGTTTATGTCCTTGCAGCCAATTTATTTTTTGTTGTAAATTTATTTGTATGACATTATTACTATTCAATAAAAGGCATTATTTATCTTTGTGTATTTTTTAATTATTTAACTATTAATCATAAAGATAAAATCCATGGAATAATTGTTATGTAATTAGAAATTATAATGCAATTATAATTATGAGATTTGAATTGCATTTTTTTGTATTATCCCTAAAATGTTCCTAGTCGTAGTTTCATCAAAATGGGGTATTGATAAAATAGTTAGACTAGTACATGTATGTTTCTTTCTTATGAAGAAAGTAATTGATATAGATAAAGTATGGAGACATTTAAACAAACATATGGGTGCTTATTAAAGAATAAGTTCACTGAACTGACTCGAATATGAGAATCCCGAATAGAACATTACTTGTATGTCTGTGGATTATCTCATAATGATGGTTTTATAATTCATCCTCAGACTTAAGATTACCAAGGTATCTAGTTTGGGAATTATTGTGTTTTGATGCTACTTATGAATTGTCTTAAGATAATTCAATTGGTAGTAATTGAATACAGTATGAACCATATGTGGATAGTTAAGTAAGTCAATATAGGATTCGTCACTCTAAAGTAATTAGAGAGAATATTCTACTGTTCTTGCTTTGTAATGATCTATGGAATTCTCTGGCCAGAGTGAATTGGCATTTGAAATAGGTTTTTTTAAATTTCAATTATAAATCAATTACTAATTAGCAAAAGCGAACATGATTGGATGACAAAAGTAGACAATGTATCCATACTCTGTCCAATTAGAATATTGAATGATTAAATGATTAAATTACATTTCGTAGTCATGCATGAACATGTTAAGTTAATCACTTTGACATTCCTGATATTTGGGTAATCATAACATATTGCTAGACATCAATTATGATTTCTGATTATGAATTATTTAATTGGAGAATTAAAGATAAATTAAAAGAAGTTTTAATTTATCTAACTCTAATTGTGAATTAGAACTATAATTTATAATCATTATCAATTTATTAGGAACCTAACGGGTCACATATCAAAGAGTAATTTGTGAAAGAAAAATCAATTTAATTAAGTTGGACTTAATTATAAAGTTTGAGAAACTTTGGGAATCATCAAAATTAAATTAATTAGAATTGTAATTAAAGAGATTTAATTTTAATAAATGAATCTTATGATTTTTTCTATTTAAACGGGAAGAAGTTTTAGAAGCTAGCAGTTTTGTCCTCTTCTTCTCAAATTAGTTGATAATTGCTCTGTGGATATGAATCAGAGGTTGGACATCTAAACAACACATGATTGATCGATTAAAAAAGTTTTCAAAGATTTTTCAACAGGAAAGCGACCAAGGTACGATTTATAAATCGTTTATATTTTATTCAAGTTTATTTAATTATCAGAATCTGCTAGAAGTTCGTAAAAATTTTGCTTTCCACTACGTCCGTGATTCAATCACGGTTGGATTCCAACACAATTATTCAGTGAAATGCCTTAAAAGAATGACGTTTCTTGGGCTACATTTATTTTTGCATGTTCAAATTTTGGTTGCCCGATATATCAGCTGCAATATTTGTGATACTATTCAATATTTCGAGTTGCCAGCCCTTACGCTGAAGCTTAAGTTCGTAGGTTAAGTTTAAAAACATATGATGTTCACACGCCGACGTCGATGACGAATCACGAGGTTCGTAGGTTCCGTTTGAAAACATAAGATTTTCATACAGCAACGTAGATGACGAAACCTGAGGAAACCCATCTTGAAGATTTTCCTGAACTTGATGTTCTGCTGCTTTTATGACACTAGCAATAAGTGGAATGCAGTTGATAAGATATTGAGCCAAAATTAATGTAAGATATTGGCTTGACCAATAATTAAACCAACAATGACAAGTTCCTAACGATCTCCATCAAAAAGATGGATTGTAAAAGTTCTCATAGGGACTGGGGAGCCCGCGAGGAATTCACATGGCGTACCAGGAATGAGATAGTAACTCGCTACATCCTTCTCCGCCACAAAATTATTAAAACCAGAGGACCTCTACTGGACCAATATTCCGTAACCAGAAACTAATACAAAGTGTAATCTCTCTGAAGTTGGTTTCGTCGGCAAATTCCAAAGTCAAATTTTGGCAGATTAATAAAAAGATGATGAATTGAGTTGGTAAAATGTGGGGTGCGCATGGCCTTTTGCTCACGTGGGTTCAGCTGAAGCATGAAACAAACTATAAATGGTCCATGGATCGTGCTTCTTTACGAACTAAAACCCCTTCACATGGCTTTCTTTCACTAACCACAGCCCCTTCCCTTACCAGTTTAGTCCACAAGCCCAAAGTTCCCTTCATTGGCCATACTGCTCTCCTCCGTCCTTGTCTCTCTTTTTTTTCCCCCCTCTTTTTGCTGTACTAAGTTTTGGTTTCATTTTTTATACATTGACGTTTTCCAGGAAAATGTATTATAACCTCCTGCGATATGGATATATTGTATTTTATAACATCACCTCATTCCAATTCTCATTCTCAACGTGTACATGATTAGCAGAACTTCTCTCTTCTGTATTAATTGAAGCCTTGTTGCTAGTGGTGGTTAGAGCAATATGGAATATGAATATACACTTCTATCCGAATGGCTTGACCAGTTAGTTAATACCTGTTATAAACAACGATGGCATTTTCAGAAAGAAGCCGTGTGCCACCGTCTGGAATCCAATCACCACCCGGACTCGGTTTAAACTTCCAATTGTTATTTGACAATTCTAATTTCTTCAGTTTTATTGGACTTCTCTTTTTCCGGCGGTGTGGATGACTTTGGGCCCAATGACAGACCATCGTCTATGTAGCTAACTGGTTATTTTCAAATCCAGTTTTTAAAAAAAAAAGTCAAGAAAACGAATCCCAGTTTCTGCATTTCCATCCTGAATTGAGTTGAGTTGTCAGAAATTGTGGTGAGGACGCAACTAACATTTG
This sequence comes from Erythroxylum suave, assembly GCA_027563595.1. Taxonomy (NCBI): domain Eukaryota; kingdom Viridiplantae; phylum Streptophyta; class Magnoliopsida; order Malpighiales; family Erythroxylaceae; genus Erythroxylum; species Erythroxylum suave. The sequence goes on along the minus strand of JAOSBN010000004.1, from coordinate 20,928,240 downwards.
TGGGTCAACTCTTCATATTAATAACTATAGATGAATGCCAATCTTTTCAATTTTGGGTCCTAATTCTTGTGAAACCTTTGGTCACCAAAGAAAGCAAAATGGGCATTCAATTTCTGGCAAAAATTCTTGCATATGTAATATTAGTATAGTATGTTATGGAAAGTCAGTTCCAGTTATCTACTGCCTCCTCACTCGATTGCGCACTTGTACTGTAAATTCAGTGTAATCGAAATGATATAATTTTTTATTCATTTAAGATGCAGGAGCAGGATATTTTTTTTAATACAAGGCAAAGAAATACTATGAAAAACCAAAATTAAAACGAAAATTAAGCCGACCCACGGCAATAAATCGCTCCCTAGCTATCCTTTTGGAGAAGATCCAAGATATTTGATGGGGGCGCTGTCAGAACCTGTAAACCTGTACGCGCTAACAAGGCTAATTTAGCCAATTTCTCCACACATTGATTTCCTTCGCGGTAAACATGCTGAAGTTAAACAGTCCACTCACAATCCATCTACTCCTTGATATCCTGCACGGTGAAATGTCAGTCATAATCCGTTGTGAGGAAGAAATAATATTAATAATCTCCAAGAAATCCGTCTTGAGAACGATATGACGGAACTTCTGTTCCCAAGCAATGTTTAACCCGTCAGACACCTCACATAGTTCTGCTATTAATGGTGTGCAAAAGCTTATTCTAGATAAGAAATCGCCCCACTACATGGTTGTGCTGTCCTGAAATAATCCTCCAGCTACTTCTGTATCTAGGGCTTGTTGCACAACTTCGTCCATATTAAGTTTTATCCATCCGTTTGGCGGTGGACACGCAGGAGCATGACTTTAGAATAATAAAACAATGCCATCATAGCCAATATTTTTTAAATTTCAAATTTGACTCAACTCTTCTTAATTACATCAAACTCTCTGATTTTCTAACCAGAGCCCATTACCGACAAGAAGACTAATAGGTGAAAGTTACGTGACATGTTTCGTATGATGCGATGTTAAGGAAATATAATATATATCAATATCTTCTACTTTGGATCACGATTAAAGAATTGGATAAAAACAGTAACTGTCACTAGTTTTATCGTTACTATAAATTTCTTCGATGTCCAGTCTGAACAAATTCGTTAGAATCTTATGAAATAGCATTAAATGGAAGAGGAGTTGTTAAAACTGTCGCTCTCTTGTCGATAGAGGAATTTATACTTGACTAGCCACCAATTTTTGTGGTTCGTAGCACCCATCTTTCCAATTCGGTGTTTGTTGGCCGTTATTTTTGGTCCTTTGTTAACGTAACAACTCTATAGTAATAATAAACATAACATGTAGTAAGTACACTTCTACTATATACGGTATGCTTTTTATAAAAGAGAATGAATTCATTAAATAGACAATCACTAAAAGAAAAATAAAATCGACGAAAAACCTACAAATTCTATGGGTAAGCTAAATCCACGACGGAATTTACCAACGGACTAAATTATTGGAGAAACAGCCACATATAATAATTTGGGACGAATCACACAATGTCCGTCGCAATTTTACCGACGGACATTTTATGTTACCGTCTGTGAATATACCGACGGTTATTGTTTCGGTCAATAAAGTTACCAACGGAAAAGATTTCTCCGTCAGTAAGTGGTTATTATGTCGTTAAGTTAATGATAACATTGCCATTGATAAATCGAATAGATTTTACCAACGAACTTTGTTTTTCCGTCAATAAATTCACTAAAACTGTTTTTTAATTTCCCAGCATTTAATCTTATTTGTTGATCTTATGGTTGATGTATAATTTGTACAGTTATGAGTTATCTGTTGATAATATTTTGATCTGTTTCTACATTTAATTTATTAAAACAAAAAGTTGATTGATGATATAAAGTAAAAATTATCTTAATCGATAATAAAAAATTATTTTATACATAATAAGTATTTATAATTCATACGAAATGACTATAAGTAAACTATTCATTTGGTGATCATGGATGCTCTGATTGTTGCGATGAGGAGTTACCCCTCCCTTTCAACTCATCCACCAAAACATCTCATTACGAAGCTAATCTATGTACTCCATCGATTGTTGCAATTCAGTTGCCAATATCTGTACTATGCTCTGAAGTTCATGGATTTCATTAGGTGCGGACCTACTAGATGCTATTGTATTAGATGTGAAGGATTGCAAACAACATGTGTTCGCAAATAAACCTAAGGCGAATATCCTTCTACGACGGTCTCTACCACCTACTGTATGAAGATAGGTTTGACTCTCATCAACATCTTCAGTCTACTGAGACTGTTGTTGAATCCTTTCTTGTATTTGGTCATATCAAAAGACAATGTTTATGTTAGTAAGTGATAATTATTAAGCATTAATATTAAAGCATAAACTTCACATACATTTAGTTCTCTATATCAGGTATTAACGAAGGTCACACCGTCATGCTTTTTAGTGTGAGTGGGCAAAAAGAACTGACAGGGTGTAGGCTTCGTGTCCATAGACTTTTCTAGCATCAAAATAAAATGTTATAAGTGAACTACAATTTATAAAAATTTTGACAGAATTTTCTCTATTTTTATGATATTTACCCACTGTTGAACGAAGAAAGTAACTTAACACTACATTCATATATGGCACTAGACATTTATAACATTATCATTCTCCATAATACACATATTTCCATTCCAAAATTCACACGTCAAATTAAATTGAAATACACCAAAAAAAAAATTAGAATATAAATGTAAAGTGTAGATACAAGTCTCTCTACATGCTCATGTTGGGTAATAGATCTTCCAGTTTGTACAGGAAAACTCTCTGCCCCTGGTCCTTTACGTCTGATATTTGAATTACGCACTGAAATGGATATTGCCTCGGGTGATGTCCAATGATACTGCCAATGACTCCATATTTTTTCAGAAATATAAGGCGATCGTAAACTAGCCTTGTGTATCGCACCATCAAAGTCTCAATAGTGTGTAAGTGCTCGTTTGTCTCATATTTTATAAATGATTGCATCAAATTCAGAATCTAAAAAAATTCTTTCTGAAACAAAAGGAAAAAATACGATAAATACTTATAATGTAATAATATTTATCTAATTAATGCATAAAAATCAATTAAAAACAAAATAAATATTTTTTTATACCTCAAACTCCTAATAGTAAAATTACTTTGTCGTCTGAGAGATATTATTCCATATATAACCCTCAAGATCAATATTCTCCTTGAATTTGAATGTCATATTTCTTGAGCACAGTCCAGACAGAATCGATTTAATATAAAAACAATTAATTTTATATCTTTTTTTGGGGTAAAATGTAAATGTATTATACCAAAAGTGAATATGTACACGATTTTGATGGGCATACCCTGACCTCAAAAAGAAGACTATCCCAACATAGGTATGATCTGAAGATGATACCAAGTCCTACAAGCCTAATTACCATTTCCCCAATACACCCAAGGAAGATGTGTCAAGAAACCCTAATACATACCAAAAGGAGGCTAGGCAATCAAATTACAATAAAACAAAAGATACAAACGGTACCATTCAAAACTGAAAAGATGAATAATAAATTCCTAGCCAAATCTACTGGTAATATGTTAGTCATCCCTATATATGAATAGTAACTCTGGTGGGTGAACAGTAACCCCGCACGAGGAACAGGAAATCCGATAGGGAAATTCAAGTCATAGTGGACAATAACCTCATCTATGAACCAGAGGCATCAGTGATCAATGTTCAGCAGCATCATGCACTTCTTACCAGTACCAATTTCAACTGTGCATAGGAAGCATAACATGCAGGTGAAATGGAGCGCTTAGCGCCGTCCATGAGCAATATCACTAGCTGTGAATAGTACGTCCGACAAGGAACAATAATTCCAGCAAGGAAATTACATCCCAGAAGTTAAAGTAGATCTTTTTTAAATTTAAACCTATAACTTAATTTAATCCTATAACTTAATTATAAACATATGGTTCTTCATGTATTTTCACTTACAGATTGTTGACAATTGTGTTGTAAGTCAAGGATGGTAATGGGCCAGGCGGCCCGACCTCAGTTATGGCGAGCCATTGGCTAGGATGGGCCGCCCTGCGGTCCGACCCACCGACAAGCTAACTGGCCTATGGTCCACCCTATGACCTCGCTGGGCCACGGGTGGGCCAGCCTAACCCAACTTAGCTTGTCCATTAATTTTTTTAAAAATCTCAAAACAACGTTGTTTTGGAAAAGGTTTGTGGGTCACGGGGGCAGGCCATGGACAACACGTGGCCCAACCAACCCGAGCCAAAAACGGGCTGGGTCAGGATTGACTTCTCTAATGTAAGTTCTTCCATTAACTCCGTTAGCTCTAGACTGGAGGCTGCCTCTTTCATCTGCATCGTTTACCCCTAATATCTCTGTCAGTATAGGGGTGGTAGATGGTGTAGTAGCAAGTACAAAAGGTGATGTCTCATCTACAAGTATAGAAGCTGGAGGTACAACATCTGATTCGGTTGCAGTTGCAGAATGTGATACTTCACCTGGACAGTAACTAACTCCAAATCGTGGTCTAAACCTTGGTCGCATCATACCCTATTTTCTATTTGGTGGCATATTTCAACATGAAATTCATATTTGGTTGAATATTCCATAAATATAACAACTTTAATTTAGTATTTCACACAATATATTGAAAAGGAATAATTGATTTGTTGAATATAATACTCTATTACAAATACAAATTAATCGCTATCAACACTTAATTGTAAATCAAAATCATCATCATCTTCTTTTTCTGAAGAATTAGAATCAAACTCGGGCTCCTCCTCAAATCTCTCACCCTCCTCATCCTCTCCAAATGAAATTTCAACATATTCATTATTTGGATCGTTCAAAGGTTCATTCTCGTCATATGTAACAAAGGCATTTATTTCATAAACTTCTTCCTGAAACACTTCACTTTTAATTCTTTATTCTCCTTTTCCATGTGATTCAAAAATACCTCTAGATTTAATTTTGCAAACGGCCAACCAATCTAATTTATCTCATCGTAAGCTAGGAAAAGGGACATAATACATCTGGATCACTTGCATTGCCACATGAAAGGTTCAAATTGTCTAAATCTTCTTCGCTTGTTGATTTCAACTGGATTGTATCAACTATGCACTTTTATACCAACATTTGGAGTTGGATCAAACTAGTCACACTTAAATATCACACTTGGCTTTATTGGTAATGCAGGGTACTCAATTTCAAATATCTTAATAATTTTACCATATTAATCCACCAATTCTCCATGTATGCAAACTCCACTATTCACTATTGCCATGCTACGACCATAATATTCTATATAATTTGTATCCATTACTGAAATACACTGGATACTATGTAACCATTCACAAAGGTCCTTTCTTAAGATCACACATGAACCTGTTTTTTATTGGATTTTCTAAGGCCTACACAAAAGAAATTATCATATTAAACAGTATAATGTCATTTGAACACTTTAATCTTACAATTCAATCATTTCAATAATTGTAAGTGAAAACTTACATATTTCTTGAACCATCGAGGAAATTGTCTTCTAACTTTTTCATTGATATCATCTTGTGCTTTCTCGGGTATTAGCTCGCATAACCATTCCTTATATAATCTAAAAATATTATTATGTATTTCAGTTACGAATAACACTAAATTTCAAAACCTAAATATTCAATTTCAACTTACTACAAGAAAGTTCGAACCTCTTGATAGCTCGATAAAATGTCATTCTTATTGAATGTCCATATGTTCGTCCAGGATACGTGAAAATGGATAAGTTACCATCAGCATTACTCGTTCTTCCCCTATCGTCATTACGAGGAACTTTTATTTATCTTATGTAAATATGCAATTTAAAGTAATGCCAACAAAATATACTAGCTTCCTCCACTAAATAAGAATTACATATCGAACCTTCAACTCTAGCCTTGTTTTTGACATTTTTCTTCAAGTGATGCAAACACCTACATTAGCGAATAATGTTATTACAATTTAGTTATTAAAACATGTTATTACTTTAATTAAAATCATTTTTGTTGAATTACCTGTTAAATGGATACATCCATTGATATTGAACTGGGCTGGCAAGTTTAACCTCGTATGCTAAATCTATAGGAAGATGCTCCATACAATCAAAGAAGTTTGGGGGGAAAATCTCTTCTAATTTACACAAAATTACTGGAATTTCTCTTTCTAGTTTTTCCATTTCAGCCAACTTGATTTTAGATGATGTTAAGCTTTTGAAAAAAAAACTTAATTATGTTATAATCCTCAAACCTTATTTGGTAGCAACTCCCGAAATATAATTGGAATTAGCCTTTGCATAAACACATGACAATTATTTTTCATCCCAAATAATTTGTACTTTCTCATGTCCACACACTTTGTCAAGTTTAAACATAGCCATCAAGAAACTTTAGAATTTTTAACCATTCACACAAAATTTCCTTTTGTTTTTTGTCCAAAGTGTAACATGCTTTCAGATATTTACCAATGCAAAAATATTTATGTAACTTATTTTTGCTAAAAAAGTTTCAAATCAGCTTGTGATTTTGTATTGTCTTTTATCCTCCCTTCAATGTTCATTATGATAGTGAACAAATTGTCAAAAATATTTTTCAATATACATAACATCAATATTATGACGTACTAAATTAGTTTTCCAATAAGGTAAATATCAAAAAATGCTTTATTTTCTCTAACCAAAGCTTTTACTAATGCTTGTATTAACTTTATCAGTTTCAAATTCTGTAACTTTCAGTAAACCTAATTCATCAATCTCTTGCAATATCTCTTCACAAGCTTTTTGAGGGGGAAGGAGGTATTTGTACCATCCTATTCATAATGAAAATTTGTTTATTGCGTCTAAATGGACGATCTGGTGGAAGAAATTTTATGTAGTTGTCAAACCAACATGTTTTACCCCCGTTTGGAAGATAAAATGCATCAGAAGCATTACCACAATAAGGACAAGCTAATTTCAATGTTGTGTTTCATCGAGACAACATACCATATGTCGAAAAACCACTAACGGTCCACATCAAAGTTGTTCTCAACAAAAAATTTTGTTTCAGAGACATATCATATATCTCAACACCATATTCCTAAAGATGATGCAATTTAGATATTAATGGTTATAAGAATACATCAATTTTATGCTTTGGATATGTAGGCCCTGGCAGAATCACTATCAGGGACATATATGCCTTATTCATACACATCTATGGAGGCAAATTATAAGGAGTAATTATGATTGGCCATGATGAATGTTGTTGGTCGGATTGACCAAAAGGTTGGAATCCATCCGTCGATAATCCCAGCCTATCATTTTGACTTTCAGTTGTAAACTCATAATAGGTGTTATTGAAATATTTCCATGCTAGTGCATCTAATAGATGACTTATTATTCCATCTTCCTATTCGTGTTCATTATACCATCTCATGTGAGATGCAGTAACATCATAAGCATATAGTCTTTGTAGTCTCAGAGTTAGAGGCAAAAAATACATCCATTTCTAAGGTACTAATTTCTGTTTCATATAATACTTTCTAGGCTTAAACCTAGATTGACCATAAAACTTGCAATCTTGTAATTCCAAATCATCTCCTTAATATAACATACATCCCAATTTGCATCAATCAATCTTTTCAACAAGCAAATCAATACCCCTAATAAACTTCTTCATATTGTAAAAACTATCAACCATTGTATGATTAAGAGGCAATGATTAATTATACCATTTGAGAATTTTTTCAAAACTATGATTAGAAATATGCCTTCAGACTTTATGTTCAATATTCGAGCAATTAAAGACAATTGATTCATTGCCTCACAATTTGACCATAATACCTGGTTAGCTGAGTGTAGTAAGTCCAAAAAAAAAATTTTGCATGTGGGTTTAGTTCTTCTTCAAGATTTTCTATATTTTCCAGAAAAGTATAACCAGCTGCATCATAAACCATTTGCATGTAAGGATTTTCATTTCCGTCACATTACTTATTCTAAATCCAATCCCCCCTTTAAACTCATCTACATTCACTGATGAGCGTACCTCATTACCCTTTAAGGTGTTATAAATCAATGGCTCCCCATGTCATGTGATGTGAGTAGGACTAGGGTGAGTTTAGTAGGTTGCAACTCAAATTAATTCACTTAACTTGAATCCTTGGGTCGAGCACACTTGGGGTTTGAAGACATGAAGACTTAGGTCTAATCTTAATGTTTCATCACTTAAGCCCAAGGAGTGTAGAAGTCAGCCATGTGCTAATTAAGTGGAACGTGGGCTATTTAATTCACTTAAACCCAAGAGCAATTCTTTCTTATTTTTATTATTTTTGGACCTTTATTTTATTTTGGGCTTCCATGTATTTTTAGCCCAACCTTTTATTAATTAACCTAGGCATAAATAACCTCATTAGGATTAGAAACAGGAAGATTTTTTGTTTTACTATTATTGTAGCTGCCGGCTTTGGTGAGGAACTATCCTCTTGTTTTTGTTTCACCAAGAACCTAATTCCACTTACCATTTTTTCAATTGTGGTTTGTTATTTGGTTCCTTTCTCTTGGTTGATTTTGATCATCAGGAGTGCTTGGAACAAGTTTTCAAGAGGTGTGGTAGAGATTAGCCTTATGTATCCAATAGCTTAGGGTTTCGAAAAATTCTATTCATCTTAATTCCTTTATAGCCGAATTCAATCCTTTAAGAAAAAACCACCAAAAATTCATCCATCTGACTCAACCCTTCTATAGTGTGCATTATTATGGTATCAGAGCCTGGTTCGGAGGTGAATTCCTATTCAACTCTAATAGACATACATGGCAGCCACCATCACCATCACGTTCGTCGGATTCTAATCAAAACTTAGGCCTGATTTCAGCTAGGGTTTTATCTATTCTTCTTGATTTTTGTTCTTTAAATAATCCTATATAAAAAAACAAAAAGAAAAATAAAGAATGAATAAAAAAGAAACGAAAAGAAGAAGAAAGAACAAAAAAGAAGAAGAAAGAAACAAAAAGAAAAAGGAAGAAACAAAAAGAAAAAAGAACGAATAAAAAAAGAAATAAAAGAAAAGGAAAAGAAAGAAACGAAAACAACATAAAGAACTATTTGTGCAAATTGTTATTCTTCCATTCTTGAATTGTATGTTCTTGGAAGTACTTGTTTTAACTTGATTTCGGGTACATTGTGTTGAACTCATTGTTGGGTATTAGTTGCTAGATTTCACACCCCTTATTGAATCTCTTGATTGGTTAGAGATCGATTCAAAACTTGTACCAAGGAGAGACTGAGTGATAAAAGGCTAAAGAGTGTGAGAACAAAGGAGGGTAAAAGCTGAGAATTGAGTGAAACACGAGGGGAGAGGAAAAACAAAATTCATCCTCAAGTGAAACATATGAGGGAGTGATTGTGAGGTTGTTTTCTATGGACCTTTGATTTTATAGGAAAGAACATTCATAAAATGTTACAGGAAGGTGGAACCATGATCAAAGACAAGTGGGGGAGATGAATGCTTTCACTTTAAGAGCCATTCAACAACAATTTTAGTGCTTCAATGTTCACTTCACATAAATGAGGAAAACCATGGAGAGGCAAGCTCAACAAATTGAGGAGCTTAGGCGTGGGGGACGTGAGGAATCTCAAGCTAGCCGCGCTGTGTTTCAATGACAAGTACCACCTTTTTGTCAACCACCGCCACTATGGTATGAGCCTGAGGAGGAGCAGTTTGATGAGGAGGAGGAGGAGTATGAGGAGCATATGCCTAGGAGAGCTCAAAGAGGAGACCCACTCAACATGTGAGATGGAGACCTCAATTTTATCAAGATGCAAATTCCTCTTCAAGGATAGGAATGATGTCGAGGCATATTTGGAGTGGGAAATGAGGGTTGATTTGATCTTAGAGTGCCACAACTTCTCAAAGTAGAAGAAGGTAAAACTTGCTACTGTTGAATTTATAGACTATGTACTAATATGGTGGGATCAACTTGTAACTTCTAGAAGGAGGAATGGAGAGAGAACCATCACTACTTGGGCAACAATGAAGACATGTATGAGGAAGATATTTGTACCTTTGTACCATTACCAAGAGATCCATCAAAAACCCTAAAGACTCACCCAAGGGTCTAAGTCAGTTGAGGACTACCACAAGGAGATGGAGTGTAACATCTTGTCACTTAAATTAGGGTTAAAATGGTGATTATTAGAGATTAATGAGAAATTAGGAAGCATAACTCATGTTTATGTGTAATATGGCATTCACATACATGATATTATTGATCTTGCACATTACAATTATTTGTACATGCATTCATTGACATTTTCCGGGTATTATTAATTGTTAAAAATGCCATTAAAATGTGGATTGTGAATTATTTGCATTAAAAATTTATTTGGAGACTATTAGTAATATTTCAAAATTTTTGGTGAATTTTAGGAAATTTCAGAAAATTTGGGTATTTTGAACTAAGAAAAATATAGAAATATAAGATAAATGAGAATTATGGATTTTATTGTCTTGAAAAGTACATTGGAGTGTATTAAAATTGATTTAGTAATTATGGTGTTAGAAATTCAAAGTATTTTGGGAAAAAATGTAGAAATAAAAGACCAGTAGAAGTATGACAAATGGACTAATTATGGACTAACAAATGGACCTATTAATGTATGACATGTGGACAAATGGCTAGGGGACAAGTGGTAGTATAACTAGTGGACAAATGTAACACATGTCAAGATACTAAAGAAACACCTAAGCTATGTTTTGGCCAAGAAAGTTTCTAGAGCTCCTTGCTTTTGTTTTCACCGAAACTATCATCTTCCTTCTTGCTCTTCATCATTTAAACACTTATCTTCTGCATTTATTTGGGTTATTGTCCATCATCGAAATACCATGCATGTTCACTTTTGTGTTTAGCTTTTGATTAGTCCTTCAACAACATACCTTGCAAAATCATCATGTTAGCTCTTTGGGGTAATCATTCTCATCCCCTCATAACTTCCAAAATTTTGTTGCAATCAAATAAGTGCTGCTTTAAGTTGTATGGATAGTGCAAATGACGTTTTGATGATGTTTTAATATTTGTGAATGTATTCATGCATGAGTGAAATGAGGATCAGGTGAGATCTTGATATGGAAAGGAGTTAGATGAAGTGAAAGTGTTGTTGAAGGTAGAAGAAAGATACAAAAAAAAAGGAAAGTGCAGAAACTCTAATGAAATACGTGAATATAATTGTTGATTTTGATGTTTGTGTTTGATCTTGCATTTGAGTTGTTTTTAGAGTAAGATGATATGGAATGGGAATAGAAATGTGAGAGTATAAACTAGAAATGTTGGTGTAAGTGGAAGAGGGGAAGAAGAGTGAAGAAATGCAGTTTACGATGAAGAAGATGAAGACCTAAGTTTTAGAGAGAGAAAAGGTGGCGGTTGTATGTCTGAATTATGAACTAGAGTATTTCATTGAACAGATCTAAGTCTTTTGACTATAACTTTTTCATCTGAACTCTAAATGACTTGAAACTTAGATCAATGGATTCATAAGATATTTTTTCTTTCTCTCTATAAAAATTTAGAGCTATCTGAATTGATTTTAAAGTAATTAATAAGATGAAATTGTGGAAGTCTGCTGAAATATTATGAACTGGAGCATTTTCATGAATATGCTTCGGTATTCTCATTCTAACTTGATCTGTAAATTTTTAAAAGAATTGATTCCCTATTCAGATTGAACTAGAGATATATTTATACAACTTTTTTGAAGAAGTATTGTCTCTAAGACTATCAAAATTGGCTTAAGGTTGATCCTGACCTAGGTTACAGCACTACCAGGGACAGAAAACATGTCCTCTAGTTGTTGAATAAACTGTATTGATGTAGATAGAATTAGGCTAAGGTTTCTACTCCAAAGTTGTAGCTTATTATCTCAGCTTTAAATTGGTATAAATTTTGTAATTTTTTGAGATGTTAATTGAGAGATATTCATTGTACAACTTGAATGCATAATCGTACATTAGCCAAAATTTCAAAAGTGCACAGTCTATGGTATTTTGAGCATAACTCATAGAATAATGAACCAAATTGAATGATGTTGGTATCAATATAGACTTAAGACACAAGAGAATAATTTTTTAGAAGGAAGCGTTACCAAATTCCTTCTTTTTTCTAATGAAATTAATTGTGCAAATAGACCCAAAAGTGTACCTTTAAACAAATCTGAGCTAATAAATTGAATGTGGATATCCAAATGATTTTTATGACTAAATTGATGATAAGAAACCCAGAATTGTCATGGACATGCATTGTACATATTCAATATACATGAATGTGCATAAATGAATACATAATTATGCAATATTGTGATATGTGAACGTATTGTCTGTATAGATGAACGCATTGAACAACAACATCCAGACATTGTCGGTACTTTAAGGCAATAGATATTTGGAGCATTTTGTCAGTAACCTAAGATGGTCTCACCTTATTGTTTTGTACATTATTGAACTATATTGCTATCTTATTAAACTTTACTGAATTGTGTTGATTGTGTATTAGATTCTAGACAATATTTGTTCGAGGCGTTTTGATGCATGAAAATGATATTAGAAGTGCTAATTGAATGTGAATGCGTCTGCCTAAATGATTTTCTGATTCTCAACAGAAAAGTTGAATGCTGGACCTAGTTCGATGACCACTGCTACTGTGACTGTTACTGTAAATGATATTGTGACTGATATATTGTTATATTACATATAAATAAAAGTGATCGAATTTGTTGACTAAATTGTGGCATGCACTTTATTCTGATGCATGTAATATAAAGGAGTTGTGACTGGTGTTGCTACTGATACTGTTACTGATAAAAGCTTTAAGCTCCCGCATATGAGGTTCGAGCCTATGGATCACTGTGATCAATGAGTCATAGATTGGCTAACTGAGCCCGATAATTCGGGATACTGTAAAATCACACAGTCACAACAATATAAAAATAAATGTGAGTCTCACACATATCACATATGCATATAATTTGAATTCATTAAATGGTTTGCAAAGCTGTGTGAATGTCATTATATGATTGAACTGTTTAACTGAGAAATGATTTATCTATGATAGTATTCTATACTTGTCAAGTGGATTTGAACTGTATGATTACCTATTATAATTGATCTTGTTTTATTACATAAGTAAACCATCGAAGATGGTTACTCTACTGAGTTCGCAAAACTCATCAAAATTGCACCGTTGCTTTTCAGGTTCGAGAGTGAGACGACCTAGCCTCTAAGACTCTGTAGAAGCATATTTTGTGCAGCTGTTACTGTCAGATTTGGCTTAAAGGTCTGTCAGCTGGGTTTGAGGACATAGTTGTTTCTTTTGAGTTTATGGTATTCGGTGTGTATTGAGTTGTTTATGTTCATAGGACAATGTTGTATAAACATGGTTGATATTGTACTATGTGAAACAATGTAAATTATGGTTTTGATATAATGTGATAACATATTGTGTTTTTAAAATATATGATTGATGGTTTAGTGTATGATGTCATGTTATGTACAGTGAAGGTGAGACAGATAACATGTCATTTCTGACAGACATGTACACATGTATCTGATGGACACACATGCAAATGTCAGTTGGGAATAGGGTGTTACATGGAGGTTGCTATGATCCGTGCTAATATAGAGGAGAACCCCGAAGCCACTATGGCGAGGTTCTTGAGTGAATTGAACAAAGAGATAGCAAATGTAGTAGAGCTTTAGCTTTATATGGATATTGAGGATATGGTGAACATGGCCATAAAAGTGGAGAGGCAATTAAGATCAAAAGTGACAGCAAGGAGTGGGGCAAGTTCTAGTTACCCATATAGGTCAAAATGGCCCAAGAAAGAGGAGAACTCTAAGGACAAGGGACTGGACTTCAAGGAGACCCTAAAGAAGCTGAGTAATGGGGCTGATTAGAAAGGTAACTCTTTAACTCAGGCTATTTCTAGTAAGCATTCTACTATCAAATGTTTTAAATGCCTGGGTTCTGGTCATATTGCTTCTCAATGCCCTAATAGAAAAGTGATGTATACGAGGGATAATCGGGCTATTGATTCTTAAGATAGTGATGTTAATGATTTACCTTGTGATAATGTTTGTGTGATGATGATGAATGTGTGAAGAGAGTGATCATAGGGGAATCACTTGTAGTTAAGAGGGTACTAAGTGCTAGAGTGAGAGATGAGATTCTAAAACAGAGGGAGAAGTTATTTTATTCTAGATGTTTAGTGAGAGGTAAGGTTTGTAATATGATCATAGACAGGGGTAGTTGTACTAATTGGGCTAATCGAACTATGGTGGAGAAATTAGGCTTGACCTATATGAAACATCCAAAGCCATATAATTTATATTGGTTTAATGATAGTGCAGATGTGAAAGTTACTAGATAGGTATTGGTGTCATTTTCAGTAGGGAGGCATAAGGATGAGGTGTTGTGTGTTGTGATACCCATGGAGGCAGGACATTTGTTGCTGGGGAGGGCTTGGTAGTTTTATAGGCAGATTTCACATGATGAGTACATAAACAAGTACTCATTCGAGTTCAAAGGTAGAAATTTCACTTTGGTACCTTTTTCTCCTCATGAGATTTACCTAGACCAAATCAAAGCTTTGCAAAGAGAGGAGGGTTTGGGTAGTGAGTAAAGAAAAATGATGAGGGAAAAAAGGCCCAAAAGAAAAGAGAAATTGGCCCAATGGGAAGTGATTTCACGAGTAAGGAAAATAAAATGGAATGTGCAGGAGAGAAGAGCTTCGTGAGAGGAAAAAAGAGTGAAAAGAAAGAGAGAAAAGTGAGCTTGTTTGTTTAAGGAAAAGATTTTAGGAGAGCAACTGGAGAGAAGAGAGCACTAGTGATAGTGAGATATAAAGAGTGTTTAGTTTCTAACAATAACCCTCTTGATTCTTTGCCTAATGTGTTTTCATCTCTTTTGTAGGATTATTCAGATGTCTTTCTTAAAGAGATGCCTAAGGGACTACCCCTTTGAGAGGCACAAAGTACCACATAGACTTTATGCTCGAAGCTCAGATTCCTAACCATCCAAATTATAGGAGTAACTTTGAGGAAATAAAAGAGCTTCAAAAGTAAGTGGATGAGTTATTAGAGAAGGGGCATATGAGGGAGAGTTTGCGTCCTTATTTGTACCTTTGTTGTTGGTGCCAAAACAGATGGGACTTCGAGGATGTGTGTAGATTACAGAGTAGTGAATAAAATCAATGTAAAGTATCACCATCTTATCCCTAGACTTGATGACATGGTGGATGAATTGCATGGAGCTTGTTTGTTTACTAAGATTGATTTGAAATGTGGATACCATCAGATTCACATAAAACCAGGAGATAAGTGGAAAATTGCATTTAAAACCAAATATAAATTGTATGAATGGTTAGTTATGCCTTTTGGATTAACTAATGCACCTAGTATATTCATGAGGTTAATGAATCATGTTTTATGAGAATTTCTTGGTAAATTTGTGGTTGTATATTTTGATGGCATTTTGGTTTACAACTCCCATCTTGATGAGCATGTCATGCATGTCAGGTATGTGTTGAGAAAGGAGAAACTGAATGCAAATCTTAATAAATGTACATTTTGCATTGATAGATTAGTTTTCTTAGGGTTTGTAGTCAACACTAAAAGTGTAGAGGTTGATAGTGAGAACGTGAAGGCTATTTAAGAGTGGCCAACACCTAAAAGTATGGGTGAGGTGGGGAGTTTCATGGACTTACCAGTTTTTACAAGAGATTTGTGAATGATTTCTCTACCATTGCTACTCCTTTGATTGAAATAGTTAAAAGGAAGAACGGGTTTACATGGGGTGAGGAACAGGAACATACATTCTTAGAGCTGAAAGATAAATTATGTTCTACTCTTACTCTTTGTTTACCTAATTTTGATGAAGCTTTTGAGGTGGAATGTGATGCTTCTGGGATTGGTATAGGTTCTGTGCTTTTGTAGGAAAACAGGCTAGTTACATACTTTACTAAGAAGCTTAATGGTCCACAACTCAACTATCCAACCTATGACAAGGAATTATATGTTGTTGTGAGACTATTGGAGGTGTGAAAACATTACCTTCAGCCCAAGGAATTTTTCATCAGGACGGATCATGAGTCCTCAAAGCACTTGAAAGGACAGGGCAAGTTGAGTGAGAGACATACCACTTGGGTAAAGCTTCTGTAGACTTTCCCTATGTGCTTCGATACAAGCAAGGGAAGGAGAATTTGGTAGCTGATACATTGTCTAAGAGGTACACTTTACTTTCTTCTCTTAGTTCTAAACTTTTGGGTTTTAAGTAGCTTAAGGATATTTATACCTCATATTTGACTTTGCTACTATATATTCTACTTATGAACATACTTCATTTTAGAACTTCTAAAGGCATGATGTCTATCTGTTTATAGGTAGTCAATTATGTGTGCCTAATTATTCTATACGTGATTTATTTGTGCATGAGTCCTATAGTGGTGGTTTGATGGGTCATTTTGGGGTTGGTGAGACTTTGGATATTTTGCATGAACATTTTTATTGGCATGATATGCATTGGGTGTTGAACATGTATGTGATAAATGCATTGTATGTAGAAAAGCAAATCCACTGTAAAACCTCATGGATTGTATACCCCTTTACCTGTGCCTACTGAACCGTTATGGACTTTGTTTTGGGCTTGCCTAAGATAAAGAGGGGTTTTGATAACATCTTTGTTTTTGTAGATAAGTTTAGCAAGATGACGCATTTCATTGCATGCCATAAGACTGATGATGTTGTGCATGTAGCTAATTTATTTTTCAGAAATGTTGTTATTGTATGGCATTCCTAGGTCTATTGTTTCTGATAGAGATGTTAAGTTTTTGAGCCATTTTTTACGTGTTTTGTGGGGAAAGTTGGGAACAAAATTACTTTATTCTACTACTTGTCATCTACAGATAGATGGGTAGACCGAGGTAGTTAATAAGACTTGGGTACCTTGTTGTGTACTGTGGTGGTAAGAATTTGAAAATTTGGGGTGGGTTTTTACCATTTATTGAGTTTGCATATAACAGGAGTGTACATTCTACCACATCCTTTTTATCTTTTGAGCTTGTTTATGGTTTTAATCCTTTGACTGTTTTAGATTTGGTGCCTTTACCCTTTCATGAGTTGTCTAGTGCAGATGGCAAAAGGAAAGCTGAGATTGTTAGAGAGTTGCATGAGAAGGCGAGACGACACACTGAGTAGAGAAACAAGGTATATGCAAACCAAGCCAATAAAGGGCACAAGAAGGTAACCATTAAACCTGGAGATTAGGTTTAGGTGCATATGAGAAAGGAGAGTTTTCTTATCTAGAGGAAATCCAAGTTGGAACCTAGGGGTGATGGTCCATTCCAGGTGTTAGAGCAGATCAATGACATTGCCTACAAGATTGATCTTCTAGGTGAGCATAATGTGTTCGCTACTTTTAATGTTGTTGATCTTTCTCCTTTTGATATGGATCCAGATTCAAGGATGAATCTTCTTAAGGAGGGAGGGGCTGATGTGAGCAAGACTAGGGTGACACCAAATGGATCAGGTATGGATGTCAAAGACCTAGGGAGTGAGCCTGTCATGCCTGAAGTGCTTATGACCAAAGCTAGGGCCAAGAGACTTAAGGAGGCTCTTTACACACATGTGGGCTTCTATTTGGGGAGAGCGGAGAGTTCCATGCTTATTGGAGGAGAGTTTAGTGGGTTGTAGCCCAAATTAATTCATTTAACTCGAATCCTTAGATCAGACACACTTGGGAAAGACATGAAGACTTGGGCTAATTTTAATGTTCCATCACTTAAGCCCAAGGAGTTTAAAAGTTCGTCATGTGTTAATTAAATGGGACTTGGGAAATTTAATTCACTTAAGCCCAAAAGCAATTCTTTCTTATTTTTATTAATTTTGGACCTTTGTTTTATTTCATGCTTTTATGTATTTTTAAACCAACCTTTTATTAATTGACCTAGGTATAAATAAGCTCATTTGGGTTAAAAACATAAAGATTTCGGTATTACTATTTGTAGCCCCCCACTCTCGCAAGACACGTACCCGATTTCCTGAGTGATATCCGAGTATGTACTCCACAAGGGTGGCATGCTAGAACAGTCAACAATCGAACTCATTAAAAAAAATTCAAATCAATGCACACGTATGCAAAAATCAATAATCAAATTGGGCCCATTCTTTTCTTTTATAACATCAAAATCACATTTATTATTATTCTCATTTACAAACCTTTCACCTTTGGAAAGTTATTACATAAAAAATATTCAAATATACATTGTATAGAAATTGCGTAATATACAATTTGATACAAAAAATAAGAAAAAAAATGCATACGTGAATAGATCCCAACCTCTATCTCTTACTTGAATATAGTCGTTATACTCTCGTTAACCTAACAGGGTAACTCTTTTGAGCCTAAAAAATATTGCAAATTTTAGGTGAGTTTTTGCAAACTCAGTGAGTGACCATCCTTGATGGGTTACTCAATCACATACAGATACAGTTCATATAATCACATATCACTTTGTTCACAACATTCATATTCTCTTTCAATTACAAGTTAACAGGATTTTGCAATCATTCGAACATACATATTAAATGAATATGCAATGCATATGTGCCTCACTTGCATTTATTACTTTGTTATGACTGAGTGCCTATAACTGTCCTGTATCCATTGTAGATACCGGGTTCATTGATAACTGTCCCGTATCCGTTGGGCATACCGGGCCCATTTTACATAATGAGCCTTTAGCTCTTAATCACTTTCTGAGCTTTAAGCTCTTTTTCACATTCTGAGCTTTAAGCTCTTTTTCAGTGGCTACTCCGATCACAACTGCCTTTATCTGTCATGCATTAATATAATGAAATGCTTCACGGTATTATATGATCAACTAGTCACTTTCACATGTCATATTCACATTCACAATACACTTATCATCGAACAGTGGTCCGGCATTCAACACAAATGTTGAAAAACACTTTTTCAATCATATGCATATTTGCATGTTTCTTCAGAATTTAAAAATCAAGTTAGATATTACATATTTCATCAAATTCACATACAAGGAGGACTTCAATATGACATTCATACATCCAAATCATCGGACCTTTAGTGTTCGGAATCAACATAATCAAAGTCACTTTCATAAGATAATTTAAAACATAATATGAAAAAAGCAATCAATAAGTAAGACCATCTAGGTCGACTCACAGTACATTTCATATTAGCATTAGCTTCCATGACTTGGAAACTTCTGAATGCAGATGTTTATCCTGCACATCCAAATTATGAAATACATCCATTGCACACACATTAATAATTGCACAATTATATGTATTCCTTCATGCACAAATGTGTATATGGAATGTGTACAATGCATGCTCAGCGTCAATCCTGGGTATCTTTCTATTATTCTCATCACATTGCCAATCATATATCAAAACTCACCTAAGTATAATTTGTACTTAGGGTTTATACCTCAATAAAACCGTCAGAATCAAATTTCATAACTCAATTGTTCATTTCAAATTTTTCCAAAAACATACTTTCGGGTGTACTATTCTTGATCATTCATACAATGCAAATGAAGTAACTTGGCAATACTTTCTTCTACAAATTTGTTCTCCTATCTCTTAAGTTTCTTATGACACCTAGATCATTCAATTAGGTACAGTAATCAGAGAGTTATACCCCAAACATTTTCGGACTATTCTTATATTGGAACAGTGCCCTGAACTCAACTTCCATCCAAAAATAGAAATTCTTAGAGACTTAATTAAAATTATATTTCTTTAAAAAATTTGTATCCCTATGTCTCTAGTTGACTCCAAATCAAAAATCATTCTACTTAGATAACTATAGAACAAGATATTGTCAAAATACCAAAGCATGTTTAAGCTATGTAGGAAAGTTGGCCGCGACGAAATTAGGAGTTGGCCACTACGAACTTTTCCCAAAAGGAAGATTCCTCGTGAAATCCTGTAAGTTGGCTATGGAAAACTTTCATAAAAAGTAGCAAACAGGACTATCTTCCTTTTTTTTTCTATATTCTACGAGCCCAACATCTTACACCTAACACATCTTGTACAAAGATCACCCTTTTCTACTTCATTTACTCTTCATTCTCAACTCTATTTCAACTCAATATCATTCACAAACAATTCAATTTGATCATTAACTAAAACAGAGCATATACATTTACCCATTCATCATTGGTTCTTCTGCACTCATTCTAACCCCTTTATGAAGATCATTCTACCCCAAAACATATCTATAACAATATATGAATTATTAACCATCATACATATACAAAAGCAATGCATTTACACCCTATTTTCTTCATTCACATAGTAGCATATCATCAACTCCATTTAACTCATCAATCTATCACTAACCACCATCATACATGTTTCCTTTAACAAATCTTGAATAACAATAACATATTACTTACTTGTTTTGGCTCCAAAGTCTCTTCAAAATTTTGTAACCCTATCCTCTTCCACACATACACGATTGTCATCTACCAAGGTAGAATAGATGGGTTTCATTAAGAAGAAGAGATAGCAAGGATTTTGTAGTATCTAGTGATGGAAGAAAAGGTTGATGCATGGTGAAGAGAGAGAGAGTCATGATATAAAGAAAAAGAGAAGAGAGCAACAAAGAAGATGAGAGTAGGAATTAAAATGAAAGACAGGTAAAAGATGGTCTTTTACCTTAAGCATCATGAGTTAAAAAAAGAGTGGCAAGGCAAGTTACACTTGTCACTTGCTTGTGGTCTTCACTTGCTCTTTTAATTAACTAGTCCATTTGCATTATAATTTCTAATCCAATTGTTTCTCGATTTTCTATAACACTTGTCGTCAAATCTTAATGTCACTTATCAATAATTTACGCTATCATTTGACACTTATTTCTACTATCATTTAATAACTTTCTTGTCACTTGGCATTTTTTCTAGTTCAAAAATTACTCATAATTCCAGAAAATTCTCAAATTTCTTCAAAAATTCTAAATCCATAATTTAATTAACTGAATCAATTTTCATAACAAAATAGTCACTATTCACCTCATAATCGCATTAAATCAATCCTTTATACTCAAAAAATATCAAATGAGTGCATAAACAAATTGTTGTAATGTGTGCAATGACCAAATTCACGTGTATGAATGCTATATGATGCATGAGCATGAAATCCATTTTCGTTTCTCTCACTTTTATTTCTCATTTATGGTATTCCTGACTCTAACCCTTAATATGGGAACATGATGTTATACTATTATTATAGCCATTGGCTTTGGTGAGAAACTATCCTCTTGTTTTCGTTTCACCAAGAACTTAATTTCACTTATCAATTGTTCAATTATGGTGTGTTATTTGGTTCCTTTCTTTTTGTTGATTTTGATCATTAGGATTGCTTGAAACAAGTTTCAAAAAGGTGTCGTAGAGATTAGCCTTGCATATCCATTTGCTTAGGGTTTTGAAAAATTTTCATCTTAATTCCTTCACAGCTGTGTTCAATCCTCTAAGAAAAAACCACCAAAACTTCATCCATCTGATTGAAGCCTTTCGTGGTGTGCATTATCGAGTCTACTCAAATTAATTTAGGACAAACCCATTTTCTCTATAAATGCCCTTTTACGTCATCAACAGGAAGGAAACGAATGTGTTTGCACTTTATACATAGGCATATGATCTTTAGGCCATCCATTTATGCAAGTTGAGAACATGCATAATAAATAAAGGCTTCAACTCCCTCAACAAACTTAGGATTAATGAAACCATCAGGTGTTAATCATTTATACATCCAAGATCTATCAACATTACTCATTTCCGTAAAACTATTAATTTAAAATAGTGATTTCACAGTTAGTATCCTTCATTTCCCCTAAGTTTACAAACATCTAAACTTTACACAACATCCCCTAAGTATTAATCAATCAAATTAATTACCTACAATTGATACGTAACATTGTTTATGCCTATGAATCAAGAAAGCAACATACCCTATGCTATATGGCATTGTTTACACTTATGAAGCAAGAAAGCAAGTTCTTGTTGTAATTCCTAGACTCGTGAAACTTTTCACCGATAAGCCTCACAAAAGCTGTATCATGGGTTTCCATCCTATATATACTGTTAGGGGGTTTTTTATGCAAAAAATTGTCTCGTCTATAAAACATATGAATTTCTTATGTTAATACTAAGTTTGCATTAATCACATCAAAGTTGAAGCATTAATCAATTGAATTAATCACCTACAATTGATTTCAAAACTATGGTATGTGACATTGTTTACACCTGTGAATCAAGAAAGCAAGTTCTGGCCGTGACTCCTAGGCTCGTGGAATTTTTCACCGATAAGTCTCATCAAAGCTGCATCATGGGTTTTCAGCTTATATACCATCCTAGGGGTTTATTATGCCTCAAATCATCTACAAGATCTCAAACTCATTCCATATACAGTAAATGCTTATGTAATTATACATCTACTCATCAATGATTCAAACATAACCCAAACATAAATAGTTAGACTATTAAAGAAGAACATAAAAACTAATTATAAGAATATTATAAACAACAACACAAAATCAAGACCTCCTTTGCATTCACACAAAACTCAAACACATCTAATTAATGTATTATTAAAGCAATACATATGGTAGATATTAGTTGGAAGACTAACCCAGATGAACGGATAACTACATATTACAAAGAAGAAGAATGAGTGATGCTCTTCAACATAAAATAGGGCCTGAGAAAAAAATTTCGTATTAGCTAACTGGTGGGAATGTACCACTATTTGAAAAGGACTACAATCGTCATAAAAATCTCCTTCACCTTCAAAAGCATGCAAGATAAACAATGCTTGTTCTCAATTTGTTTTAATTTTTGAATTGAATAAAAACATCTATTTGCTTATTTCTCCTCATTTTCATAACTTATGAAAATTATAAAATTTTTTTGCTCTTTTGTCATAATTTAATTTATTATCAACTAAAATATATCATTTAATTATTTAATATTAATTTATGATGAAACTTATGGTCAATATATTTTTATTATTTAAAATGTTATATAAATATTTATTAAAGATACTTAAATTTTAAAATATCTTAAATAATTTAAAGTTAAATATTAAAATATATATTAACAAATAAACATTCATTTATAAATAAAATTTTGACTTATTTAAATATTTAACTTCAGAAAATATAATAAAATTTCTAATATTTATTAGTAAATATTATATAATAAATTTTAATTATTTATATCTAATATTTAATTATTATCAATAATAAAAGTATAAATATTGAGCTATTAACATTAAAAATTAAACACAATTTTATTTGATTTAAAAATAAAAAACTATAAAATATAAATAAATTATATATATATATATAACCAATCAACATTTTCAATTTAATTTAAAACCAAACCAAATTTCATATCTTTTATCAAATTTAATTTATTTCGAGGTTCAAATTTACAACACTCCTAACTCGTGCTTGTCCATTTCATTTTTTAGGTGAAGGCTAAAACACAATGTTCAACCGAGCCAAATTAAGATTTGAATACCTGTCCTCTAATATGAGTGGAAGCACATGCCATTGTATCACAACATTTAACACTCATAATTTCCATAAAATTTTTGTTTCATCTAGAAAAAGGACTTAGTGTAAACCATCTAATCTGAGACTAGTTATAATTATGTTCATGTAATAATTTGGATTACTTTTTCTAGATAGCCAGTCACATAGTAATAAAGATTGAACTCCAGATTAATCCAAAAGAAAATCTAGACCACCGGAAGATGATGTGCTGAAACAATTTACTTCATCCTAACCCCGGAATAAAGATGTTTCCTTTCCCATCAAAATAACCGTATGTTTATTTAGCAACATAGCGAATGATCAATAAATTCCAAAGAAAATTATGAATAATTTAATTTTAGCATTAATTAAAACATAACCAACTCCACATTTAAAAATCTCTAACAAAAGAAGTTTGAAAGTTATCTAACAAACTTCATTCGAAATGGAATTCACATTTCAAAAGCATAACCAACTCCATATTTAAAAATGGACTTCATTCAAAATAAAGATTGAGAGGCATCTAATAAAGAAGTTTAATAATTTCACTGTCAACATTTACAGAACCCACTCCATATTTACAAAATACGATGGCGACGAGGTGTGGTGCACGAGAGACGATTACATAGTACCTGAAGTAGATGCGATGATGACAGCTAGGATGAGCAGCGATGAGGTGTGATGGCATGATGCACGGTGGCCTTTGGTGCAACATCCCACTACCATAGGGTACATACCCAAACTTTCAGGAACATAAACTATGATAATGGTATGTTAGAGCAAAACAATTCCAACTTACACATGGCATCAACTATCATCATTTAAAAGTAAGCAAATTTTAAAAACCATTCATTTCATTAATCTACAAAATTTACACTATTTCCTTTAGACAATTACTTACATAACCTCATATAGGTTCTAACAAAAGCAACAAAATACAAGACACAACACTCCTGGAGCCAGCTGACAGATCTCTAAGCCATAACAAAATCCAAAAGGGTCCTTTAATCCTATCTAAAGATCTAGGTCTCCTGTCTCATATCTGAAAAACCACATTGCAATTTTTATGAGTTTTGCGAACTCAACGAGTGAACCATCATCGATGATTTCACCCAATCACAAACACATAATACATATATTATAGTAACTCATTCAGATCATAAACACATTCCAAGCGTTCACACAACATGGGATATCATAAGATCACATAATTCACATAGCTAAGTATAGCAAAACAAATCACATCAATTTATCACTCATTCAGCTTTGCAATCATTTAACAAATTTAAATCTTATAATGATGATGACACATTGTGGGATGACACGTGGTGGGACGACAAGGAGGTGCGGTGGGATGACGAGAGCTGCAGTTTGACAGCAACGACAGAAGAGAGAAAAAATGGAGCTGTGATGGATTTAGGTTAAACGAAAACGACATTGTTTGATGTTAAAGCAAATAATGTCATTTTCTTTTTTTCTTAATGCTTAACCAAAAGCAAATGACAACATTTACGAATGAAATTTTCCAACGAATTTTTTGTCGGAAAACTTTAGCATTCTTTACTGCACCAAGCATTCTCGCTTTCGTTACTGACAAACATTTCTTACCGTTACTATATTCTGTCAAAAAATTTTTCAGGATGATTTCCCTTCATATTTACTGACAAATATTTGTTGCAAATCAAAAATTTTCTAGATAATTGTACTTACAAAACATGATTTTTTCATCGGTAATTTCCAATGGTTCAATTTATGTTGGCAATTATCTATTGCTAATAACTAATTTTCTTGTAGTGAATTGCTCTAACATTTTTACTGCTAAAACCAAACCATACATGCCATTAATAATATATGTATGCATGTATATATAATATACGTACCGATGGCGTGAGTCTACTCCATACAACAACTCGTATCAGAATTCGCCGTCACTGAATCGCTACCTCCATGTAATTAATTTTATACTTCAAATGTATTCTTGTATCTTTTGGTACTAAGACATATATAGATGACTTATTTATAGTTTAAAATTAATGTTATTAAAGTTGGAGATGGGAATCTCGTGTCTGAATTAATATACTTGTTCAAAGAATTCTCAGAGGAATCCATATCATTAGACAATGAATGTCAAACCAAGAATCAAATGCTGTGTCTGAGTACTAACTAGTGAAGAAGATGGGATTTGAATAGTTGCATATGTTAGTTTGCAAATTTTTAGTTTTGGAAGATCTAGGTTGACTAATATTTGTTATCAACGGTCATCATGTGTTCTCAAACTCACACTTCGAACGGGTGCTCTATGTGGTCTCATTTGTTACCACATCCTCCCCCTCTAAGAGTATCCTGTGGTCAAACTCCATTTCCATATTAATTATCCCTTACATGTCCAGGGTCTACACATAGATCTAGTAGGGTAATTAGTTTCTCTGATCGTGTTGTTGTCTCTTAATTTCGGTAAACCTTTTGTCATGTTCAACCACATATTGAGTTCCCAGCAGAGTAACTCAACATTAATGTTATGCCCTTGAAGAACCAGGTGCAAAACATTCGAATGTTCTGATTTGAATGTGCTTTTCACCGCCTTGCTCATTTACGAACTCTTTCTTATTTTATGGTCAATTCTGTATTTACCAATTGTTCCCCTGTCCCCTTAGTTTATCCATTATGGTGTTGTACTGTGTATTTTAAATGGGGTTCGGTAGCTCAAAGAATGATTTCAACTTAGTAAATATATATATAACTTGATTTTCTCTGAAACGAAAGAGTTTGAAACTTCTGAGAAAAATTATTAAGGTATATTAGCTTTTGATTGTCATTGATATAAATAAGTAAATAAATATAAAAGTTATTCTTTATATACTTTTTAGGATTTAATAATCTAGTGTTAAGACCTATCAATTGACATTTTTATATCAATTATCAGTTACAATTTCCATGATTTATTTTTGTCACTAAAAGTCTAGATTTAAGTTTAACAGATGATATAAACTTGTATATATATACTACCTGCATAATCGAAGGAATGACTAATCCGTTGGCTTTCTAGTAGTAGTTAAATGTCAGTCACCTCACTTTCCAATTTAGGGGTTAAGGGAATGCAAATGGGTTATAAATTGAAAGTTTGAAGACCATGAAAAGGAACGGTCAAATGATTGTTTCAAAATTTAAACATAATTAAAGAGTTATAGTTATGGACGGTCATATTATGTTTGATTGGATGGTTATTAATGCAATAGAATAAAATAAAATAAAATATTATTCTATTGATTGAGAGGAGATTTTATAATAAAATAGAATGGAATGGAGTAGGATGGAAGGGGAGAGTTTCACATTACATCTCATTATATCATAAACAATAAAAATAAGTTACCTTCGATTTAAGAGGTTTAGAATGGAATGTAAAATAATAAACAATATTTAACTATATTACATTATGAATCCTTCCATCCCTTCCAAATAACAACTGTTTAATACTACATCTATTTACATTCTATTCCACTATAAAAAATTTCCATTTAATTTAATTATATTAAAAACCTTACACCTAACCAAACATAGCTATAAAGTAATGCAAGGTAATGCAAGAGACCGTACATAACCCAAAAACTTAAATTTTCATATAAAATCAATGTTTCAGAGGCAAATAGAAGGAGGAAGTAGTAGGAATTGTTCTGAAAGTTCCAAAGACGATTTTGGAGGCGATTTTGTGCTAAAGACGCAGGAGACACAAAGATTTTATCGATGGACCCACCAGAATACAAGATCACACATCTACATCTTTAGAATACTTGATAGAGAACAATCAGGGAGATTTAGAATTATGATTTCGTTGTTTTTTATTCAAGTTTTCGTATATGTTTATTTGATTTCGTATTCGGCAATGTATAACTAATTGTTTCATTAGTATCTAGGTTAGATGAATCGTATTTGGATACTTTAACATTTGTTGATTATTTTGTTAATGTAATTGATTGATTGTTTGTTGAGATCCAATTATCTATTTTTATTTATGTTATAGTAATCCAAAATATTAGACCATAATCTGATTTCAATGTAGCAATTGAGAAATCTATGTTTGAATAGATCCATGATAATTAGAAAGAGTTGATTGAAACCCTAGAGATAGGAGGACATAAATCTTTAGGATTAGGTCTAAATCTAATAGAGAGTTAATAAAACAATAACACAATCCTATAAGATTTAACCATGGTAATTTGGTTAGAAACCTTAGGATTAGATGTTAGTAGACTCAAGGTCAACCACTAACATACCTTAGTAATCTCTATGATCCAACTAATCAACAAGACAATTGCATTACAAATGATCAATCGATTAAGGGTTAGGGGGTTTTGAAATCTAGACTAATTACTCCATATCGATGATTTTTCAGTGCTTCTTGAATTCTCTATTCAAGTTTGTTTCCTATTTTATTTTACTTGTCTTATAGAAGCAAGTACTTTTGACTCTTTCATTGATGATTACTATTAAAGGTGTGGTGTGTATCATGTTAAGAACAAAGCAAAAGTGTTCCCAATCTTTGAAGTTTTTAAAGTGTATGTTGAAATTAATTTTAGCAAAAAGATGATTGTTACATAGTGAATTAATTTCCATGAATAGCAATTTAGTTCAAGACACCAATGAAGATGTGGATTGGAAAGCCAGTGGAATATTTCTACCTTTATGTATTTAGAAGTCCTATATATGTGATGGATAATACCAAAGAAACTATGAAACTAGATCCAAAATCCCAAAAAAAAGTGCTTATATTTAGGATATACTGACAGAGTAAAAGATATTGCTAGTAGGATCCTACTATCGCAAGGTTATTGTTAGCTAGTATATCACCTTTATAGAAGATAAATAAAAAATGAAGAAAAATAAAATAACACTTCACAAATAAGTTTAGATACTATTATACATATGGAAAAGGAATTTTAAACTTCTTTTAAAGCAGTAGTGGAGCAAGATATTCAAGAACTAATTGAATCTAAAACTTTGGAAGTTCACCGATCAAATTGAAAAAAAGATTACTAAATTAAAATTAGAATTATATAATGGAGAGCAATATAATATACTATCTTTTAGCACAGGATAAAGAGCCACTAACTATCTATAAAGCGCTTAATATTTCAGACGTCTCTTAAAAATAAAACTAGTGGATGGTAGTAATGCAATAAGAAATTGAAACTCTTCATAAAAATAAAACTTGGGAACTTATACCATTGCCACAAGGAAGGAAGCCAATTGGTAATAAATGGGTTTTCAAGATCAAGTGAAATAATGACGATAAAGCGGACCAATATTGTGCAAGATTAGTAATGAAAGGATATGCTCAAAAGGAAAGAATTAATTTTAATAAAATATTTTTTCAAGTAGTTTGACTTAATACAGTTAAAGTAGTCCTGAGAACGTGTACTGTTTTGACTTACATATAGAGCAACCAGTTATGAAAATTACTTTTTTCTAGAGATCTTGAAGAAGGAATCTATATGTTCCAACTATAAAGTTTTGAAGAAAAGGGAAAAGAAAACTTAGTTTACAGATTTAACAAATCTTTATATGGTCTTAAATAGTAGTAGAGGTATTGGTTTAAAAGATTTTATTTCTTCATATTTAGTTTTTGATTCAACATACTTAATAAAGACCTATGTGCATATTTTTAAAGGTTTAGTGATAACGATTTTGTTTATGTTGTTATTATATGTAGATGCAATATTAGTTGTAGACCCTAAAAAAATTGTGTTAAAGAATTAATGGCACATTTGGTTAGGAAATTTGAAATGAAAGATTTAGGATCAACAATCAAGATTTTACGAATACAAATTTATAGAGACAAAAATAACAGAAAGATTTAACTTTCTAAAAAAACTACCTAAAGATGATTGTATGACACTTCAATATGTAAAATTGTAAGTCAATATTTATCCCTCTTCTTATTAATTTCAAGTTATCCTATAGTATGAGTCATAACAAAGTAAATGAAAGGATAAAGATGTTCAGAGTTTCATGGAGAGTTTAATGTTTTCCATAATTTATACCAAACCGAATATTGCATATGTAGTGAGAGTAGCTAGACACTAGGTGACGAATCTCGGTAGAGAGAGTTAGAATGTTGTAAAGAGCACCCTAAGATATATAAAGAAGACTTATGATGTTGCATTACAATATGAAGGATTAGAATTTATTATTAAATAATATGTTGACTCTAATTTTGCATGTGATCTTAATAAAAACATTCCACTACAAGTTTTGTGTTTATATTTGTCAGCAAATTTATTAGCTAGGTTTCAAAGGTATAATCAATTGTGGCTACATCAACAATAGAAGTGAAATATATAGAAGCTAGAAAAAGAGTAAAAAAATTGGTATGGTTAAAATTGGTATTGGAAGAACTCAAGCATAAATAACAAAAGGTTTCATTATTTTTATGATAGTCAGAGTATCTTACATTTAGTAAGATATCCATCATTTTGTTCAAAAACCAATCACATAAAAGTTCAATTCTTTTTTTTTTCATAAGACCGTGGAGGAAAGAACTTTGGATATGAAGAAAAATAAATTCATACCAAAGATAATATAGTAGATTGTATGATAAAAGTAGTCAATAGTGATAAATTTGTTTGATTCCCATAATATAACCTCTTAGAAATGTAGTCAATAGTGAGAAGGTGGTGTGAAGATCAGAGATACAGATACCGTGCTGTACCGGCCGATAACTGTAATGGTATCCTTGCTTATGGTACCAGCTAGTACCAGCTGTTTTCGGTTGGTATCAGCTCGTACTTATATTTTTGGAAAATATCAGGCCGGTATCGTGAAATGTTAAAAGTTGGAGGACCAAATTGAAAAAAAAACCTAAATACCCCCTCCCACTCCTCTCCTCTGCGTCTTCTAATTTTTTATTTTTTCTCCTGTCTCTATTTGTCCGCTGTCGCTCTCTAGTCTCCTCATCTCTCTTTGTCAACAGTGGTTGGTGGATGTGCTCCAGCCTCCAACAGTTCTCTCCAGCGGTCCTCTTTTTGTCACAACGTCGCCTATCCCTCTCTGTCTCCTATCGTAAGCTGCAAGTCGCAATATCAATCGTCCTCCTCCCTCTCCATCGCTTGTCGCCTGTCCCTCTCCATCACCTATCGCAAGTTGCAACATCAGCATTCAGATATGAGAATAATACCCAGATCTTGATTGTTCGATCCATCACTGATTGTATTTCTATTGGTTTGACTCTGGATGTGTTTTTTATCCAATTTCTATTAGAATGATTATGGTTAATTGTTAGTGTAGAGAAGGATTTTTTGTGTTGTGATAAATTTTTGGTGGATTGTCTGTCAATGGTTAGAGAAAATGTTGGAATGTTTGTCGATGGAGTTTAAATGTTAGATTAGATTTGAAGGTTGTAATGTGTGGGTTGGTTTTTGGTTTTGGGAATGAAAAAATTGTTTAATCTGTATGTTGATCACTTGATTGTTTGGAATTTTGGATTGTGGAATAATCGGATGGTAATGAAAATATGAAAAGAAAACTGAAAATTGAAAGTCATATTTGTTAGTTCGGTTTATAAAAGGTATATTGCAATGTGGTTAATTGTAATAGTTTGGTATTGGTACTTCGGTTGGTTTGGTTCATTTGTGTTTGAACTTTAAACTTTGAACTTTGAAACAAACCAAATTTGTTAACTAAAATTTTAAAATAAAAATAGAAAATTAAGAAGATCCAATCCATAATATTCATTCATGGCTCATGCTTTGTTAAATGGCATCATATTCATAAGAAGATCCATTCATGCTATGCTAAACGGATGTAGCTATAGCCTGTAAGTGCAATTACATTATCATTATTTGAACAAAAGATAATTTGTTTAAATATATTTAAAAAACCTAAATTTAAATTGGCTAAATGACATCATATTCATATAGAAAGACAATAATTAGAATTGATTACTTTAGATATATCTAAAGTTTGAGCTAATAAGTTTTAGATTAAATTAATTTTTATTATTTGTTTAAGAATTCATAAATAATTGCAATAATTTAATTCTAATAATCTTATCTAAATTTACTGTGGAATATTTTATTATCCCTAATCTTCTTGATTCATCTTGATTATTGTAAGAGGACAATTAGTAAAAAAAACTACTGGGAGGTTCTTTACATATCATTGCTAATTTTGTTGATAAAACTACTAAAGGATTAATTTCTTACAAAACTAACATCTTCATATTTTTGTTACAGATAAATGGAAGGTAGTTCAACTACTCCTGATCAAACTACTTCAGGAAGGCATAATGATTCAGCTTAGGCTCATGCTGCATTAGTCCTAGGTATGAAGAATCATACAATTTGCTTATTTTGTAACAAGCATTTGAAAGATAGAGGAATCACCCGATTGAAGAAGCATTTAGTTGGGATAAAGGAAATGTAGAACCCTGTAAAAAAGTAAGTCATGATGTGAAGTGACAAATGAAAACATTACTTGATGAATATTAACATGACAGTGATAGAAGGGAAAGGTTGAATTTTGAAATTGGTGGTGGAAGTTCATTTTCTAGTTTTCGTGGTGATTATGGAAATGTTAAAGGTGGTAGTGGTAGTAGTGGTAGTGGTACTAGTAGTGTTTCATCTCATGCTCAAGAAGAAGTATCTGAACCTGATGTGAGGAAGAGAAGAAGGCAGGTGACTAGTTTCTTTGCACCACGAACAACTCTTAGAGTTCAACCTTCAATTTGTAGTGCAATGTAATCAAGAGATGCGGCTCACAACGTCAATATGACAGTAGCTAGATGGTGGTATGTTATAGGTTCATCATTCAATGCTTCTCATTCTTATTATTATCAACCTATAATGGATGCAACAATCTCTTATGGTTCGGGATACAAAAATCTTTCAATTGATAACTTAAGAGGTAAAATTTTGAGTTGTTCTGTTTCTAAAATTAATATTTATTTAGCTGAAAGAAGAGTGAATTAGGGTACTTATAGATGTTCAATCATATGTAATGGTTGGACAAATAAGAGACAAGAGCCTATTTTTTGGTTTATTCTATAAATGGCTCTATGTTTTTGAAATCTATTGATACATCTGGCCTTATTAGAAATACTGAGACTTTGTTTAGTGTATTTGATGAAGTTGTAAACCAAGTTAGGCTAGGAAACATTGTTCAGTTTATTACTGACAATGATTCCCCTTATAAACTGGTAGGAAAAAGGTTGCAGAATACGTATAATTCTTTTTTTTAACTCCTTGTGTTGCACATTGCATTGACCTAATGCTGGAGAATATATGAGATCCTAGGTATTTTCCTGTTATTGATGAGACTATGCAGAAAGCTAAAAAGGTGACAAAGTTTATTTATAATCATGCATAGATATTGAATTTGATGATAATGGAATTTACCAATGGTATTGTGTCGTCTTGCTGTGACAAGATTTGCAACAAATTTCTTATCACTTTCAATTTTTTGTTTCGACGAAAAAAGAGTTAAGACAAATGTTTACAAGTGATAAGTGGATTGCATCTCAGCATGCTAGGTCTAAAGTTGGAGTAGAGGTTTGTAATATTATACTGGAAGATAGAGAAATTTGGTCTCAATGTCAATTTCTTATCCGAGTTTGTGAGTTTTTGGTGAGGCTGCTTCACTTGGCTGATAGTGAAGACAAGCCAAAAATGGGTTATAGTTTTGATGTCATGGAGGAAGCGACGAAAGCAATCAAGGACAATTAAAAACATAGGCCTTCTTTGTACACACCATATCTTTTAATCATTAATGAGAGAAGGAAAAGGCAACTTTCTTCTCCGTTGTTTGCAGCTAGGGCATTTTTAAATCCTACTGTTTATTTTAGACTAGATTTTAGTAAGCAAGATGAAGTTAATAGAGGAATGCTTTTAACTATTACAACAATTGTTAACGTTGACGCAATGCAAGATCTGTTAAGCTCACAAATGGAGCTTTATAAGTTGTCTTATAGGGATTTTGGAATGCCGATTGTTATTCGACAAAGAGGAAAACTTTATCTAAGTATTAGTTACTTCCTTTTTATTATTTGTTGAAAATTAATTATGACTTTGTTTTGTTTATAATGCTACTTTTGTTATCTTATAACTTACAATTTCTTGGTGAGATCAATTCGGAAATGGTGTTCCAGAATTGAAAAGGTTTGTAATTTGAATTTTAAGTCAATGTGTGAGTGCAACAAGCTGTGAACGAAACTGGAGCACATTTGAATTTATCCACTCCAAAAAAAAGGAATAGATTGGAGCATAAGAGATTGAATGATTTAGTTTTTTTCGATACAATCTAAAGCTTCAGGAAAGGTATGTTATTATCATTATTAATTTCGATATAATTTCTTATAATTTTCTAATAATTAAATTATATCCTTTTGTGATTATTGGAAATGTGAATTGTTGGGAATTGAAAATTGTTTTATGAATATTGTGTGATTGTTGGAAATGGGAATTCTTGGAAATTGTTAGAATTGGAAATTATTTTATGAATATTTTCTGATTGTTGAAAATGCAAAATGTTGGGAATTGTTGAAATTGAAAACTATTTTATGACTGTTTTGTGATTGTTGGAAATTATTGGAATTGGAAATTATTTTATGCGTGTTTTGCGATTGTTGGAAATGTGAATTGTTGGAATTGGAAATTATTTTATGAATGTTTTGTGATTTTTGGAAATGAGAATTGTTAGAATTGGAAATTGTTTTGTGAATATTTTGTGATTGCTAGAAATGGGAATTGTTGGGAATTGGAAATTGTTTTATGAATGTTTTGTAATTGTTCGAAATGAGAATTGTTGGGAATTGGAAATTGTTTTATGAATGTTTTGTGCTTGTTGGAAATGGGAATTGTTGAGAATTGGAAATTATTTTATGAATGTTTTGTGATTTTTGGAAATGGGAATTGTTGGAATTGGAAATTATTTTATGAATGTTTTGTGATTGTTAGAAATGGAAATTGTTGAGAATTGTTGAAATCGGAAATTGTTTTATGAATGTTTTGTGATTGTTCAAAATGAGAATTGATGAGAATTGGAAATTGTTTTATGAATGTTTTGTGATTGTTGGAAATGAAAATTGTCGGAAATTGTCGGGAACGATATACTATTATCATTATTATTTTTGATATAATCTCTTATAATTTTCTGATAATTAAATTTTATTGTTTACTAGGAGTCTTAATAGTACAAATAGTTCAAATGATCTCATTTTCATTGGTAACATCAATCTTTTGGTGGATTGGGTTTCTAAAGAATCGAATTTAGTAAATGTCAATGACTTGGAAGATAATCTTAGATAGGAAGCATTAACATGTCATTTGATGCATTAAATTTAAATGATAATGATGATGAAGAAGCTCCTTTCAATGATGAGGATTTTATACCAAATGATAACTAAGGTCAGTGTAGTTATAACAGGTATCCTCCCGTTAACATTTGAATTTCGTTCCAAGTTTCTTCTTTTAATTTTACTTATATTTGATATTTATCAGTTTATGTTAAATTCTACATATGTGATGTAATTGTAAGTATTTTTATTTCAAGTTTAACTTCAACTTGATTGTTTCCTTATCATGATGAAATTGTAATAGGTAAAGATATTATTGATCTTTTTGTTTGATGTTTTGATGTAATTATTATTTATTAAAATAATGAAATTGTATTATTGTAATATTTTAAATACTTTGCATTATTCTTAGTTTTATATTTGTATTATGATGATTGTCTTTTTTATATTAATTGTGGTTATTATCTATATGTGAAATATTTAAAAATTATTGTAATTTCATATTAAATTATTAATTGTGATTATTATTTATTATTATGATTTTTG
>JAOSBN010000004.1:20868621-20882937 GCA_027563595.1 Erythroxylum suave | reverse complement strand
AAAGAAATTCTGAGGACTGGACGTAGCCCACGGTTTGGGGTGAACCAGGATAAATCTTCGTGTCTATCTCTCTTACTCTCTATTCTTATCTCAAATTTCAGATTTCAGATTTATCATTACTAAGTTTGTATATCTAGTAATCAATAGTCTTGATTAAAGTTTTGATTAATCGACATTTGTTTAAAGAATCTTATTCTATACAAACAGTTCTGAAAAGGTTTTTAAAAAGGGGATACACAATTCAACCCCCCCTTCTTGTGCTATTAAATATCGTTTTCTAAGTGTTGCAATAACGTGTGATTCACTTCAAACCCGTCCTCAAATTTTCTACATTTTTCTTCCTCTATTAGGATCAATGTAGTTGCATACCCCATTAACTCACTAAATCTTATCTCATAGTTTATCACTGTGAGCTTACATTGCTTCAGATCCATAAATTCTTTTATCTTTTTGTCCAGATAAATCTTAGGCATATAATTCTCTTAGAACGCCCTTAGAAAATCTTCCCAAATAAAACTATAGGGTCTAGTGTTACTACCTGGAGCAGTATTCTGACATTGGTATGTTGGACCTTCTAGTAGTGAGACTGCATAATCAAATCTCTCATTTACCTCACATTCTATCTAATCAAGCACTCGTTCAATTCTCTCTAACCACCCTTTTGCCTCAGCAGGGTCTGTACTTTTGTAGAACTCCATAGCCCCCTACTTTCTTAGCTTATCGTATCTTCTCTTTCACCTCTCTGGAATTCTTGGAGGAATTTGTGCAGATTCAAGTGTAGGAAACTCCCTATTGGCTTTTACAGACTCATTGTCAGCTAACTCTCTAATTCGATCCCCTATAGTAGATAACCTATAACAAAAATAGTAGTGATTACTATCTGAATCTCTCACTCAATATCATGTATAAATGTTCTTACATGTCCCTATGGATGCCAAACCATGCTCTGATACCAAAATTGTCGCATTCCACTACCATAGGGTATATACACGAACTTCCAAAGGATATTCAAGTACATATTATATGACAATGGTAGATTGGATCAAACCTAATCTTTTAAATGGCATCATAAGAATACTCAATACTTCAAAATTTTAACTCCTCATGTCATTCAATCATAAGAGTTTACATTGTAGTCATTAAAACCAATATTTACAAACTAAATATGAGAAAGTTTTACAACCTTTATAAGTTCTACTTGATATAGATAAACTACATAGAAACAAATACAACTCCTCAAATGCCAGCTGATAGACCCTTGAGCCGTATATTAGTCCAAAATGTTCTTTTAGAAGATCTTAGAAATCTAGGACTCGTGTCATGTGCCTAAAAAGCCACGTTGTAATTTTTGATGAGTTTTGCGAACTCAATGAGTGAACCATCATTGATGAGCTGACCCTAGGCAAAAACACAAATATCTTACAACCAACAAATTTCACAAAGTTTCCATTACAATAAGTGTTGGACCCCAAAATTTTTCTTAGAGTTTATTTTATTAAATTAACAAGAATGAGCAGAAATTAGAATTTTTGAATTTAGAAAATTTTAGAGTTTAGTTATGAATATATTTATTTACATGTGTTTGCATGTTTAAATGGAATTGTTAGAATTAAGAAAGGAGTACGTTGGTATTAAGTCAAATGTCAAGGGTAAGCTTGGAAAGACTAAAGTTGTCTTAAATTAATAGGAGAAGAAATAAGAAGAGTGCGTGAGAGTTATAGTAAAGAAGTAGGAAAGAGACGTGTTAGAAAAGTAGGAAAAATTTAGAAGAAAGTCGTGAAAGAGAAGTAAGAAAGTAAGAAAGAAGAACCTAGAAGAAACTAGAAAAAGGAGAATCAAAAAGCTGAAATAGAAAAGAAGAAGGAAAGAAAGAAAAAGGAGAAAGAGAAGAAGGAAAAATGATTCAGCTGAGTTTTTAGGTGTTTTCTATCTATTTTTCTTGTTTTGATAGAAGAAGAAAGTAGAGAAAACAACTTTTATATGTTGAAAATAAAGAGAGAAAGAAGAGAAACAAGAAATTCATTTTCTTAGATTTTTATGGATTTTCAACTAGATGTTTAGTTATTCTAGCCTAGATAAGCCAAGAGTAGATTGAGTCTAAGCTTATTTTTAGATTTTAGAGCTTGGTGGAAGCTTTATTCATATATTAGTTTAGTGAAAGTTTATTTGTTTGAAGGAAACCAAGAAAATCGAAGGACAGAGGAAGAGGAGAGACAAACTTGAGCTTGGATTTATAGGGAAATAGGTAGGTAATATGTTTATAGTTGTTGTGATAATGGGCTGAAATTCTTACATGTTTGTGTGCTTAAATACTTGTCTTTGGATCATTGTGAATATGGGAAAAATACAATGTGATTTGATATCTTATTTGTTTTGAAAGATTTTACTATATCTGGTATGAATGAAAAGAGGAAAAGAATAAAAAGCATGAAAGTATAAATAGGTTATGAAATGTGTGAGTGTTGAAAATTAGCTTGTGCGGGAAAAAGAGATATAATTTCGTTTGTCACATGCACGTTGACTTAAAGCCTTCTCCCTGCTGCCCGCTTGTGACATATGAACTCCAAAAAATGAACTCATTTCGTTTATGGTGTAAACTTTAGTTTCGCCATTTCGTTTCATAGGATTCTCTTCAGCCATTATGTTTGTGCATTGCATCTTGATTGTTGAGCATGGAGCATAATTGAGTGTTATGTTTTGATGATTAAATGAATAAATGATTTGATTTGTATGATAATATGATTTGACTACATGTTTCTTCGAGTTAGAAATGTGAATATGTGATTTACTAAAGATATGTGTGTTTGTGCTTGATTGTGAGTGTGACCCGTTTTTGATGGCTATAAACGTATTAGTCACTGAGCTTCACAACTCACCCCCATTTTTTTTTCCACTGCTCAGGTGAAGAATTGGCAAATCAATATTGAAACTTGCAAACTTCAACAAACTCTAAGAGAAAAATTTATACTTTGTAACTAAGTTAGTTCGAATACTTTTGATAGCTTAAAAGCATATCAAGCATGAGCATTCATGTTGTATTTTTTGGATCATGCTACCATTTTGACCCTTGCTATGTAATTGAAGTTATGTATAAAGTCTGCAGTTTTTATAGATGAAACTCTGTTTTATTTGAGAAATGAATGAAAGAGTTGAAGAATTTCTCTTTTGTATATGTGCAAAATTTTCTTTTTTGTGACTTGTTTTGATGGCTTTTGAATAGATTCTTCTTAATTTAATTTTTAGGTTGGGAGTTTGTTATTTTAGGAGTCCTATGTGTATGGATTTTGTTTCTTGGATTAAGGTCTTTTGATTTTTGTGAGAATGACAATTAGGCAGTAGAGGAATAAGGGGACAAAAATTGGGTCCTGATTTCAATGAATAATCTATATTGATCTCGGTAGAATTTGACAAAGTTGTCTTTATGAAAGTTGTAGATCATTCTCTTAGCTTTTTAATGGTATAAATTTTGTAATTTTGAGACTTTAGAATAAAACGATATGGCCTTTACAAGATAGCATCATTGGTGTTGGAAGAGGATGTAGCACCATTTCTAGTAGAAAATGTTATCCTGTTTGTAAATGATTAAACTGTATTGATATAAGCCGAATTAGACAAAGTTGTCTTCAAAAGAGATGTAGCCTATCCTCTTTTCTTTCCAACAACATAAAATTTGTAATTTTTGGATATCGAAGTTGAAAGTTATGAAGATTAGAAGTGGGAGTGACCAACTACATTGTTCATGCACAATCGTGCAAAAAAAATTTTTTCTAAAGCTCACGATCGTGCTTAAGCACAACTGCTAGTGAGGAGAAGCACGACCATGCTTCCCTCTCGCAGGACAGTGCACATTGATGAAGCATGGGAGTGCACTTTTGTGCACAGCCCGTGCACTTCTTTTCCAATTTTCTTTTATTTATTTTATTGTCTTTACCTCTTACTATGACTTCTTTTATTATTAGATGTTATTATTTATTTATTTTTTACTCCCAACTGTGACTTATGTTTATTTTCTCTTTATTTTTATTCTACAAAATCCCACATTTTTAGCATATAGTCACCACGAAATAAGAACCGAAACCTGGGTCCAGCAATAAGGCATAATGAATGTCATACACATCACATACATGCTTTCAGAATTTATACAATCCAATCATTCATATCACATATACATTCTTTCAGAACTTGTACAACTCAATCAATCACATTATCATAGCATATCACTTTAACATCACAACTTTAGAAAAGATTTCATAAGCGTACATTTCATAATCATAATTATACAAATGCAGATGCATATGAGACTCCAGATTCATTATTATTTATTTTGACTGAGTGCCTTTCAAATACAATTACAGAAACAACGAAGTAAAGCTTTACGTGCAGAAATCTAAGCTTAAAGCTCATCCAAACTGGCTACTCCGATCACAATTCCTTTAACTGATCATGAATTTAATGAAATGCATCAGATAAAAGAACATCTTAGTCTGGCATTCAACTTTCGTTGAGTATTCAAAATTCAATCAGAGTTTAGTAACAAACAAATATTATTCAAATTTTAGATGCAAATAGAACATTTCCAATACATTCCTGAATATCAAACTCCGAATTCATAAAAAAATCACAAACAATTCAATAATTGGAAGTTAAACATAATCAATCAATCCTAGCAAGATCGTCTAGGTTGATTCACAAATGCTCCCTTAAGCTAATTTCCGTGAAGTATCGGAGATGCCTGGAAGTGATCGCTCTTGCGCCTGTACATCACAATTTACTCATGTACATTTTCATATGAATAATCAATCATAAATACATTTATGAATGTATCATGTATTATACATGTTCAAAGACAATTTCTCGGGTATGTTTCTTTAATAATCTTTATAAACAATTTACAAGACGATCCAAACATTCTTTTAATCCATAATGCCCTTTTCTCACTTTAATCCTTTCATTCAACATCAATTAAATTCATTTAAGAACTCATTTAAACCTTAATACCTCATATGGAAACATCCTAGCTTTAATTAAAAATCACTCAAAAAATAATTTTTAAAAAATATATAAAAACACCATTTGTGTTTCCTCTCATGTCACGATCGTGCAAGGTGCATGATCGCAACTTTCCTCTTTTTCGGCAAACCTACGATTATGTAGGTGCACGATTATGCCCTGCTGAATTTTTCTTCCTCCTTTCTTCTGTTTATCCGAAACTCACATACATTTTAACACCAAGTTCACTCTAAATTTTCTAGATTACTTTACCACAAACGCAACATTATTCCATACTCATTCACATACCAATTTGGTTGCTTGAAATTATCAAACTCTAATCAATCAATTAAACCTCTTCAACTACATAATATCATTTATGAAACCTATCTATTTTCCATGCATCATATTCATTTTATCAAACATTTCATTATCAAAATTCTATCATTACAGTAGATGACCTCTTTATTTCTAATTTAGTTTCAGTTCAGTAACATCAATACATAATTCAAAAATTCATGACTGTTCATAACCCCAAAACAGTACCTATTCCATATTTTTCCATATCTCATGCTCTGAACTTTTTCCAGATTTTCTTAGGCAGATCTCAGGTCAGATTTGTATGACCATTATGACCTAGACAATGACGTATTTAGATAACACCTTATTATAATCAAATATTCCAAAATTTCTTAAGTGTCTAATGACATCAATTTCATGCATTTTGGTTCAGTATCCTACAAGTTATAATAAAAAAGCTACAGACTATTCTCATACCTCGATAGAAAACAATTCTCAACTTCAAGATAAATTTAAAGACTCTTAAGGACAGATTTCAAATTTGGTTCCTTCATGAAAAATGTATCTATATGCTTCTATTTTACTGTCAATCAAAATCCATCCAATTTGGACATTCACAGATTAAGTTATGTCCTAAATACAGATGTATGTTCAGTAAAACATTGTATATAACACACTCCAACACACTTCATATAACTCCAATTTCCACAATCCTTCATCACACTTTCTGCACTTTTTTATTTTACTTGAATCACTGAAACTCTTCTTCCTACAACACCACTCATGCATGCATCCATTTACAAACATTAAAACCTTAATAGAAATTCAGTTACATAACCCATGTAACTTAAAGCATCACTTACTTGATTTACACTTCCCTCTCTTCAGCAAAATTTCAAAAGTTATAAGAGGATGAGAATGATAACTGAAGACTGCAAATAGCTGAAGTGATGATTTTGCAAAGTATTTCATTGATGAATTTATCGAAAGCTAAACACAAGAGTGAACATGCATGGTATTTCGTTGATGGATGGACAATAATACAAACAACTGTAGAAGTTAAGTGCTTAAATGATGAAGAGCAAGAAGGAAGATGGTGGTTTCGATGGAGACAAAACAACAGAGCTACAAAGACTTCCTTCACTAAAACATAAATTAGGTGTCTCCTTTGAATCTTGCCACATGTCCTTTTCCATATATTACAGTTGTCATCTATTTGGCTAATCCATGTGTCATTTACTAATTGCTCCACTTGTCACATTGTCATTAATCTAATTGTCACACATTTACTAGTCCATTTGTCACACATCTATTTGTCTTTTATTTCTACATTTTTCCTAGTCTAAAATACCCCAAAATTTTGATAAAATTTCAATATATCTGAAATATCTCCAAAAATGTGAAATTTATTCTAATACACACTAATTTAATTTTTAAAGCAAATAATCCTTAATTCACATTTTAATCAAATCAAAATCATTTATACCCAGAAAATGTCGAATGAATGAACAATTATTTTCATGAGTCGCAACCTTATTCACGTGTATGTGTATGCCATATAATACTTAAATGCACTTCTAAATTCTCAATAAATTATCATATTTAGTATCCTAAGGTTTTAACCCTAATCACAGGATAATGGGATATTACAAGAAGTGTCGGAATCAAGATTCTGACACTTCTTGTAATATCCCATTATCAACCCTAAACCATAAGATCATACATACATGCCAGGATATGTAATGAAAATGAAATATAAAAACATTTTTACCTTTGTTTCTCCTCCTTTCTTATTTCTTCTCCTTGTTTGTGTTGTTGCAAATACCAAACCCTTCTTTAATTACCCAAGAACACGCAAAGATAGAAGATGAAACAATGTGTAAAGGTGTTAGAACACCAAACTTGATGAATTCAAGTAGATGTTCAAATGAAAGATAGATCAACGTTATCTTGCATGTATGTTGATTTATACAACAATTGCATAAATTGCATGAAGATAACTCAAGAACTCTTCTCACTCTCTTTAGAATGCTTATAGAGCCCTTTCTCTCTCACTTGAGTGTGTAGGAATTGATTAAGCCTCGTAAACTCACTTATTTACTAATTCGTGCTCTCTGTCACGATTTTAGCCATTGCCTTTATATAAAATGGGCTTGCCTCATAGGCCACGATTATGGCCTATTTAAATTTGGCCATACATACTATGTTTTTCATCCGATCTTTTATGCATATTAGGTTCTCTATTATTTAAAAAACTTGAAGTAACTCTTAATTCAATAAAATTATGAAGGATTTCATGATGCCATTTTTCCAGAATGTAAGTGGATTAACACATAAACTATTCTATAGTTAATTATCTAACCTATAAACCTTTCCATAAACAATTACCATACAATTCGTCCTTTCACCATGCTATACACCACTTGGTTTGAAGTATGAGTTATGTGTCAACTCCCGTTAGATTGACTATGTCACATCTAGTCCAAGTGATGTTAGCTCTTGTTTTGGGCTAGCATTACTCTTATGTCTCATTGAAGACTCTCTTCATGACACATAACTTCTCTAGCCAGAGACTCCCGAGTAATGACCCCAATGAGAAGATCTCCTTCTATTAGAAGTTGTGAATCCTTTATTTACTACCTAATTACCTTCGAATACTA
This sequence comes from Erythroxylum suave, assembly GCA_027563595.1. Lineage (NCBI taxonomy): Eukaryota > Viridiplantae > Streptophyta > Magnoliopsida > Malpighiales > Erythroxylaceae > Erythroxylum > Erythroxylum suave. The sequence continues at coordinate 20,874,988 of JAOSBN010000004.1, read as the reverse complement.
ATAGTTGTACCAGATCACCATCCTAAGAGTGATCTCATCTTGAGGTAATAAGGAATGATGTCAAATCACAAGATTAGTATCAAAGATATCCTTATGTACCTCAAGTCTAGGGATATTTACACTATTGCTATAATGAGATTAATCATTGACATTTGATAGATCATCCATATGTTAATCTTATAGCGGGTCATCTGATGTACTTACTACCCTTAGTAAGCATCCATATGTTAACTCTAAACATCTCATGTTTACAGTATATAAGATCCACTTGTTGATCAAATCAAGGAGTATAACATGTGCTAGTCTATTTGGACTAATAATGTCCTATCTTATTAATCCTATTATTAGGGATTATTTGGATACTAACATAATTGCACATGATAGGAATCTCATTATCATGATCTCATCATGATTTCCTTCATGCTATGCATTGTATCATAGATTTCATTAATTTGATTTAAGATTAACGTTAATTCAAATATAAAAGAATATAAAATTAATAAACAAAGCTTTTCACTTTATAAATCAAAATAAAGTCAGTACAAAACTGCTAAAAGTGATTGCCTTTATAGCACTACTCTAACACAATACACAATCAAATCATAATCATTTTAAATCTTTCATACCTTGGAATATGTCAATTGAGTACAATTTTCCTAAATCAACATTTTGTGTGTATATATATGCTCATTTTATGCATGTGAATGAAATCATATCCCGAATGTACCAATTCTTTCTAATATTTAGCAATTCAAATGACTATCACTCTAATCCCTCAAAAGGTTAGGGAACTAACTATTACAATTATCCCCCTTAAGAAATTTCATCCTCAAAATTATAATTTGATTAATCAAATGGATGGCGGTACTGATTCCTCATTTTCTCCTCAGTCTCCCATATAGCTTCCTTTCTTGAATGATTCCTCCAAAGGACTTTAACCTATGGGATTACTTGGTTTCTCAATTATTTGGTCTGATAACCAATTATTTTGATAGGTTCCTCTACATAACTCAAATTTATTGCAATTTCAATTTCCTTTATCGATAATACATATGTTGGATCTAACTTAAATCTTCTAAGCATACTATCATAGAACACATTGTTAATTTGAGACATCTCTGGTGGTAATGCTAACTTGTAAGCCAATGGCCTTATTCTCTTATTTTCTTATAAGGATCAGTGTATCTGGGTCTTAACTTTCCCTTTTTATCGAATCTCAATACTTCTCCTTAAGATGACACTCTTAAGAACAACTTATCTCCCACTTGATACTTTATATACCTGTTGTGTTGATCCACATAAGTCTTCTGCCTATCTTGAGCTACCTTGATCCTACTACGGATCAATTTTACTTTACCAATAGTATCATCAATCAACTCTAGGCCTTCAATAATCCTTAGGCCCTCTTCATCCCAATACAAAGGAGATTGAAACTTTCTACTATATAACACTTCATATTGAGCCATACCAATACTATTGTGATAGTGATTGTTGTATGCAAATTCAATGACAGCTACGTATTAATCCCATGCTCATTGGAACTCCAAAACACAAGCTCTGAGCATATCCTTAATAGTCTTAATAGTTCTCTCACTCTGTCCATTTCTTTGAGGATGAAATGTTGTACTAAAACTCAACTTTGTACCCAATGCTGCTTGTAAACTGTTCTAAATTCTAAAAGTAAATCTAGGATGCCAGTTTGACACAATAGATACTGGAACTCCATATAACCTTACTATCTCATTTACACATCTACGAGCTAACTAATCTAGTGTGTTATTCTCTCACATAGGTAAGAAATGAGCCGATTTTATCAATCTATCAATAATGACCCATATGGCATCATGTTGCCTCGAAGTCTTTGACAAACCCATAATGAAATCCACAAGAATCCTCTCTCATTTCCACTCTGAAATAGGTAATAAGTGTAACTTTCCAACTAGATCCTGATGCTCTACCTTAATTTGTTGGCACGTCAAACATTTAGCAACATACTCAACCACTTGCTTCTTCATCTTTGGCCGCCAAAAATGTTGTTTTAGCATATAATACATCTTAGTAGTACCAGGATGCATAAGCAAAGGTGCTATATGTGCTTTCTCCAAAATTTATTTTCTCAGGTCATCAACATCAGGTACACATAATCTCTGCTTCAACCATAATCATTATCCCTCAACTCAAACTCAGACTTCATATTTTGTTTCAATTTTTCAATAATTTTCACAAATTCTATATCCTTTCTTTGAGCTTTTCTGATCCATTCATGCAACACCGGTCTAAGCTTCAACGCAGCTAACAATTCTTCATTCTACCCTAAATTTAGCTCAACATTCAATGCTCTCAGTTGAAATAGGTTTGGTAACCTCGATGTTTGAACTTGAGCTATACTACTATTCGAATTCCTACTAAATGTATCAGCTACAACATTAGTTTTACCTGGGTGATACTCAATTGTGCAATCATAATATTTAAACAATTCAATCCATCGCCATTGTCTCATATTTAGCTCCTTCTGACTCAACAAATATCTCAAACTTCTATGATCTGTAAATATCTGAAATTTTTCACCACATAGATAATGCCTTTAATTCTTTAAAGCAAATACCATTGCATTAAGTTCTAAATCATTAACCGGGTAGTTGAACTTATGAGACTTTAATTGTCTCGATGTATATGTAATCACTCTGCCATACTGCATCAAAACACATCCTAACCCCTGATGTGAAGCATCGCTATACATGCCATATCCTTTAAATCCTAATGGAATAGCTAACATCAATGTAGTAGTTAATTGATCTTTTAATATCTCAAAACTCCTTTGGCATTCATCAGTCCATCTAAAAGGTACATTATTCCTCAGAAGCTTTATCAAAGGGCCTGAGATCAATGAAAACTCTTCTACAAATCTCCTGTAATAACCTGCTAGGCTAAGAAAACACCAAATCTTAGACACATTTCTTGATGCCTCCCATTTCTTTATTACCTCAATTTTCTTTGGGTCTACCTGTATGCCCTGTCCAGATACTGTATAACCGAAAAGAACCACTTGATCAAGCCAAAATTCATACTTACTGAACTTGTCATACAATTGCTTCTCTCTCATTATCTATAAGACTAACCTCAAATACTTGTAATGTTCCTCTCTACTCTTCGAATACACCAAGATATCATCCATAAATAAAATCACAAAATGATCTAAGTAAGGTTGGAACACTTTATTCATCAACACCATAAAAGCTGTCAGAGCATTTGTTAACCCAAAAGGCATCACAAAAAACTCAAAGTGCCTGTATCTAGTTCTGAAGGCACTCTTTAGTACATCAGCTTCTGCTATTTTTAACTGCTAGTACCTTGACCTCAAATACAATGTAGTAAACACCTGAGCTCCCTATAATTGATCAAGTAAATTATTTACTCTTAGCAATGGATATTTATTCTTCACTATCACCTAATTCAATTGCCTATAATCTATGCATAATCTCAAAACCTTATCCTCTTTCTTCATAAAGAAAACTGGAGCTCCCTAACGTGGCACACTAGGTCTGATAAAACCCTTATCCAAGAAATCCTACAACTGAGTCTTAAGTTCCTTAAGTTCCATCCTATACGGAGGAATTGATATAGGAGCGGTACCTGGAACAAGTTTGATAGTAAACTCCATCTCCCTATCTTGGGGTAATCTTGGTAATTCAATGGGAAACAAATCTAAGAAATCCCTAACAATAGGAATATCTTGTACTGTTTGCTCAGTTCAGGTATTTGTCACATAGGCTAGATAAGCCTCACATCCACTTCGAATTAGCGTAAAAGCACTAATTGACAAAATCAATCTAACTGACATTGCTTGACTAAAACCTCGAAATATTATTCTTGGTTGATTAGGAGATTCAAGAATGATTTCTTTAGTATAATAATTCATTACAGCTCTATGAGCAGTAAACCAGTCCACACCTAAAATGAGGTCTATCTCTTTCAGATGCTGTACTATCAATTCGGCTTCCAACTTCACCTAATCAACCCTAATAATACACCCTTTACACATTTCCCTAACAACTCCTTCAACTGAGTCTTAAGTTCTTTAAGTTCCATAGGTGCCATCCTATACAGAGGAATTGATATAGGAGCAGTACATGGAACAAGGTCAATAGTAAACTCTGTCTTTTTATTTAGGGGTAATCTCGGCAATTCAATGGGAAACACATCTAGGAAATCCCTAACAATAGGAATATCCTGTATTGTCTACTCAATTCAAGTATCTGTCACATAAGCTAGATAAGCCTCACATCCACATCGAATCAGCCTAAAAGCGCTCATTGATGAAATCAATTTGGCTAGCACTGCTTGAGTAATACCTCAAAATATTACTATTAGTTGATTAGGAGATTCAATAATGACTTCTTTAGTATAATAATTCATTACAGCTCTATGAGCACTAAACCAGTCTACACCTTAAATGGGGTATATTTCTTTCAACTGCAGTACTATCAATTCAGCTTCCAACTCTGCCTAATCAATTCGAACAATACACCCTTTATACACTTCTCTAATCACTGTAGTACTACCTACCGGTGTACTCACCTCTAAGTCAAATTTCAACATCTCTCTCTCACAATGTAGTTTAGATGCCAAATTTGGAGTGATAAATGAATGCATAGATCCTGGATCTAACAATGCAAATGCCTCAAATTGAAAGACATAAACACAATAGCAACAATATCTAGAGAATTATGTGCCTCCTATTTGGTGATAGCAAAATTCCTGGCCAGAGATTATGGTTGGTTACTTCACACCTCAGTCCTAACATTAGGACTTGTTGAACTTATTCTACTCCTACATCTACCTCTCTGTCTTGCTCCACTAGCTCTACTTTGTTGGAAAGTCGTCTTAATCATTGATCCTCCTCTCATTTTAGACTGTGCTCTCCCAAATTTACAGGACAATCTCTAGTCTGATGCTTAAAAGAGCCACAATGTAAAAAAGCTCCCAATATCTTCTAACACTCTCCACCGTGTTTCTTTCTGCAATGATCACAACTAGGCATCTATTGTGTTTTCCTTTCAGATACTTGGCCTTTACCATTACCAGTATGAACAAAATCGCGTCTTGGTCTAAAACCTGACTATCTTGATCTCAGTTGTGATTGTGACGATCTATTCTAGCATTTACTAAATCTCCTGCCAAAAACACCTTGAGACTCACCATGCCTCTTAATTCTAAACTTCTGTCTATACTCTCCTTGACCATCCTTTAACAGCTGTTCAATTCGAATCTAAGCAGTTCTTAACTCAATAAAACTACTTAAATTAGTAATAGCTAACCTTGTTCTGATCTCCATATTTAATCCATCCTCAAATCACCTACACTTATTTTCTTTGGTTAGAATGAATGTAGTAGCATGCCCCATTAATTCATTAAATCGCACCTCATACTCAACTACAATAAGACTTCCCTGTTTTAAATCTAAGAATTCCTTCATCTTTCTATCCAAATAGATCTTTGGCATATATTTCTCCTTAAAAGCCTTCAAAAAATCTTCCTATGTCAATCTACAAGGTCAGGCAGAGCTTTCTGGAATAGTATTCAACCACGAATAAGCTGAACCTTGGAGTAGCGAGACTACTTAGTCAAACCTTTTATCAGGCTCATAGTCCATCTGTTGAAATACTGCTCTGTTTTTTCCATCCAACCTTCTACCTCAGCAGGGTCTGTACTTTTTAGAAGTCTATAGCCCCTTGCTTCCGAAGTTTATCATACCTCCTTTCTTTCCTCTCAAGAATTCTCTAAGGCATTTGTTCAAACTGGGGTACTAGGGACTCTCTATTAGCTCCTATGGACTTGAAGTTAGCTGATTATGTGACTTGATCTCCTATAGTGGATGACTTATAACAAACAATAATTGTGATCACTATACGAGTCTCTCACTTTATTTCATGTTTAAAATGTTCATATTCCTTATAAATGTATGCTCTGATACCAAAATTGTAACAAACCACTTCCATAGAGCATATACTCAAACATCCAGAAGATATTCAAGAACATATCCTATCAGAATGGCACCTTAGAAAAATCATATTAACTTATTATGGCATTACACATAACACAAGTATTTAAAATGATCAAATCTCCTTATTTCATTCACAAAATAAACTTACCTATATTGTACAACTTCATACAAAATGTTTAAAATAAAAGGAGAAGCTAAACAAACACATCCTAACTAGACATTTGAGCCATTTTTGTTCTCAAAATGACAATACTAGAATTCTACTTCATTGCCTTAGAAGCTATAACTCCTTTCTAGCTGAAAATCAACATTGCAATTTTGATGAGTTTGTGAACTCAGTGAGTCAACCATCTGATCGCGGCT
>JAOSBN010000004.1:20797854-20829876 GCA_027563595.1 Erythroxylum suave | reverse complement strand
AAACTTAACAACAAAATTCATAAATCGATAGTGCAATCTTAGGGGTTTTAACTAGAAAGATTTTGTTAATCAACTGATGAATTAGTTGTTAATAGTCTTGAAAAAGATACTAATATAAGATAGGAATTTTCATTGTCCAATAATCAATAATACAATTGCATGATAAATGGTTAATATTTAATGATTCTTAGAGGGATTCACCATTTTGACACTATTATTTGATATTGAATTTTCTAAGTACTTTCCTCCATCTTGCATCAAGGATTTTTAATTGTTATTTTGTTTAATTTTTAATTAAAAACCAAAAAATTGATTCATATGTTAGATAATAAAAAAGAGTAATTACTAATACTTGTAGTCATTGCAAGATCAACCCGTACTTGCCTGTGCTAGCTACAGCTACACTGTGCACTTGTGGTAATTTTAAATATTGATATAAAACAATATCAATCAGTTAGCATAAGTTAGTGTGGAATAAGTTATTATTGCCTAGTACCTTAATTTTACTATGTGTTATTTCTTTAAACAAGTTGAGCACTCAAGACAAACTTCACAATTTGAATATTGGGTTTGGATGTATCCTTTATGAAAAGGATTTAGAATTGAGTTCTCACTTATTTTTTAGTTGCTCATTTGCTTCAACATTATGGGAATTCATTATAAGGAATTGTCTTTTGACTCTTAATGTTAACTCCTTAATGGATGTTATGTTATGGTTACAAAATTAGTCTCATATGTTTAAGGAGAACAAGGCTATCCATTTGATATCACTGAGCATCTATGCTAAGGAAATATGGAAGGGAAGAAACTTTAGATGATTTCAAGGAATTATGAGATCTAATGAGGAAGTAATCATGCAATTGGGAGTTAAGATAAGCTAATTGTTGTTCAATTCAAACATTACTAGATAATGTTGTAGTAATTTAAAAAATTCCTAGTGAATCCTATAATTTGCTTACTATGAATAGTATTAGGCACTATGGATTCTAATGTTAACATCTACTTCAATTTATAGTTATAATCCTAGCAAACTCAAAAATAGATCAGTAATTTCAGAAGTGGGATTGATCCTTACCTATTAAGTAGAGTAACCTCTTTATTAGATGACGTTGGTTCCTGTCTTGAATGATCTAGCTGGTAGCCAATCTGTAAATCTGTTGATCTTGTTGCTTGGTTCCACTTAGGCTTCTCTTTACAACAGTTTCCTTTTTTAGCAAGCCTTCATTTGATCTCTCTCCCTTAATTCCAGAGTGTATCTTGTCTATGAAAGTGAATATATGGTTAGGGTGAGTCCTCTAGCCTGATGCTTATAGTGGTTGTTTGCAAGTTTCACGCGTGGGTAATTTTGGTTGTTTAATTATAGGGCTTATCCCTCTCTTTAGGGTGTTGTATTGGGTAATGGTCTATCATCTTTGTATTTTTTTTAAACGTAAGGTTGTTCTTACAAATATTATTGTGTAAGAAGGTTGGTGATATTAAATCGATTAGAATCCTATCATTATAACACCAAAGATACAGTAAATTAAGCATACTAGATTGTATAAAGCCTTATATAGTTTATTATTTAGTAATAATGTATTTGATTTGTTATAATCTTCACAATTCTATGGAAGAAAACTATCACATTTTCTTTATAATTTTTCAGTTCCTTTAAAAATAAAGGTTTTGTATTTTCATCAGTGGTGTAACATCTATAAGTAGAATGAAATTCATCATGCAATTAAAAAACAGTCAATCTCCACTAATACAAAGTGGTTTATCATTTTAATTGATTTGCACATTTCACATTTAGAATAGATGAATGAAAAAATATACTACCATTAACTTTGTAGTTAAACTTACCCCATCACATAAGCAAATTTTCTTTTGATTTTTCAGAGAGGAAATCAATTAGTGAATTTAAATATCTCATACGCCTAATGTACATATAATTTAGGCTAATGTATATTATATGTAAAATTGTGTTGCATAAATCTTGGAATGTTTTCCTTATAAGTAAAATGTAAACAATATATGATAAAATTATCATTGGCACTTGACTTTGTTCTTAATGACAAAATACAGAAATTGTTATCTTTTGAATTAGAACTTGAGGAAATCATTATAGACAGGCCTCTTGAAAAAATAAGAACAAAATACACAAGACACGAAAATTATTTCTTAAAGATTGTAAAGTTTGGAAATCACTTTGGAACCATTTATGGATGTTCACCTAAATTTGTTGAGATAATTATGTTAGGTTGATGGGTAGGAGAATATGGTACAATATAATCAAGAAGGTCATTAGAGTCAAGTCTAAGCAACTTCTTTTCAACTAATAATTTCATTCCAACCTTCGTTGCATGGCATGAATCCTCGTTGGCAACTCTTGTTCTCCTTATACTCTTCTTTTCTATTTTAGAATGTCCAGCATTAAAATTTCTTAATACTATGATTCTCCTTGTCCTATTCATTGGTATTTATAGATATCTAATGTAATAGGATAATAATTTACTTATTGATATGAATCTCACCAAAAGAACTAGTGATATTTGATAACAATATAAATGTAACCAAGGATAATTTTATGAATTCAAGTTTGATTTATAAGTCAAACATAATGAAAAACATAGATTGATGTAAATCGTCACAATCACAAAAAAGATAAGATTGAGAATGATAGGATTTTAGTTTTTTTTTTTTTGTATTTGGTAAGCTAGGTAAGATTGCAAGTTATTAAAGAACTTCAAATAATAGTTTCTCTAAAAGTAAGAATGAAAAAAATCTCTCCTTAGTATATTTGATTAATCAATAATCATATGCAAATTATAACTATTAGAAAACCTTTTTGCTTGCATAAAACCCAAGTAATAGATTTCTAAAAGGAAATAAAACTTTAAAATTTTAAATCCTAAACAACTTATAACATAAGTTGGAAATTGTTTAAGAAGCATATTAATGTTAATTTTGTTCTAGAACTTTGCGTGTATAAATAAGGGTGAGTTTAACGTTGGTCCTGTAAGGCCCCAACATATATCCTAGAAGTATTATAGCATGTCTAAGATTTATTAAGAAGTGAGCATATCAAATGAATAAGTGCATCTAAGTATAGTAAGAGACATAATTGTACTTAATGTAAAAGATTTGGGTAAATGGGTAATTTGTTAGTTTTGACATAAACATACCTCTGTAATTTGGCCATATCTTGGTCTGTAGACCTCTAAATTGGATAATTCCAATTGGAAATTAAGATAGAGACATAGATATAAATTTTTTTGAAGGAACTTAATTTTTATTGTGCCTTTAATATTTTTGAATTTTGGCTTGAAGTTGAGTTATGGCTGCTGCCCTTGTTTTCGAATAGCTTGTAGTGTTTTAGGTATAACTCTCAGAATAATTGGTCAAATTGTATAAAATTTATTACATTATAAGATTAAGACATAGGGGAATGAAATTAGTTTATAATATTTTAGGCCAATGTGGGAAGTAAAGGAAGAAGAAGGATCAAAATTCAAATTTTTGTAAGTTAACACATGAACCAATTAGCTTAAGGCATGTGTGACCAATAATAATAAAGCATGTGTGTCCAATAAGAATTAAGCATATGTGTGAGTCTTGAAATTTCTAGAATGGGGGAATATGGAGAGGGGAGGTGCACAATATTTTGGGGCTTCTAAGTTTAGATTTTTCTTCTCTCCATTTCACCTTCTTCATCCTGTCATATTTCATGTAAGAAATCAAGCCAATCTTAGGTGGAAATCAAGCTAAAAGTTAGGGATTTTCTCTTCACCTTTATCTATTCTTACTTTGCTTATGAACGAATGAAATTATAAGGATGGAAGTGGGATTGAGAGATATATTTTGGTATTTTTAGTTGGTGAGTCAAGCAAAGACAAAGAGGAAGGGAAGGAAAGGCAATAGAATACCTACTTTGTCAATTTTCAGGTTTGGGACTTCACTTAGTTGATTTCTGTATTTTGTATGATTGAATGGATATAAAGATTAATTTGGATGTGTAATGATTTCTGGGATGTTTCTTTGGTGTTATTTTGGTGTTATCTTGGATAGAATTGGTTGAATATGACAAGAGAGTGTAGTGGAATTTTGTCTACGGTTTGTTTGAGTCAGTCACAGTGTTTAAGTCATAACTAAGCCTATAGACCTCCAAATTGTGTTATTTCAGTTGAATATGAAACCTAAGACATAGAGATAAATATCTCTAGAAGGGAGTCTGACTTAATTTTGGCTCTATGATCTTGGAAATTGAGATCGAAAAAGGTGACCTGATGCTGCCTATGTTTTGGAGTAGCTTGTGATATTTTGCCTATATCTCATGATTTAGAAATCCAAATGGTCTGATTGTTAGTTCTATAGAAACTATAGACATAGAAGAAAATATTTCTAGAAGATCTAGAAACCAAATTCTGAATTTTTCTTTATGCATATTAAGGAACCACTAGTGGTATGAATGGAGAGAGTGTCTATCACGACCCTGACATTGTTTTGGTTTCCGATTTCTACCGCATCTTACCCGAACCTTTATGAATGTTTATAAAAATTTTCAAAAACCTAAAAATAAATGAAATAGGACTTACCACATGTGAATTTAGAGACTAAATATTGGAATATAAGATTGAGCATAATGCATTCCAAAGAAAACTTACATGTACATAAATGATTTGTATGCATATTCATTACTCATATGTGTATAGTATGATTATACAAGTGTGATTTTGATACCTTTCTAATGCTGATAAGTTATGGCTTAAATGTATGAACATAAATATAGATTTTATGACTTAAAATGCATATCATATGACTTGTCAATATATGAATTGTGAAATTGGAAAATGGTTAAAGAAAATGTTATAGTGACTACTCTATTGTCTTGGTGGTGGATGCATGGGTATGCCTATAGGGTTACAATGCAGTTGCTATAGTTTGACACCACTGGTCTCTATAATTTGATACATTTGGGTATCCACAGTTTGATATCTTCAGATATCCACAACACTCGTTATCCCCACCTATAGAAAATGTGCAGGCTTAACACATAAAGGAAACTTAATAGTCATAAATAAGAAACACAATATGAAAACATGAATAATTTTTATTGATGAGCATTTAGATTTATTGTAATAATGAATTGTGATGACGTGCATTTATATAGATACTTTCTATCATATCAATATCTAGCTTATAAATGTGCATTTTCAGTATGTGGATAATATGTTGAAGCATATTTACATTATGTACTTTGCTTAAGTATGCCATCATTGTTTACATGAGCATTGAATATCAATGTTTTGTTCATAAGGTTGAATTTATGGTATATGAGTTGTGATATTTCAAAATGTATGTGCTCAGTGGATGACTACTGTGAGTGGTCATCCAAACTAAGTGTTTCCCCACTAAGCTTTTAAGCTTAGCATGGGTGTTAATCCCTGTAGGTCCAAGTCATAGGAGTGAGGTATAGGGAACATCTGCAAGGACCAAGGCCAATAGATAGACAAAAAAATACTTTTGGAAGGCATTTTTAGTTAAATATGATTGTACATGTAATGGATAAAGGCAATTGTATGTTTTCTTTTGGATTACCATATAAATAGAAAAATGTTTTACTACTGTTAAATGATAATGTTAAGTATTAGGGAATGAGTAGATGTATAGCATTGAACCGAAATGCATGTCGTGAATGTATGTACAGGAAATTGGTTTCCTTTATGTGTGGATGGTTGTAGGTTCCATATAGGGGCTGTGACAGGTCTAAAGTCTCAGTTTAACACTAGTTTGTCAATTATGTTATAACATGATATTAGATGAAAATCATTCAAGGAACTAGGATTCTTTTTCTTAGGAATCAAACATATGAGTTCTATTCTATTCCCTTAACATTTTTCTACTAATAAAGAATTATGGGAGTGTATCAACTATCAATTCACACTTAAAGTAGACTAAGAAAAGTGAGCATTAAACTAATTTCGCCCTAGGGATTTGCTATCATTTATACTAAAGAGTACTTTTCTATTCTCACGAGTAGTTAAAGCCTTTATGAGATTGTCCTTCATATCTTAGTTAATAGACTCCTTAAGGAATGTAGTTAAGTCCATAGCTATTGGACCATAGTTCCAACTTTGTTTAAGTTTTTTTCCTATAGAAGTTCAAAACTATCTTAATTGTCTTAACCTTATCTTTACGTAGATTCCCTTCTTCATCAATTGAACAGTAAATTTTATTTTTATTCCTTTGCACCGTATAGAATTATGGAAGAACTTGGTGTCAATATTCCCTTCCCTAAGCTAGTTCACCTTTTTTTTTAACTTAAGAATATAGTTATGGAGCTACAGGGCTAAGTTGTAATCACCAAGGTATTTCGTTTCTAAAGACCTTAGTTTTCGGTTAAGAGGATTAATATAACATTTGGCTTGAATTATTTTAAGGGACTCCTTTGATAGCTAAAGATTATATCCTGATTCATACATGTTCTCCTCTTTAGGGGCTTTAATCCCTTCGTTGATAACCCTAAGCTTCCTTATTAATTGGAAAGCTTTATAATTAATAATTCTAACACACCATCTAACCTTAACCACATCCTTAAAGCCATTAACTTTGGATAAAAGTTGTAGAATCTAAATAGAGCTTTAGGATAATGAGAAGAGTTAAGGTTCAGGATCTTCGCAGAGGAATGTTCTGAATATAAGGGAGGAACAAAGTTTGCTTAAAAGTCAGGGAATTGTTTTTGCCAATAGTCATTTACCAAAGCTATATTGATCTTCTTTCTAATAAACCATTCACCTTGTTTTTTATTACTTCAAGAGTAGAAATATCTTATAAACTTTAAGTTTAAAACCATTATATAATTAACCACTTGAATCAACTCCTTATCAATGCTTTTATGATTCAATTTGAAGCTATCAGCTTCATTTAGATATACATAAAATTCATATCACCAAAAATGATCTAAGATTTATGGGTTCTTACATAAATGGTTTTGACATCATAGCTTAATCTCATTCTCTAAATCCCTATGTTAACAGAATAAGTAATTGAAATTTTAAATAGTTTAGAGGACCATCCCAATCTACCTGTAAAGGGTATCATTTTATTAGAGAAAACTATATTAGATATCTAAATCTATGAGGAATTAAAGGCTACCATTATCCTTCCATTATAGCAATAAGAGTGGTTGAAGATAATGGTCAATTGATCACCTAAAAATCTTAAGTTATCAAGTAATTTCTTAGGCTCTAATTTTTGTTTCCAAAATTCCTAAAATTATAGGCTTTTTTTTTCTAGGACTATATCTTTAACAACTTCTTGTTATTCCAAACCAAAATGGACATTGGTCTTGAAGATTATTTACCTCCAATAATGGCTTTCCCTACCTTTTTACTTGACATTAGAGGATGATGATCTAACCACTATATATTCATTCATTAGGAAGTCATCTACCTTATTCTTTATATGATTACTATGGGCTTATATATTTTACATAGATTTATTCCCATGTTGGAGAACTAGATTAGAGTGGTTCTCTATAATGTACAATTTGTAGGTCATCATTTGGAGCCTTAAGGCCCTTCCCTTTATCTAAATTTTGGAATCACTTTAGATGTAATAGGTTCCCCCAAATTATTTAGAGCAATGATAGGAGAGAAGTTTTCTTCCAAGGGGGCATATTATGCTCCTTTAATCCCATTAGATCATGATAGAGTCCAGTTGTGAAAGATTTCTCTTTAGGTCTTCAAATCTTGTTACAAACTCTAAGTTTCCATATACAAAAGAGGGAAATTTTAGACTTAATCAACTCCCTTGCTTCATCCAACTTCATAATGGTATATGGTTTAGGTAAGTCTTCTCCCCTCTTCACCTTCAACAAAATCCTCGCATAGTATAGTTTATCCAAATTTTTTGTTTGAGAATCTAAGAAAAGTATTTTGCCCAGTGAACTAATAATATAACCAACCTTTTCACTATCTATTATTCGAGGGGTACACTATAGAATTTAATCCATATTGGGATGGCCTATATTTTACCGTTATCTAACTCTAACCTCAACTTCCATTTTTATAGAAACACTGGCTATCCCCCGATATGCCAGGGCCTTCGCTCCATTATTCTAACTAGATTAAATCCTTAGTAAATTTGACAATAAATTTATCCTCTTTAATAAGTAGTATCTTTTTTGGACCTTGCTTACTCCATTTGGTGAAAGCCTAGTACTTAACCAAAAAATAGACAACTAGTGACAAAGAACAAATAGAAGCACTCGTTTAGAGAATCTCAACTGGAGTGGATATATCAACATTGACCAGGGGATTCTAGATGAAAGAGAGCTTGTCTCTAGTGGAAAGACCACCCACTATGTTTCTCCAAGATTTAAATGAGATAACCTTAATAATGTTTTCCAATGAAGCATCCTTCTTCTTTTTAAAGTTTAGAATTTGGGGCCAAAAACAGTAATTTTAATGCCAGATCTCACATTATCCACCGAGTGAGCAAGTGTAGGAAAGTCCTTTTCATTCAGGCAAGAGTCACCAGCTTAGACTTTATAAACAAACTTCAAAAGTTTAAAGTTGAAGCAGAAGCTCTAGAGGATCATAGATGGTCATCGGGGAGTTTCTCCATGGGCAAGCCCCCAAAAAGGAAAGAAAGAGGGGAATCCTTTATAGAGTAGTTAACTAGAAACAATAAATTGGAATGAAAGAAATAAGGGCGCTATGGTAAATTTCTTAGGGAGAACTCAGAGTATCTCACTCTACATGGTTTAACATTCCTTCCTTTCTATTTATTACATTAAGTAAAGAAGCTTCCTTCCATTATAAGTTCAGTTACCTTAATGTGACTAGCACAGTCTTTGAAGTTTTATGTATAATTCCTAAAACTGACATTTCCTTCAGTCTCTGAAGGGTGAATTACACTATTAAAATCGCTAAGGATGATCCAAAGGGAGCTATAAGTGGCTCCAACATCTTTTAAACTATTCCATAAGCAAGTTCACTAAAATCAATGATTATAAGAATAGACATATATGACTTGAAATTTGCAATTCTCATGCCTTATCTAGATAGATATATCAATTGATGAGTAATGATGAAGTGGAGTATTTCTACTCATTTTGGATTAAATGCTATAATTAATCTACCATAACAGTGACAACATTGATTGGTAATAATATGCTATTGATTCCTTGAAAGATGAGATTCCTATATTTATTCTCCTTCAACAGGCTTTCTATTAAACCTATTAGGCATGGTTTGGCATTAAGAAGATAATCCAACAAAGCTTGCTGCTTGGTTAGGTTATTAAACCCTCTAATATTCTATAATAGAATAGACATTAGGATGGAGATGATAAGGTCTTCTTCTTCCAATTGGATTTTCTTCTGGTATCCTTTTTGCAATCTAAAGACTTATAATGCCTTTTACTAGTAAGATCAAGATCTATCTCCATTTAAGAATTAGATTGATTTACTCTAGTTAGTGCATTCTTATATTAGGATTGTATGAGTAGAAGAGAAAGAAGGAAATATGAGGAGAAAACTAAAAATTGGAGCAAAAGAGCATAAGGTAAAAAGAGAAGAGTAGGATTGAATAAAAGAGGACGAGAAGAAATTAAAAAAAAAGGACTGAAACAAAAGACATGGGAAGAAAAAGAGCTTTGAAAAAAATTAGAAAAGGACACGCATTAAAAAAGTAAAAAAGCAAATAAATACTAACAACAAACGAGAACGTAAGAATTACAAAAGCCAAAGAAGAAGAGAAAATCTAAGGGAGCAACATAAAGGGCCTTTCAACTTCTATCTCAATAACATAAGATGTTTTCAATTTTACAAAAATATTATTTAATTTCAATCTAATATTTATTATTATTTGGATTGCAATTTCAATTCTAAAGAAATGACATTATAATTATAATAAAAGAATACTGGTTTTAAAGTTTTTTTAAAATTATTTTAAAATTGTTAATTCCTATCTTAAACATTTGGATTGAAACTAAGAAGATTGATAAATGTGAATTACCATGTAAGTCTTAGTTATATAAATAGATTGTGATGACTTAAGATTTAAAATGAAAAATATTTTGCTATGAAGTGTAGAGAGTCGAATGTTACCAAATAGGATTCAACGTGTGGTGACAGATTTAGGAGTCAAAACTGAAAGTATAACAAAAATAATAATTTTCGTTTAGAAAATGATGATGATAATAAGAAGAAAGTCGAGAGAATAAATTCCAATATTCGATCCATTTGCCGTCCAAATCCAATCGAATCTTCTTTCTTCGCAAATAAGACAACCGAACCGGGTTTAGTGGTCGGTCCAGACCCGACTCTCACGCGCTAAGCTGCTTGTCACGGATTAACCCCACTCGTCAAGAATCGTATCAACCGCTCGCCAAATCAACGCAAATAGTCCCAGTGCTCTGACTATATTGCCCCGTTGCTTTTTCCTTAATGACCTCAAACCCCCCAGCCTTTCTGTTTCAATCCCGTCAAAAATTGGAGTGGTTGGGAGAGCGTCTGGTACTTTCACCTGAAAATTGGATTGTATCAACGTCGGGACCTCTCTTCTTCTCACCACAACCACGCGACTTTCTTGGTTTCCAAGGAAAAATAAACTAATATATGAAATATCTTCTTTTTCTTTTTCTTTTGGCTCCCAACCCTCTCTCCACTGATCCAATCTCTCTCCCCCTAATTACTTGTGACGCAAGAGCTTTCTACATTGGTTATTTGAGATCGCTAGTCTCTTAGATTGCTGTGTTTGGCATCCATGGTGAGTCTTCTCCTCCCTCCTCCTGTGAACGTGTTCTTCTGTTGTATTTTTTTTCTTTTTTCATCTTTTTAGCTTCCCTGCAAAACAAGAATGCTATTTGGATATCTCAGTCCGAGTTCTGTTTGGTTTCCGAGAAACTGGAGAGCGTGAATGAAACATATGAGAACAAAAAAGGAAAGACATCCTATTTGGAATCTTTGCCTTCTTTCTTCATTCAATTCTTGCAACACAAAATGAAAATCTTAATAAACTTATTAGCTGAATTAGGCTTGGTTGGGTGGAGGCGTTTGTCGGTGGCGGATTCCTTAACAAAATCTCCATCTCTTGTCAACAATCTGTGAAGCGAGTCCACAGCAGAGATCTTTTGGATTTTTAACCTGCATTTGTATGTTCTTAGCTCTTATTTTCTGTTGATTGCTAGCTGAAGTTCAACATGTGTTGTTGTAATCGTAAGGGGACCTATATAGGAATATAGGATAACTGGTGTGGTTTTAGTAATGGTTGAATTAGTTTCGTGTTGCTTGGAAGCATTCCTTAATCATAATTCTAATTTTGAAGATACTGCCGTGTTCTTATGTTAATGCCGTTCTATAACGTTTCCTATTTCCCCTGTTTTGCAGTTCAGCCCTGGTGTTTGACAATCAGACCTTGTTCAGAAGAATTTAAAGAAATGGATTGATCCACCAGCTTTAAGGCGCCTTTCAGCCCATGTCTTATCATATATCAAATTCTGGTTGTTCTTGGATGACACCAGCGGATTGCAGCTTCTAGAAGCTGCACTTAAGCATGTTGATAACATTTTGGCTTATTTATAATCACTCCTACGATGAGATTTGGATTCCTCTCCATGTTGTACATAACCAGCTACAGTTTAGCACTAATTTGTTTCTGCAATCTTGTAATTCACACTCTGTTGACAGAGTAGACACCTCTACCAGGTGGTTCATAGAAAGCCACTGACAAGTTTTTGGCTTTTGACTCCTACAATTATAATAATGGAAAGGTGCGTATTTTTGCAAAGTGGACGTGAATTTAACGATTTTTGTCTTCCTCTTGTTCTTTGTATCACAATTCTGTTGATAAAATTTCCATTACTTCCTCAGATATAAATTGTTGCAAGAGCTTGGAGATGGCACATGCGGTAGCGTGTTTAAGGCCATCAATACTGATACATATGAAATTGTATGGAGACATGATCTTCATTTCTTTATTTTGCTATGATTTGAATTGTATTTGATTTCTACTTGGGAAGGGGAGACTTAAGTACCAGAGATAGATGTACTGCTCTCACTTGTTCTAAACTAAATTGAAATTCTGATCATATTTGTATAAAAGAACATCTATTTGTTTGATTTCTGAGGCTAAACCATCGCTTGTTTTGTCATTGATTAGCTATTTTATGACATTCAAATCTTGCATGGTCATTATTTTGAGTTTAGGTTGCCGTGAAGAGAATGAAGAGAAAGTTCTATTTCTGGGAAGAATGCATGAACTTACGAGAAGTTAAGGTATCTCTATTGTAATCTTTGTTTACTAATTTACATTAGGTAATTTCTTCTTAAAACACTGAGGCTATTTCTTACGCAGGCCCTTCGTAGCATGAATCATCCCAATATCATAAAGTTAAAAGAGGTCGTCAGGGAAAACAATGACCTATTCTTCATTTTTGAATACATGGTCAGTGATATTTCGTTCATGTGCTTAACGTTTTAACATGGCCTGCTTTTTATACATGGGGTCCATTTTGGACCATGTACATAACCCATCTACCTGGACACCCATAGGGTTTAATGCTCATATACCATGTAACTTCTAATATGAAAAGCCCAAGCAATTTTACACCTTTTAAGCGAATTGGAGCACGCGATTATCATTGAAACTTGATGCTGAAGCATGTTTAACATATTTAGCACGATTCTTATATGCAGCTTATTTGTACCCAACTCTGATAGACTGAATTAAGCTGAACCTGAATTTAGTTGGAGTTAGCTTGAATAAAGAAGATGCATAATTTTGTCTTCCTGTGAGGTTATTCCAAGGTGTTCAGATAAAATTTCTGTGATACATGAAACAGATACTACTCCATGCTTACAATTATGATGCTCTAAAAGTACCTAAATGTTCTGTCATCTGCAAATCCTTGATTTCTTCCTCCACTATTCTAGGAGTATAATTTGTACCAAATAATGAGGGAACGGGAAAAGCCTTTCTCAGAGGAAGAGATACGATGTTTTGTCTTTCAAGTGCTCCAAGGGTTGAGTCACATGCATAGAAATGGATACTTTCATCGAGATTTAAAACCAGGTGGGAGGGCTTGTGATTTACTATTCTCCTTTATAGTTTTATGTTGATCAGAATCTTATAGATCCTGTTGACAAATTAAACAAATTCAATTTTCTATTAGAGAACTTGCTGGTGACAAAAGATGTTCTAAAAATTGCTGACTTTGGACTGGCTAGAGAAGTTCTGTCACTGCCTCCTTACACAGAATATGTTTCTACCCGGTGGTCAGTCATCTTCACTAATTTATTCTCAGACTTTTTAAAAAAAATTTTGTGATTTTGTATGCTTTGTTTCTCAATTGAAATATTTTCCAAATATACACAAGGTACCGGGCTCCAGAGGTTTTGTTACAATCCTCAACATACACTCCTGCAATTGGTATTCTTCTCAATTCTCTACAACTAATGCAGTTTTTAACTAACTGTGGACATCATTGATTAACTAATTCCACCTCTTTGATCTGATGCTCCACTATCAATTAATTGTTCAGGGAGTTGCTTCTTTGAGACTTCCACCTGCTCACAGCTTATTGAATTATCAGTTAATAAAATAAATATTTGAATATTTATGGTGGTGATTCTGGTTGCTTGTAGCAAACTAAACTCTTAATTCATTTGAAATCATGGCATCAAAGATTTTATGGGGGCTTGGGCTTGGTGATTGGATGAAATAAATCCTTGCTAAGTGCTTCATTGATTTTCTTAAATGTTAGGGTTTGAAAGTCAGGTTTTGTTAGATGAAGGAATTTGACTGCATGAATTCAATTATGAGTTTATTTTGGGTGACATGGGAATTTTCAAACTTTCTAGGACACTTGAGAGTTGGGCTTGTTCACACATACAGTTTTTAGTTAATAAAAACCCATCTGTACTATTAAAAAAGCATTTGTTCTTCTTTCAGTAGTTTTCTTAAAAGATGACTTTCTTGTTCTAATTTAACCTACATTAGCTATTGTCAGATTATCATGTTTAAAATTTTACTTTCCTATCTATAGAAGTTCTTAAGTTTTTTAAAATTCAATAAATTGTCAGCCGTACACACAAAAAGCTTTTTCCTGATGTTATTAAAGATGTGATGATCTTTAGAACTATGGTGGCAGATGCAAAGCTGCATGACGATATTACCACTGTAGTGAATATGTTGATTTTACTCCATCCAGAGATGGAATACATTTTGTTTATCAATATTCTGGGCTAGTATAGAAATGGTTTTCCTCTTCTTTGTTGGTGACTAACGACTGACAATCTGTACAGATATGTGGGCAGTTGGTGCAATACTAGCTGAGTTTTTTACATTGACTCCTATTTTTCCTGGTGAAAGGTGATTCAGAGGTTTCCTTTTTGTATAAAAATCTTAATATGCAAAATGCAAAGAAATGAATTTATTTGAGATCAGCTCAGCCAATCCTCTCTTGCACATCTAGGACTGCTGTTGTAGTGTGTTAGAGATGCAGCGCAGTATCACAGACAAACAGACAACAGAAAGAAAAGATAGATTAGATGGAGGGAAAGGGAAAGCAAGAGAGCGAATTAAGATTTGGAGAAAAACTGCGCAAACAAGATAGTTGATTTTGCAAAAAACTGATAATGACAATGTATATGTGGAGTTTAGTTACCTAACTAAATGGAGAATAAGTGATAGGCAAGGTCATGAAGTCTTAAGAAGGGAAATATACTAATCTCTGAACTGGTGCCTAAATAAAGTCCATTAAAAATTCCTATTATAGTGGTATGTCATCACATAGCATTCTTAAGTAATATAGTTAGAGGTATGAAGCTAATTTTATGCATCTTAGATGATATTGTTCAATTGAGTATATTAGATAAGCTCCCAGGCTAAGTTGAATATATATTTCTCCTGTGCTACTAGAAATCACCAATATGGCACTTATATATTCCCATTTATCACTAATATGGCAAAGATATGTCTATTCGAGTAAGTGTGCTTCTAAAAGTCACTGTATAGAGGTGTCTTTCATCTTTCTAAATACTGTTTGGAAATTCTCTTTTGCTGTGTAAAACCTCTCACCTCTTTAATGCGTGCTTGTGTATGGTTGTGCACAGACTAAAAGAAGTCACATGTATCTTTACTGCAGAGCTTGTGTGTGATGTGTTTCCACTTTTACCAATCTGTATGATTAGAGTATCAATATTATTATTATTAAGATTTCACGGATTATTTTGTATTGCTGCCTCTTTGATCACTTGCATCTCGAGTAATCCACTGATGTAGTAAAGAAATTGTGATTTGGTGGCGTTCAGAATGGAAATAAGGTCTCTTTTTCAGATTTCATGTTTTAATTTCCTAAAATAAGCTTGCTATTGACAGTGAGGTTGATCAATTATACAAGATATGCTGTGTTCTTGGTGCACCCGATTGGACTACATTCCGCGAGGCAAAAAATATAACTGTGCTGATGAATATTAGTTATTCGGAGGTAGCTGATCTAATCCTTGTACCCAGTTTCTAGAGGTTGTCTCTTCTCTTAGCGTTTGCTGTTTACTGCTCTATTTTCTTTTTATAGATTTTGCCTGCCAACCTATCTGAAATCATTCCCAATGCTAGCTCTGAAGCCATTGATTTGATCATGGTGGGTCTTGATACGGCTTAAAATTTAAGAAATTTCCCTATAGTATAAAGTTTGCATTTGCTGTCAACTTATTTCTTGTATTTCATTTTCTCACTCCGTCTTCCCTTATTACAGAAATTATGTTCATGGGACCCATTGAAGAGGCCAACTGCTGATCAGTCACTCCAACATCCCTTTTTCCATGTAAGTATTGCTTTAAAGTCTGATTTCCGTATTTTTTTATTGATCCTCCATTTACCAATATTTCTTGTACAGGTGGGCACGAGAGTTTCTTTTCCAATTCGAGATCCCCTGGAATTAAGGCTTAATAACATAGGTAAGTTCTCTAAAATCAAAATTTAATGCAATAAGCATGCAGAGGTTGTTTATCGATGATTTCTATATCATTCTCTTTCAACTCCACAGGAGCGAAGCCAAATCTTGAGTTAAATCTTTGGGATTTTGGAGCAGACACTGATGACTGTTTTCTGGGCTTGACTCTTGCAGTGAAACCCAGCATTTCAAACTTGGGTAATACATTGTTGACATCTGATTTTAATTTTTTATCCATTCGAATCTCGAATTATCTTCGCTGTGCAATATTTTGGCTGAGTTACTTTCAGATTATTGGTGCAGTCTATCTGGATTTTTGGTGTTAGAATGGAAAAAATTAACATTTTCTCCTTTTCCCTGCAGAGGCAGTTTGCAATGTTTCTCAAGGTATGCGGAAGGTAATGATTTATGACTGCCTTAAAAAATGCTGCTTGATACAGCCATATCCTTTAATTATCCTGTAATCAGCTGTGTGTTCTGAAAGAAATTTCTTTACACTAAGAGCTTGTGGATTTTTTATCCAGGACATTTTGTTCTGCTCTGATTTCAAAGATCATCAAGAACAGTCAGGTACTTGTTTTTTCTTTTCCTTTGCCTAATAATAAAATGGGAAACTTGGATTAGAAAAAGTTCCTCGCATTGCATCTTGTTTTAGTTGGAGGTTAGTTCCCCTCAATACTTCCTTGGTAATCCTTTTGATTGTCCACACCTCCCAACTGGACCAGGTTTGATTTTTTTTTTTTTTTGTTTCTTTTACATTGATATTTGGTTCAAGAATTAATTTTCAAAGATGTTCAACTTTTTGTTTTCAACTGGAATTAGCGTCAGAGTTTGGCTTTTGTTGTCTCATTGCTGAATCAGATATGTAGGTTGTTGGTTCAAGCAATCTGAAATGGCATTGTTAATACTCATGCTTAGGCCTCATTTTTGCTCTGGAATTTCTCAGTAGAATATCAGTTGTTATTGTTGTAATTCCTTTTCTGATTAGGAGCTGTTCTTACTCCTTTACTTTCGTGGTCATTCTTGCTCCAGTTTTTTGGTCACTGCTGTCCCCAGACCAAAATGAAATTCACTCTCCGGTTCAGTCATCCTTGTCATTATCGTGCAGGTTCGTTCAGAAGTTTGCAGTATCACGTTTTACCTATGTTGCCTAATATATGGATTTAAAAAATAATGTACATGGCGAGAAGGGAAGGATGGGATTTCAGGAATGAAAACTTTTGACGTTCTCACTTATCTGTGGTAGTCTATTGCTTTTCTATGCAGTTAAATATAATTGTTGCCCAGTCTCATAGTGGGAAAACGTTGCATCTCCTTTTGCATGCAGTGCGATTCAGCATACATCGGAGGGGGTAACACAATCATCAGGATTCACAATTGGGTCGCTACAGCCCAAGATACTAGATTATCCACTGTTGGCGATGCCCTCACCTTTTCCCCAAGGTCATTATCTGTAACCAATAGTGTTGTGATGATCCCATGAGGATGGAGTACGATAACACCATAGCCTCGAGTCTTCTTTTGTATAAAGCTTCATCATTGTCGCTTCCATGATGATAACAACATTTTCTCAACCAAGGTCTAGTTCAATCTTTTTCACTTATGCAATGTGCAAAGTTAGAACTTCAAAATCATTCAAAATGTTGGAAATGTTAAAAATTAATTTTTAGAATCGTTGAAAAATAAAAATCTTGTCGTATTATACTAAAAATTCAGCAATATAGTTTGAAGATTCAATTATTTTGAGGTAATAAATATGTCAAAAACAAATGAATCATGTAATCTAATCTAATTTAAATTGCTAAAACTTCAATAAAAGGAAGTTGAGAGCCTGGTATGATAGAGAGCTAAGCTTCGCATGCAGATTCCAACTTGTCAAGGTGGTGATAAGTAGCACGAAGTTCTATTAGATCTCTCACTTAGTCCTTCCAGAGAAGATACTAATGAATATAGAAAAACTTTTGGGAAACTTCCTATGGAATGGGGATCAATACAAAAACTTCCTATGGGGTTATTATTGAAGATGAGAGGGAAAGTTCTTGTTGCTTTAAAGTGCATTATTGGAAATAGGAAAAACACCAGCATTTAATTTGACAATTAGAGCAATTGGGCCCTTTATACCTGCATCTTAACCTCTTTCACTCGAAAGGTATGCTGAAGCCCCAAGCCAATGTGAATGATCTGATAACTGATCAAAATTGAAGCATCAACATGAGAGGTTTTGACTAGCTAAAAGCTGCTCTACCTAACTATTAACAAGAAGGAAATAGAGTAATCTTGGCACCTTATGCTTTGGAGAAGTTCTCTACCAAGTCAGTAAGGAAGCTCTTTAAGGATCAAAAACTTATGAAACAATGGTATAAAATTCCTTGGTTTCCTGGAAACAATCTTAGATATGCTACTACTACATGGCTTACATGGTTGAACAGATTGTTAACTATAAATAGAATCAGGATTGAAAACCCTACTGATTACATATGCTCATTATGCTGCTCACTTCTAGAATCTAGGAACCACTTATTCTTCTTGTGCTCTTATACTAGATCACTATGAAGAAAAATAAAGAATGCATGTAATAGCAGTGACTTGAGTGATTATAGGGATGAACTGAGTATCAACTGGCTTATGTGTAAGCTTCCAAAAGGGATCTCTAAACTTCTTAAGCTAGCTTTTTATGCTAGAATCTATGAGACCTCGTAGGAGTGGAATAGGAGGAAGTTTGAATCACAGCAGCTTAGCATTGATCAATTCTAAGCTAACACATTGGGAAGAAACAGGGAATATTTTGGACTATGTCTAAGGAAGGAAATACTTTCAACTGAAGTGGCTTTAAGGTGGGAATTCTGGTAATGGGGGCTGATCAAGCTAGACTATTGATTGAGAGTGGACTGCTAGGCTTATTATCCCATTATAATGCTCTCTAATTGTATAATCACTTGTTCCTATGATGTAACTTCTAGTCTCCTATACATCTTGTAAGGCTTATGCCTTAAATTTGGAATACAATACCTTTACTTTCCCAAAAAAAAAAAAAAACTTACTTTCATAAAGAAGTTTGCAACTCACTTAAATAGCATTTCGTATATTTTTTTTCAATATGTTTGATACAACATACCTCATTTAATTGTATGTATACTAAAAATAGTTCTGGATTCAAATTTCTTAAATTGTTTAAATGTTTTTTTTTCATGTTGGATAGGTTTGCTAAATTCCTTAATTAATTTAGGAGAACAAATGAGGATCTCAACGGATTAAATGAACTATTAAATTGATTCAAAGTCGTTTGAAAATCACTATTGATGATTAAATAATCAAAACCTCTGTATCAACCTTAGTCAGAATATGACTAAGTTAAGGCTAAAACTTCATTAGCCTTTCACTCGGTCAAAAGATTAAAATTAAGAGTAAAATTCTCAACCCCTCTAATTATCTGTCCAACTCTTTTAAGTCTACTAATTTCTTCTCGCTCTAAGGTAACCTCTCAAATAACAATAACTGATTTGGCAGGTATGAACTACTAATACTCACTTCATCTACACTTTATATTCATTTATCAATTCGTTCATAACTTTATCTTCTATTAATTCATCCGTAAATTTTCTTACTATAACCACCAACTAATTTGCAGTATTTTTATCATATAAAGTAGTATAAGTACCCTTTAAGCAATTCAACTTATACCTAGGGTAGCTTCCAAAACTAAACTTATACCTAAGGTCTAACACTACTAAGATGAACACCCATTAGGAAAAGTAACATATTAAAGTAATAACATAGCACTACAACAAATATTATGATTTGAAATTCGTAGCTAATAGTTACTATTTGGCTACAAAATTTCTAAATCATAGCCTAATAGTACCTCTACAAACAAAACATTTCACAGGTTTTTTTAAAATACTAGCTATGTTTTATTTTACTAAGAATTTGTTTTGGTAGCAAAAGCTTATTTGTGAATAATCTACATTTGATATTTGTAGCAAATAACTTTTGGTGATGTTTTTCAACTGGGAACAAATTTTTGCAGTAAAAAGTTTTTAGCTATGAAATATTTTTCGTAGCTAAAATATAAATCTATTCCATATTTATAGCTATCAAATACATTGTCTAACTATAAAATAAATTTTGAGGCAAAAATTTTTAGCTATGAAAATATGTTTGTAGGAAACAAAAAAGAAGAATCCAAAAACAATTTAAATGACATCATTTTTTTTTGGCCTTAAATCCCATACCTTGCTTAGGCGGGAATTTAGGTATGTTTGGTTTGGTTTGGTTTATTTTTTTTCCTTAAACGACATCATTATGTTGAGATTAATAACCTAAAGATTTCCTCTCAAATACTCTGATTTATCTTCTCCTGTCTTTATGTTCTGGCTACTCAAACGACGTCTTTGTGTTTTTCCTCTTTTTCTTTGTGTTCTGGATACTTAATCAAAGTCTTTGTGTTTTATTTTGGTGTTTATATTCTTTTTTCTTCATTTGTTTTTTGCTTAAATGATGTATGTTTCACCTGCAATTGTTCTTCTTCTCTCATCTTTGTGATTCTCATGTAATTGTCTTCTTACCTACATTTGCTTTCTTCTCTCATCCCTCTGATGTTTGCTTTTAATCTATTCTCTTAACATTTTTTTGTCATTTTTTGTGCTCTAGAGGGTTCTTAAATATTTGTGCTCTAGATGTGTGGTTAATTTTAATTTACATCATTTCCGAAAAATAAAGTTTCCTTAATCTTCCTAATGAGCTTAAATGCTTTTGTTTGGATTGGATTGTTATATTGAGTATGCTGTTGGTAAATTTGCTCTACTTTTCCCTTCTTGCTATATTGAGTATGCTCTTGGCAAATTTGCTCTACTTTTTCCTTCTTGTAAATGTTTGGGACATCCTTTTATCTTCACAAACTTTTGACTTGTTAGAGAATGTCTTCAACCTCTTCATTGTTAAGGCTTAGGATCCCTTGTTTATAAGCGGATTTGGAGGTTAAGAATAGCTTCAATATTGTTTTAATAAAAAATTCGGGCTTCAAGTCTACATCGGATTGTTTACCTTAAGGTCATATTACTGGTGGCTTTTGTAGGAATATGAATAAATGTAAGGAGGAAGCTTTAGATTGCTTTTAGAAATTGTGTAAGATACACTATTGTGGATAATATTCTGCAACCTTTGTTCTAATGATTAGAACAATTTTTTTGTTAACTAATTTCATAAGTTATAAAGTGTGTTGTTTGGGGCATTTTTTGTGTTCTAGAGAGTGTTGTTTGATAGAGTAATTGATAATGTCGAAATTTTGTTCACTCGATAAATATCCATGTTTGTTGTTGTGTTTCTTTGTGATATAATCATATTTTGCTGTTTGTTTCCCACTTTCCCTATTTCTCAATTGTTCTTTATCATCATCAGTTGATATAGTTTTGCTACATTCTTTAAAGATTCTATTAGATTTCCATGCCAAGAAAATCGCATAGCAACTAATAGGAAATTGTTGTACTAAAATCATATGACAACAGCAACTAGGATAAGTGTTAGAACACATATTAATAGGAAGTTTTTTGTTAAACTGAAATCACATAGCGGTAGCTTGAATCATGTTAGAAAACATAATAATAGGAAATCTGTTGCTAAACACTAATTTAACTAGGATTAGTGTTTATGTCATATATGAAATAGCTAATTTTAATATTTCCCATTAATATGTGTTCTAAACACTAATCCTATTTCACATATGACATAAACACTAATCCTAGGATTTGTGAATTAAGTATTTCCTATTTTATATTTCATATATGACATAGACCCTAACCTTATTTCCTATTTCACATACTCATACTAATCTTAATTCAACTACGGTTAGTGTTTATTTCGTATGTGGAGTATCTACTTTTAAATTTCCTATTAATGTGTTCTACACACTTATCCTATTTCACATATGACATAAACACTAATCATAGGATTTGTGACTTAAGTATTTCCTATTTCCTATTTTACATATGAAATAAACACTAATCCTAGGATTTGTGACTTAAGTATTTCCTACTTCCTATTTCAAATATGACATAAAAACTAATCCAAATTCCTATTTCTCTTCTAATCTGAATTCAATTAAGATTAGTGTTTTATGTCGTACGTGAAATAGCTACTTTTAGAATTTCCTATTAATATGTGTTCTAAACACTTATCTTATTTCACTTACAATATAAACACTAATCCCATGATTTGTAGCTTAACTATTTCCTATTTTCCTATTTCATATATCACATAAACACTAATCCTATTTCATATTTCATTACTACATAAATATTAATCCTAATTATAGGATTAATGTTTGTGTCTTATATGAAATAACTACTTTTATAATGTATCAACTAGGATTTGTGACTTTAGCCAAAATGTGAAATAACTACTTTCAAAATTATAACGATTTGTTGTCAAATGTCAATAAGCTTTAATTATTTTTTATATTTGGTCATAACCTTTCTTTTTTAAATTTTCTTTAATGATATATTTGCATATATGCTTTTATCTATTATTCTTTTTAATTTTTTTATCAATCACTTCAAGTACATATTAATATGCACTTTGTTATTAAACACTACTTTAACTAGGATTAGCGTTTATGTCGTGAATTTCTTCCAAAAATACTAATTTAAAAGTTCAAATAGGATTTAAGATTTGTAAATCTTATTATAAATGCTATATATTATCTAAGGATGACTCGAGGCCCAAGATAAAGTTACTTTTAATAAATTAGGACTTAAAGAGTATCCAAAATGAGTTATGTCCATAACTAGCAAACTAAAGAACACTATACTCTATTTATTTTTCATTTAATAGAGTTTCTCACCATATGTTTATTATAATATTATGTTGTCATATATCTTATTATAGGGTTTTTCATAATCTGCTAGCCGATTGCATTCTTTAGTAGAATATAAACTTGGTATGTCAATTTTGATTTACCATTACGTTATTTACAACTTAAATCACATTCACTAATTTATTAACTTACTTATAACTGTATAGCTATATGGAAAAAAGTTGGATGACTCATCAGAAATGGTCCCAATACTTCGAAAGATTGAAGATTTTCATGAAATTTGTAAATGATCAAATTAGTTTAGAATATGAAATTTGTTGTCCACACAAAGATTGCTTAAATTTCAACAATCAAAGTCAATATATGGTATAAAATTAGTTGCTAATTTGAGGCAAAGATAAATTCTATACTCAATGAATTTATTATGGAGGAAGTTCTGAAGCAAGTAATGCTAGAAGTTTTGATACAAGTGATGATGGTGATAACAATAAGGATGTAGAAGATAGTGATAATAATGATGACATAGATAATGGAACTAGAGAAATGTCAGAAGATGTGGGAAATTATATGGAGACGATGTATGAAAATACTTTTCCTAATACTTTTGGTAGAATTACATAAGATAATTTTGAGAATTTATTGAAAGTAGCTCAAGAAGACTTATATCCAGGGTTTTATAATTTTCTCATAATTATCTTTTGTTGTGAAGTTGTTACACTTGTAGTTACATAATAGGTGGAGTAAATTTTTTTTTTGATTTGTTTATTGAGTTTGCTTAATGATGTATTACCAATTGGCCATAAATTGCCCCAATCTTACGATGAAGCAAAAAATTTGTTAAAGACCTTGTATTATGATATATATCAATACCTGCTTGCAATTATGATTGTGTTATCTTTTGGAAGGTGTTTAAAGATCTTTAAAAATGTCCTATTCGTGGTACATCAAGGAGACAAGTAAAGGATGGAAAAGGAAAAAAGATACTGTGTAAAGTCTTAAGATGCTTTCCTATTAAACTACAACTATAAAGGCTTTTTATGTTAACCAAAAAAAAAGCCATAAATGTAAGGTGGCATAAAAAGAAACACATTAATAATAACATTATGCATCATCTAGCATACTCAAAGGCATGGAAAGACATTGATGGGAAGTTTCTATGGTTTGTAGAGGATTTTCATGACTTAGAAAAATATGATATTTTATTCAAAAGGTTACTTGGTCTAGATTATGATGGAAATGTGGCTTGTCAAAACATAATATGTTAATGAAAAGGTTACATGGCCCGAATTATAACAGAAATGAAGAGGAAAGTGAAGGGTATTAATTCTATCTTGTAGACCTATTCTAGCACTTCTTGTATTTACTATAATGTCATTTAACATATTTTTCTTGGATTGCAGAATGGATGAACATGCAATTGAAGAGTTATTATGTTGTGAATAGCAAAGTGAAGTGGTGCTTGCTTTAATTAGAACCAATTAATTTGTGTATCAACAATCTCATAATATTTTTAGTTGATTTTAACCAAGCTTGTTATTTGTTATAGGTTCATGAAATTGGACAATACTAGGTATTTTTTTTGAAAATATAAAATTTTCATTTATAAAAGGTAAATAGGTACAAAACATCAATAACAAACAAAACAAAGGGAGAGATCCTACTTAAACTGAATTTTACAACTCCTCAACCTCAGTTTCGTATAAGGTGAGCAAAATAAAGACTAGAGGTCAATGAGTTAAGCAACATTTCTCAACATTAGAATCTCATGGATACTTTTCAACGTTTCTTGTATTAGGAGGGAGAGAGTTTTTTGCTTAATTTTGAACGTTCGAGCATTGTACTCCTTCTATATGCTTTGTACATAGAGTTTGACAACTATAGAATAAACCGATTCCATAGGGAAACGATGATCAGCTAACCATTGTATAACACTTGAGAGCGAACAAGATGGAAATGACCATTGAAATTCCCTTTTAACAGCTAACTATTGTATAACACTTGAGAGAGAACAAGATGGCAATGACCATTGAAATTCCCTTTTAACAACTTCCCAAATCTGATTGGTGATCTCACATGTGTAGAATAAATGGTTATGTGGTTCAGCCTCTGTTAAACAAAACAAACAATCTCTATCAATAGTTAAATACTTGAGTTTATCAGTTATACTGAGGCATTTTTGGATAGCTAGTCATAGGAGGAAAGAAACCTTTGGAGGAATGTTCTTGTTCCAAAAAATTCTAGACCAATTCACTGCAGGTTTGTGCAAACAGAACAATTCTCTTATGCTTCTATTCAATAGTTGATGGGTTAGGTGAGTGTGCCGGAAGAAAATGTCTCAATAGGACGGGCTTGGATTGTAGTTTGGTTGTAATTGGTTGATACCTTCAGGAAAATGCCAAGTTATTTTGCTAATGAAAGCTTCCATCTTTATATCAAGTGGGAAGTGAATAGAAAGCCTTACTTCTGCAAAGCAGTGATTAAGAGCTCCTCTTCCCAACCAATTATTAAACCACAGTGTAATGAGCTTCCTGTTGCCAATAGAATACGACATGTCTGCTTCAACGTCTTACCTCATCTTGAGAAGTTGGTTAAAAAAGAAAGAATGCGTTGCTTTATCATGAAGCTCCCAAATGCTTTTACCTTTGAGAAAATAAAAGTGAAGCCATCTAATCTATAAGGAATTATGATCTTCCAAAATCCACCAAAACCGCTTCAATAAGAGCGTTCGATTGATGAGTTTTATCGACTATATATTGGGACCTCCATCTTCCTTTGGATAGTAGATATCAACTCATTTAGCTTTTGCATAACCTTTAACTCCATTTGGTAGTTCCATAAGAAGTCGTTGAATATCTCAATCATCTTAGCTACAATTTTTGAAAGAAAAATAAGAAAGCTCCAATATATATACGGTAAGTTTAAAACAGATTTTATGAGCTATAACCTTCCTGCATAGGACAAAAATTTATTCACCCATGAGCCTATCCTCTTTTGTATTTTTTAAAAAGGGGACTGCATTCTAATAGAGTTAATCTCTTGATGGAGATTGGGAGGCTGAGATAGAGTAGAGGTGGCTCTTTCTCCATCATTCTTGTTAGAAGAGCAAGTTGTGAGGCCATTAGAGAAGCACTCTTTGACAGTACAAAGTGACTATTTTGGAAATTGATGTGTAGACCCGACATATCTTTAAACGTGTGCAGGGCATGCATAAAGCATTTAATAGATTCTGGTTTGGCACTACAAAAAAGAAGTAAGTTATCTGCATATACAAGATTAGTGAGACCAATTTTCTTACATTTTGAGTGATATTTAAAGATGCTTGGTTCCACTTCTTTTTTGATGATAGAGTTCAAAACTTCCATGCACATTATAAAAAGGTAGGGGGATAGAGGATCCCCCTACCTTAAACCTTTTCCTGCTTTGAAAAACTTGGTAGGGCTTCCATTGACAAGGACATCATAACTAGCTATAGAGATGCATTCCTTATCCATCCAATGAACCTGTTTGGAAAACCATATGCTGATAGTAATTTCCATATAAAGCTCCATCTCACACTATCATATGCTTTATGGAAATCAATTTTGATAGTGCAATTTGAAGCTAAATTCACTCTAGAATATCCCTTGAGAAGCTTTTGCACTATTAAGAAGTTGTCTCCTATCTTTCTTTGGCAAATAAAGGCTCCTTTATTGTCACTGATTAGCAAATTTATCACCTTCTTCAATCCAGAAGTTAGGATCTTGGAGATAACCTTGTACAATACTAGGTAGTTGTTTGAGTTATGCCTAAATATTTTTGTGATTTGAGCATCTTTGTTAGTATATTAGACATATTCCAATTTATGAATAGATCTCTTTATTTATTATTTTATTTAAAAGAATTGCTCAAACTATCATTAATGTCATATTATTGATACAATTTAATAATGTTTATAGAATTTTACTTTATATATGGAATGCTCAACTCTTTAAATTAATAATATTCTCTATGATTTAATTTTGTAATAATAAACAAATAATTCACAATAAAAACGTTGATACATTATATATATAATGTATTGCTTAATATCATGTATTTAAAATCTTTCATTAAGGAATTAAAAAAATAGTTAAAACTTTCTAACTTACAAAACAAATAACATTTTACTATATTAATAAAAATGTAGCAAATAATATATCACTACATTATGAAAAACATAGCAAATAACATATTTCTACTTTATAAAAAATGTAGTAAATATAATATAACTGTGAAGGACAAATACTTAGCAAAAAACTTAGCTACATTTTATTTTCATTGCCAATTATTTGACCCTAATTTTTTTTCCTGCCAACATCGACATATGTTTGATTTTTGGCTACCTTTTTTAGTTCTTTAGCTACGAAACTATTTTGTTGCTAATACTTTTTGTCTATAATTTTTGGAAACGTCGACTATAATTTTTAGCTAAGGAAATTTGGTGACGTTTCATGCGACGAAATAAAAATGTCGCCAATACCTATATGTAATTTTTTTTTGGAATAATGGCTATGTTTTTTTTTCATAGTCTATTGCCTACTTTGTTATAGTGTAAATAACAAGAAAAAAAAAGATTTTGAAAATTGAAAATAAAACTAATTAGAAATCCTAATTTGATATGTCACAGTAACTTTACAATAAAAGCTTGATCAAAAATGGGATCTCGAAAATGATGACAATTGTTTTGGAGCTTAGGATGTTTTATTGTTAACTAAGTAAAGGTTATAAAATATAGAGATAACTAATAATTAGAAAATGTTATTCTTTCTTAGAAGCTAAATTATCAATAATACTTATTCATTTACACATTTTGTTCGAAAGAATACAAATTAATAAACTTAATCGACCAAAGTTCAAGTAGGCAAACATTAGATTTTATACGCTTAAAATTAATGAACTCAAATATGAAATTAAATTTTAAAAGGTAAAATTATAACATGTTAGATCCAATTTTTAATTAAAAATAATTTCTTATAGTTAGCTTTTTAATTTAATTATTATATAATTTGATTTGAATAATTTTTCATATAATTAATTTAGAACTAAACTCAATAATATGATTCAGTTTGATTGTA
Organism: Erythroxylum suave; assembly: GCA_027563595.1. Classification (NCBI taxonomy): domain Eukaryota; kingdom Viridiplantae; phylum Streptophyta; class Magnoliopsida; order Malpighiales; family Erythroxylaceae; genus Erythroxylum; species Erythroxylum suave. The sequence continues at coordinate 20,802,033 of JAOSBN010000004.1, read as the reverse complement.
CTTAAAAAAATTAACAAGGCAATTGAATTATTAACTTTTGATTCAATTTGAAATATCCTTAAAATCATAATGTAATCTTGATTACAATTGGTTTGCGAGCCATAAATCTCCGCCTTTTGTATAATTATGGCTATTCCTTGCCCGATGGTTGATGATTAAAGGATCACTTAGGGAGGATTGGCAACTAGAGTTTGTAAATATATAGGGATAATAAGTCCTTTTCCTTGAACCTTTTCTTTTATTTTTTAAGTTTTATATTATAAATCCTCAGCTTTTAGTTTTTACAGTTAAATCTAAACTTTCATAGAACATTAATCAGACTTTGGAACTGCAAATATTGGGTAAATATTTTGAGTTCAAGAGTAATGTTTTCATAAGTTTTAAGATTCAAAAGTTGAGGGTAAAATATAAAACATGCAAGTTTAATTATAAAAGATGAAAATGATATGGAATTGATTTTTTGTATCCCTTTTTTAAATACTTATTAGAGCAAACATTTATAATACTTACAAGAATGGACTTTTGAGTAAATTAAAACGTTATACTGGTAACATAATGAGACAAACATAATTTAAACAATTGTTAATTTTCAACTCAGATTTAAAATAAATATTGAGAATTTAGGTAATTTTCAAATCATATCAAACATTACATTCGAGATAGAAAAAACACTACATTTGGGTTTGATCAATGGCATGATCTAGGTCCTCTATGTAACATTAAACTCTTTTCAGCTTTAAGAGGTTTTATCCCTAAAGATACTAAAGTGTAGGTATTGATTCGAAGTAACAACTGGCATTGGCCTTTCCATATAAGTTGGGGAATCATATTGATTGTAGAACACTGGCCAACATACTCTCCAAACTAGATGCAAGAAGATGAAATTAGACGGGAACTTTATAAGTCTCATGAATTTACAACTCAATCTTGCAATCAATTGCTGCTTGGTCCTATTGTCTAATTTTCTCTTTATAAGTTGATACAGAGATCAGGTATAATTCCAACTTCATCTTATGGTTAAACATAAATTAGGAACTAGAGATAGAATCAAGTTTCAAATTCCAAATATTTCTCAAGTGCTTTCATACTGGACATCTATGATGTGCATTTCTCAACATCTTTGGACTACAAAACAGAAATCTTAGTGGGATGAATTGCTTAACTTATGATAATGAATTAAGATGGACTAGTAGGGAGGATCATAGGGTCTTCAAAATTGGTTTTGCTATATTGGTGCATTATATGTGGAGGATGAGAGAGAAATGCTAAATTCTTTTAAAAAGTAGGAGATTACAAAGAATAAAGTTGGATGCAATGTTTTAAAAATCGGATCAGACTGGTTGATTCGATCAGAAATATTCTGAACTGGCTAGCTATCTAGTTCAGTTTCATTTAATAATTTCCATGTATAAAAATTCGCTAGTTTTTAGAGAACTGATCGGTTTTCAATGAATCAGTTTATCCAGTTAGTTAATACACTTTTTCTTCTTTAACGAACCCCATGCTCTTGCATTTACTTTGTTCACTTCTCGTAATTATTTTCTTCTTTTAAAGGTCTGTTCTTTCTTTACTAAATCAAAATCCCTCGTGACACTTGCACAAAAATTTGGAATCATCGTGAACCCACAAGACATAGAAGTCACTTTGGATAAAGAATTCAACGAATTGAAGTTTAATGATGAATTTGGGGATGAGGAGAAGTCTCACTTTTTGACTGGAAATGGAGAGAGTCTTGGGTATGAGGGAAATATCCCTCATGAAACTTGCACTAAAATCTGAAATCTTTATGAACCTATAAGACAAAGACACCACTCTCGGCAGAGAACACAATGAATTGAAGTCCAATGATCAATCTAGGGACAAGAAAAAGTCTCACTCTTTGACTGGATATGGAGTGAGTCCTAGGTATGAGGAAGTTATCATTTTTTTTCCTATTTTTTGATTCTCCATTTTTGTGGAGGTGAAGAAAAGAATAAAAAATTGGATGTTTCTTTTGTTGGTTTAGTTACTCTGAAATAAGGAGTTACGTACTCTAAAGAGTTCCAATTTGTTTTTTTTTTGCTTTTCTATTTTATTGAAGGTGTAGAAAAAAATAGAAAACTATATGTTTCTTTTGTTGATTAAGTTCCTTTACGATGAGCAAGAGTTACGTCCTTTATAGAGTTCCAATTTGTTCTATTTTTTAGTTGTCAACTTTTGTGTAGGAGGAGAAAAGAACGAAAAGTTGGATGTTTCTTTTGTTGGTTTAGTTCCACTATGCTGAGAAGGGGTAATGTGCTCTATAGAGTTCTAATTTGTTTTATGTTGTTCAAGTTTCAATATGTTAAGAGATATTAGATACAGAGATAAGGATAAGGCAGTCGGTTCATGGAGATTTCTTCTTCATTTATGGTTATTAATTAATTAGTTTTCTGTAATAGTTAGAACTTTATTTCATTTCACTATCTAATTTTATTAGTTGTATTATATACACTCTTTGGAGTATTGAATTTGTTGAGCTAAAACACCAAAACTAAAAATGTTTTGGCAAGCTAACACGACTATTTTTTGAAGCAAAGTTTAATAAGTGAGTATTATTCTACTGTTGGCTTGTATATGTATGGTTACCATTCTGTTGTTTGTTTCTAAATAGTTTGTGATGGTTTTAGCTTGACTTTTTTTTTCAAATTGGTTCTTGTTTCTTATTGTTTTTGGATTTTCCTCGCAGTTGTTGTTGCTTTATAATCAGATGTGAGTTGATTACTTAAATTTAAAGAGTGTAAGAATTTGAAGTAGTTTGATAATAGATCATCTTCAATTACAGTATTGTTAGCAATAAAATTCCTTATTCAGACCAGTTATCATACTAAAAAGAAGTTAAAGCTCCTTCTGTTAGCTGTTAATTAATTCACACCCTGACTCTTACTTTAAGTTTGATTATATGAATCATTAACCAAGAAGAAAGTTAATAAATTGTATGAATTTACTACACTATAAATAACTAATTAATATATTTAACATAATAATAAGTTTACAACATATTGTTTTAATTCATCCTAATACAAGTTTCAAACTTCTTTTTGAATAGATTCCCATGAATAGAACAATACAATATCCATCTTCTTGAGGTATAATTTTGTTTTATGTCATTCACCATTTCATACTATTTTCTTGCTTCCTAATTAATTTATAGAAATCATTTTTATGATGTTGTTGAAATAAATATTATTTTTTCTTGGAAAGTAATAGCATTAATATAAGGAAAAAGGAACTTGATCCTTACTTCACAGCAACATCTATGCCAAAGAAGAAAGATATGTGCTTCCTATCATCTAGTATAATCAGAGCTTCTAATAGTTACAAAACTATGGTATCTCATATGCATTCTTGGTAACATTATTAAGTATAAATTCCAACGTACTAGTTAGCTGCGAAGCATAGGTCAAGGTTGATAAATTGTTGAAAAAGTGTATCCTAAAGAACAATTTTATACTTACGACTGTCATTCTCTATTACAACTGATGATGGGAATTATTAAGTAGGAGACTTTTTCCATGAAGATAGTATACCTAATTATTCTTTTATTTTTTTGGGGTTAAAATACAATAGAGAATATGGAATTACCAGAAAAAGATTCGATGAATATCGCGTCCTCTAGTCATGGTAAGTCCGATCCAGCATGGAATTATTTTTCTTCTTTTTAGACGTTGATGGGAATAACCAATATCACTATATGTTTTGTGGTAAAATATCTAAAGGAGGAGGAATTTATAGAATGAAAGATCATCTTGCTGGTGTTAAGAGTAATATTACTTTATGTACAAAAGTACCATTTGAAGTATATGATATTATTAAAAATTGTCGAAAGAAAACAAAGAGCCTCATGATATATCATCTAGAGATTATGAAGTACCACAAGTAATATATAAAAGAAAAGGGAAAGTTACTACTGACATAAATTCTTATTTTTGTTCAAGAACTACTCTTGGTTCTCAAACTAGTCTAAAAGTGTTTTACCTGATAAGGATATTGTTTTGTGATGTACAAGGGCATAGGCTAGATGGTTCTATCACTCATGCATTCCTTTAATGCTTTAAATTCACCATATTATCAAGAAGCAATAGATGCTACAAGAGAAATAGATCTAGGATTTAAGGTACTTTCCTATTATGAGTTGTGTGTGCCTTTGCTTTAAGATTT
>JAOSBN010000004.1:20741432-20797754 GCA_027563595.1 Erythroxylum suave | reverse complement strand
GATGCTACAAGAGAAATAGATCTAGGATTTAAGGTACTTTCCTATTATGAGTTGTGTGTGCCTTTGCTTTAAGATTTTAAAAAGGAATGCCAGTTAATTGTGGATACATATAATTCTAATTAGGAATCAACATGATGCACTATTATGAAATTGCTAATGCCTTATCTATTATTGCTATGGTAAAAATTGCAATAAACTAAGAAATTAAAAGTTGTTCCAATATTACAATAAACTAAGAAATTGCTAATGCCTTATCTAAATTATTTTATGAAATTGTTGAGTTGTTTAGACCAAAGAATATTGTGCATTTTCCTACAAATAATGTAACTAATTATTTATTACTTATTACAATCAAAGTATGGACATGTTTATTGGTCTCCATGCATTGCTCATTGTATAAATCTCATTTAAAAAAAATATTGGTGGTATGGATAATATTTCTAGTCTTACTTCACGTACATATAAGATCACAATTGTTGTGTATAATCCTATCACTTTTTGTCATAGTTAAGAAAGTAAGAAGATTGGGTTGAGATTGTACGTCCAGTTGCTATCCACTTAGCAACTTATTTTCTCTACCCATATTGATTATATAGTGAAGATGCATGTGTAATTAATATTATGAGTGGTCTATTTGATGTGATTGAGTGAAACAGTATTTTCTCCATAGAAGAGTAATTATAAGCGATAAATGAAATTAAATTGTATTGTGAAGGTGTAGAGAGTTTTGCTAGATCATCAACAAAGAGAGAACTTATCATGAAAAAAAGTAGGAAAATTAGGCCAAGATGTGATTCTCATCAACCAACCAGGTAAGTTTTATACTTTTAATTCATTTTTTCCTTATTAATAATATATATATTTATTTATCATAACTATTAATTTAAAATACAGATGAGTGGTGAAAATTATTCGATGATAATGCTCCAACTTTGAGAAAACTTGCTATTAGATTACTTAGTCAAACAATTTCTACATTAGGTTGTCAATGTAATTGGAGAGTTTCTGAATGTATTCATAGAAAGAAGCGAAATCATTTGGAACATTAAAGACTTAACTACCTTGTTTACGTCACTTATAATATGAGAATAAAGAATATGTATTTTATAGTTTTGTCTTTATTTCATCAATTTTTATTATTAATTTTTTAATTTTCTATTATGTATTCAGAGCACTTAGTAAGAAAAGAATGTATGATCTAGTTGATATTGATTATATTGAAGATACTGCTTTTTGGATCGAAGAGGAGGAATCATCACCCGATCTTGATTATAATGAATTTGAAAAGGCAATTTATGAAGAAAAAGCATTTGTCACAATGAATGAATTAAGAACATCTCTAGAGTTAAAAGTATAACGTATTACAAGTTTACAATTGAGAATAATTTCATACATTACTAATTTGTAATTTATTTAAATGTATTAGAAGTTGATGCAAATATTTTATTTTTACTTATTCTTATAAAGTTTACTTTTTATTTATTATATGTTGGTTTTATACAGGTCACTATTGGTTGAATCTTTAAACCTTAAATCTTTCCTTTGACAGGTTCGATGTCTGGTCCGGTTTTTAAAATATTGATTGGATGCAATTCTGCTTCAACCTAAGGATGACAATCATGATTTCTGGTAATCAACAACTCATTTCCATTCATATTAAGATGCAACTGAATTTATAGAAATTACTGTTGTTGGGTATGTTCAACATTGTAGTTAATTGAATTTTATATAAGCTCCAGCTCCTAAGATGTAACTTAGATGATTATGTAATTTTTGCCTTTTAAATGGATTTATTAGTTACTTAAAAAAAATTAGTTAGGAGGTAAGAATTTTTTCAATAAAAGTTAATTGTCATATTATCTATATAGTATTAGCGCCGTCATCGTCTTCTTCCTTGGAGTGTTGACGTCATTTTCTTCCCTGCAACTAAACCCAGTGTCGACTTGCAGGCCGGTGATCCTCCTGGATTATCAATAGCGCCATCGTCGTCTTCTTCCTTGGAGCGTTGACATCGTTTTCTTCCCTGCAACTAAACCCGGCGTCAACTTCCTGTTTTCACGGCCTGCATGGCTGATGATCCTCCTGGGGGGTCCCCACTGGACTCCCACGTACCTTTGCTAGTTTTTTTTTCCCAAAACCTAATTCTCCTATTGAGCCAAAATCGAATCTTATCAAGCAAGTTAAATTCGTCAATGGAGTTCCCGTTCTTGAATATGAGTTAGATGCATTTCAATAAATGATTGCTCCACATAAATTGAGTTTGGTCGAGAAGTTCTCTTATGGACGACCCAAGATGGAGGAAGTGCACAAGGAATTTGGAAAACTAGGGTTTAACGGCCTTTACACCATTGAGTTGATGAACCCTCGTCATATTTACATTTGATTCGAGCTTGAAGAGGACTGCCGGCGTTGTTGGATTTAAACCTTCTGGAATATTTCAGGATTTCTAATGAGGATTCTAGAGTGGAAGCCGGGTTTTAAGTTTGAAGATCCTCGGATCGTTTCAATTTAGGTTTCTCTTTTTGATTTACCCATAGAATTCATGATTCCTGAGGTGATATTTTCAATGGCCACAACTATAGGACCACCTTTGAAGGTTGATGTGCCTACACTCAATCTCACGCGACCTTCAGTGGCTCGCTTTTATGTTGAAGTTGATCTAACAAGAGAATTGCCAAAATCAGTCAAGGTAGGTATAAGGGGTAAGAAGCATGAACAAGTATTTACGTACGAACATGTGCCATCATATTGTTTAAAGTGTCTTAAAATTGGTCACAAAGATGTAGATTGCAGGAAGGGGAAGCCTCCTCAATCGTTCAAAAAGGAGATAACTCGCAAGGAAAAGGATGGTGTGAATGAGAAAGAAAAAGGACTCAAATTGCATCCACCGAAGGTAAAGTGGAAACTACAAACGCGTAAGAACAAAGGTGAAGGTGCTATAGGAAAATTGGGAGATTCGCATGCGTCTTCCTCGGGTTAATATGGCAAGGAAAAAGAGATGTCTCTTGTTGACAACCCAATGGTAAGTCCTGACATGGAAAGGGTGGAAAATCTAGTTGATGAAGCTCCCAAAGCTGTTGAGGATGTGCATGGAATTGCAGATGAGGATTCCCCACGCAAAGAAGCCCTTAATGAAGGAAAACCTATGGCAGTGCCGCAATCTGAAACATTACCTTCAATGATGGTTTCGAATGAAAAATTGAAACCTAACATGGTCCTAGAAGTTGTGATAAACGATTCGGACCAACTGAAAGTCAAGGCCATATTGACGCCTCCACACTCTCAATCGATACCCAAGAAACTGTCGCAGCGTGTTCCACCACGTGCTGCAGTTTCTGCTCCCTCATTGGTGTCTTCGCAGATGTCGCAGCTAGAAAATCAATTTAAGGTTCTTCAAAATCCAGCTACTTTAAATATAGATGATATGGAAAACTCCACGAATGGTTTGGACGAAATATATGCTGAGTCATGCACTCTGCGACTTGGGCAACATGCGCAGTCTTTAGATGAAGCTAGAATGAAGGAGCTAGCTTATGATGATGCTTTGCTAGGGTTAGCCTCTAATCCTGAAGCTATTTGTTATAATATTGGAGAAAGAGATAGTTTGTCTGAGGGTGAATACTCGGGTTCTAGTGCAGTCACGGTACATAGAAAATGTGGGCAGAAAATAAATGCTGAGAGGTTGCATGTGCAGGAGGGGTTAACTCTCCGATGCTCTTCTAGGTTACTCTAACAAAATTTCTCTTCATTATTTTTCTATGAGCAATCAACTAATTTGGAATATTAGGGGCATTGCTAAAAAAGCATTAAAAAGGCGTTTAAAGAACCTAATTAGGGCTCACTCAATAACTTTTTTGGTTATTTTGGAACCTATGTTGGGGAGTAACAATCTGGATAATATAAGGAGGGAGCTACATTTTGATGTATGTCTTCGATCTTGTTCTGATAAGATTTGGATTTTTGTACAAGCGAATATAATATGGTTTTATTAGAAGAAATGGAATAGGTAATACATATGTAGGTGAATCATCCAATTACAGATAAGAGCTTTCTTATCTCTGCGTTCTATGCCAAAGCATAAGGACGGGAAGACACTCTCTGTGGAATAATATGATGCACTTTTGGGAACAGCACCTGGGGCTTCCTTGGATGGTCGGAGGAGATTTTAATGCTATCCGTAACTTGGATGAATATTCTGGAGTTTCGGTTCAAGATAGGAGGGCCATGGATGACTTCAATACTTGGATTGATTCTTGTGCTCTTTCTGAATTACAGACTGTTGGAGATGTGTTCAGATAGGGAAGCACACGACTCACTGGATGGGTGAGTAAGAACCTAGATCGAATACTTTTCTCGCAGGAGTGGATTGATCTTTTCTCTGAGTCTTTTATTCAGCATCTAAATAGAACTACCTCGGACCATTGTGCTCTCTTGCACCATTTCGGTCCCATTGTTGAAAGTAGGCCAAAAGTTTTATGCTTTCAAAATATGTGGTCTCGAAGGCCGGAGGTGATGGAAGTGATTAAAAATTATTGGGATTCGCCTATCCAAGGTTATGGAATGCTTGCTTTTTCCTTGAAATTGTGTCGATTGAAGGGGGTGTTGAAGATTTGGAATAAGGAAAATTTTGGTGATGTTTTTGCAAACTTTAAGGTAGCGAAAGAGGGGGTTCCAATGCTTGAAATGCAGTATGATGCCTCACCAACTGATGTTCATTGAAAGGACCTCCATCAGGCTAAGGCTTTTTTTTTTTACAAAAGCTAAAAGAAAGAGATGATTTTTGGAGGTAGAAAATGAAGTTAAAATGGCTCAAGGAGGGCGATGCCAATACAACTTTTTTCCATGCTACCTTAGCGGAGAAAAGGTCTCGTTTGCCCATATAGAAAATTCAGTTTGAAAATGACGCTTGTTTGTCTAGAAGAGGAGATAGAAAAGGAGGCTGTACGGTTTTTTGAAACCTTACTGACGCACGAAGAGGTGAATGATGGTGGGACTACACAAGGGGTCTTTTTACAACACATACCATCCTTGCTTACGAAGGAGGATAGGAGTACTTTGATGAGGAGTGTGGAGTTGGAGGAGATTCGCCAAGCTGTGCATGACTTGGATCCATCCAGTGCGCTAGGATTGGATGGTTTTGGAGGCGAATTTTTCAGGCGATGTTGGAACATTATTAGCTTGGATTTATTGGCTGCTTGCAGAGAATTCATGATGGGAATACCGATCCCAAGGGCGATAGCTAGTACTCTCATTACTATAATTTCGAAAGAGGCATCATACACAACATTTTCATATTTTAGGCCGATTAGCCTTTACAGTTTTCTTAATAAGATCTTAACCAAGATCTTGACAGAGAGTCTGAAAGGGGTTCTCCACAAGTTGATATCTTAGAAGCAATCTACTTTTTTGTCAGGGCCCGACATTACGGACAATATCCTACTCACTCAAGACCTTTGTCAGCTTTTGAAGTGAAAGGTAACAGGAGGTAACGTAGTTTTAAAGCTTGACATGATGAAGGCATTTGATAGGGTTTTTAAGAATTTTTTGGAGAGGTTGCTAAAGGCGTTTGGATTCCCTAGCTTATTCATTCGCATGATAATGACTAATTGCAAAGCTCTTGGTTCTCGGTTCTTGTTAATGGCTCTCTTGTAGGTTTTTTAAGTCTTCGAGGGGAATAAAGCAAGCGGATCCTCTTTCTCTGTACTTATTCATATTGGTCTCGGAAGCACTCTCTCGAGGGCTGAAACATTTAATGGAATTAGGGTTGGTGGCACGCTATGGTTCTCCAGTGGGTTCTTTACCTGTTTCGTAGTTGTGTTTTACGGATGACTTAGTGGTTTTCACGAGAGGGCTAAGAAGTTCACCGCAGCAATTGAATGAATTTTTCATAAGCTATAAGGAGGCTACTAGGCAGAAAATTAATCAGCACAAAAGCACTTTTCTGGTTGCAATGGATTGCAAACCAAAGATAGTACGGATCATTGCGGACATCCTTGGAATGCAGAGAGGTACTTTCCCTTTTACCTACCTTGGTTGCCAAATTTTTTTGGGTCGGAAAAGGAATGATATTTTTCAGTTTTTGCTTGATGCTCTGGAGAGGAGATTGGGAAATTGGAAGCATAAGCTATTGTCTCAGGGAGGACTTCTTTTACTCACTAAACACGTCCTCTTCGCAATACCATTACAACTAAACACGTCCTCTTCGCAATACCATTACATATGTGGGCAGCTATTGATCCTCCAAAGTCGGTGATTAAGGCTATGGAAGCTAAATGTCAAAAGTTCTTGTGGGGGAGTTCAGATGGTGAGCACAGACGACATTGGAGGTCATGGGAGAACATCTCTAAGAAAGTTGAAGAAAATGGTCTAGGGCTTCGAGATTTTGAAGACATTATTGATGCTTTCTTAGCCAAACTATGGTGGAAGGTGAAATATGGTGTAGGGTTATGGTTGAGATTTATTATTTCTCTGCCTCCTCATTCTGACAGAAAAACAATATGGAAGCGAGTGGAGTCGATTGATTTTAGAGCATCACAAATTGCAAAAATTCTAGTTCGTAGGGGCGATAGATCTTTTTGGTATGATAATTGGTCACCTTTAAGGGTGATATGGGATTTACCGTGGGATGTGACACCTCCTTTTCCTACCTAGACAGTACGACAATTTTTTGATTTTCGGGAACATTATAGATCAGAGCTTCATACACATCTATCTAATACAACTGTTGAGACTTTGATGGACTTGGAGATCGAGTTTGAAGAAGGGGATGATTTTTTGATTTAGCAACCTACAATAACAGGTCTGTTTACGATAAAATCTGCCTATGAATCCTTACGCAAGCCTTAGCAGCAACACGTCATTGCAAAGGGTTTATGGCATCGGGTTATTCGTTTGCGGATGTCTCTTTTTGTGTAGCGCATGTACAACTGTTTACTATCTTTTCCAGATGCCCTGAGTAAGTTTGGTTTTTCCCTAAGCCCTTCACGATGTCCTTTATGTTTTGCGCATGCAGAAACCATACCTCATGTGTTTATGGGATGTCCGAAGGCTATTGAAATATGGAGATACTTTGCTTCCTTTTTGAATTTATCTTTTCAGCCCTCCTCAAATGTTTGGCTTTCAGTGTGTGCTTGGTAGAGGAATGGGAATTTTTCTTCAGCCCTAAACACAATATGCATGGTTGTACCATTCTTCATTTTATGGGAGATATGGAAGGCTCGGAATAGATTTTATTTCCAGTAAGAAAAATGCTCATTGCCGTACATAAAGCCTACGGTTAAGGAGCACTTGGTTGGGATGTTGCGTGTTGGGAACTTAAAGATAAAATCGGTTATTGAATCTCGACAAATTGAGGCGCTATTTGGAGTGAAATTGTTACACCATGGCCCACATTTGGTGCACTGCGTGAGTTGGAAGTCGAACTCGAACTTTGATATAGTTTTGAACACGGATGGATCAGCCTTGGGATCGCCAGGACCATCTGATTATGGCTACATAATTCGTAATGCTGGAGGGAGATTCCTATTTGGAGAGGTGAGATTTATAGGTGTTGGCCATAACTTCGGGGAAGAGGTTGCCGGAATTTTAAATGGGGTGCGAAGGTGTGAGGAGTTGGGACTTCATAATGTGCTAATTCAAACTGATAGTGGCATCCTTGCCCTCCTCTTACAACAACAAGAAAAATTTCCTTGGAGATACTTGTTGGCCTTGCAAGAGATATCAAGCATTGTGCGGAGATGTCGTTATAGCATTACTCATGTATTTCGGGAGACCAATGCCCTTACGGATTGCCTAGCGCGCATTGGCTCCTCAGGATCATCTAAGGTTTTCTAGGATATTTTTTCATTGCCATCTCTGCGAGAGAGTTGTTGGTGTTAGATCAACAATCTTTTCCTTACTTGAGAGTTTCATAAATGTTTCCATTATTGGGTAAGTCTTAAGCACTGCCCTTGTACCCTTTTTATTTTACTATTAATAAATCGAGTTTCATCCCAACCAGGTTTTGTCCTGGTTAATTAAAAAAATATTATTTATATAGTAGGAGAGTATATATAAATACATATTAATCAAATTAATTTATATTAAAAATTAAGAGTAGAAAGGCTTTGCTTGTCTAAATAGTGATGATTTATATATAAAAGTACTTAAATTAAATTCTTTCAACCTTATCATATTGATTTCAAGTTGTAATTTTTTTTGGAAAATGAAATAAAAATAGTAAATCGCCTAGGAGGAGCAAGGACAAATCCAGTACAATAACTAGCGCTTCAGAAATCGAGACTGTCTAACGCGGAAGAGCAAACACTGACACCAGAAAAGGATTAAAGCAAAACATTACAAAGCTGATAGAAAATACCAATATTAGGGGGAGCAATGAATATTCAAAAAGAGATCACCATGGTATAAGATGATTTTAGGGTAGGCTTCAACTTAGAGTTATACGTTATCTAATATGCAACTCATTCGTCCTTGTTCTCATAGCATCACGAATCCATGCTAAAGTTTTACACCATAGACAGTTCTTTCCAACTTAGTACCTTTGAAAATCCTACAGTACCTCGTATTCCAGATCGAATAAACTAAGCAACAAACGGCCATTTTAACCAGGATAATATCCTCCTTGCACCAATTCTGTGGCATGCTTAACCAACAAACAATCCCATTTTAATAATTCTGTTTACAAGGCGAAGAAGCTTACACCAGACTACAACAGTGAAAGAGCATTTGAAGAACAGATGTTGGACGGTTTCATTTTCATTTTCATGACAGTACAGGGTACAGCTTCTACCGGGATAGTAAATTTAAGTTGTGAAGTAATCCTGACCGCCTAATCAACTGATAGCTTCAAACCCTTTGCCGAATTGGAAAATCCATTTCTTTGAGTTGTTCACTTGGAAATTATGTCGTTGATAATTGTTTGTCCCCACCTTTTTTGGACGAACACTCTTTCTTGTCAACATAATAACTCCGTTGAAATTAATAAAGATATAAACAAAATGGTACCAATTAATATTTTTGCAAAGACTGAGTATTTCAAGATAAATGGGGTTTGGTTGTTGGGGTAATCTTGCTGGCTTATACGAAGAGTTCTTAATAACTACACATATATAGTTTTTGGTTGCAAATCAAATATGGTAGTGCTTGAGTTGAATAGATTTCTTATTTCGTGTCTATAGAAATTTCTTTTTCCAGATTAAATTCTAGGTTAAAATATACGAAATGAACAGTAGATACAAGTCAAGTTTCCATAGTTAATTATTGGGCTAATAATTCGTTTGTCAGGCTTTTTGCTGATTAGGTAGTTGTTAGAAAACTAATCATTATCGGATCATTGACGTACAGAAAATATATTTTACGATTTTCCTATCAGATGTATTTACTTGGATGATTAGAAAAACATGAATAAAAAGTAAAAGGATTGGATATGATACAACTCCCTAGCTTCAACTTTACATGGCATGAGACGTTGAACACTATCATTAGGTACACTAGAATAGGTCAAAAGAATAACAGACTTCATTTCATATGGTAATTATTACATTTGGAGAGAGAGAAATCAGAGAATGAGGAGCAACATAAGTATGAATTTGCTGTGCAATTGTCAACATGATTAGAGCGGTTATGAGAACCAATGGAATGCAATGCACAACTAGCCAAAACTTAAGGAAATGTGGTTAATATGATGTATATTTTGTATTTGTTGAACATACTGAGTAGGATAGCGTCTTTTGTCTGTAATTGTATGATCCTTATTTAGGATCAGAGTACTAGCTTCTGCTATAATTTAATATATATTCTTTTTAATTTTTTTAAAATTAAAAGAATTGAAGCATACCTCATTTGAATTTTTGTTTGAATTGTCATCTATTAGTACAACAAAGTTAACCTTTGGCCATTAAAAAAATTGCAACTAAAGTTACTAAAATCGTCGCTAATAGCTATTGGTGATGGTATAGTTTCATTGCTAAAAATGTCATCAAATCTCTGTGGTTGAAAACTATTGGTGACGTTTTGAGCTAATCATCACTAATAGTTTTTGCCTATACTTCAATTTTCGTAGTGAAAAACTATTTGTGACGTTTTGAGCATCATTGCCAATAAGTTTAGTGATGCTTATTTTCATAGCTAAAAATTGTTAGTTGCGTTTCTAGAAATGTAGGCAAAAGATTTTAGCTACGTTTCTAACGTAGCCAAATATATTTAGCTATGTTTCTGAAAATGTAGTGAAATTTTTTTATCTACGTTTAACAAAATGTTATACCATGTTGGAATAAATTATTTGTTACATTTTTAATCCATATTATTGTATATAATGTTTTGATATTTTTATGTTAATTTATTATAAAAAATGTACAAAAATAATTGATAATTTGAAGCATTGTATATAAAAAACAAAATATCATTAAATTTCTTCATATACAAAATAATAAATACAGAGAGTAGTTTACAAATTTTAATTCAAAGCACTTAGTTGTTGCATCTTTTTCAAATCTTTAATCGGAGAAAAAAGAATTAAATTTAGATTATAATACAAACAAGAATTTAAAGAAAAAAGTATAAGAGATGTAATTAATACCATTCACTCTCATCTTCACTGCTATTATAATCTGGGCTAAGTATTTTTTTTGAGGTGCTTATCATGCTTGGCCGACTTTTTTCAAGTATTTTGTAATTCTACCTTAAATGTCTGGTTTTCCTCTTCAAGAAACATATGTGAATCTTGATGAGATCGAAACATTTGGCTTAGTGCCAAAGCCAAGAACTTTGATATAAACAGAACGTGTACTAAGCAGAGTATTACAAATGTCTTCTATATTAACTTCATTCCCCTTAGACATTGATTTTTATAACAACTCTTATATCTTATTCTAAAATTAAAAAATAAAACTAATATTCAATGCAAATATATTAGTTAGTACTATATAAATAAATAAACTTACAATTTAAACAAATTTATAGTTACATAGTTATTTTTTGCTTCTTTTAACATTCATCGTTGGCTTTCCTTATAATGAGTGACTTTGTACAGTGTGATCCTATCACAATCTTGTCATGTAGTTCCTTGTCATTCTATTTTATGAATAAAAAATACAAGGCATAATACATAACATAGTGTTTATTGATATAATTATAACTCGTAAATAAAGAACTTACATATTCATTTCTGATGACTATAAATGATTTCGACCCTTGATTGTGGGGTGTTTTCATTTTTCCTCTTCTGAACTTTACCTTCTCACTTTTTCCTAAATAAAGAAAAATTAGGTAGTCATTAAATCATCTAATAAGATTAATCGAAGCAAATGGGAAAGGAAAGAAAACAAGCTTAAACTTTAGGAGACGTCTAATAATCACACAAATTATTCCAATTTTCTAGAGATATTCATTCCAGGACATGTCTCCTTACCTCCACGTCATAAGGAAAAGATTTATAAAATTGATGCAACCTATATCAATGATCCCTTTGTTTCAATAATGAAGTCATGTAGTTTGAAACATCAGGCTTCTCGATATTGACAATATTCAATTTCATCTATGAATAATAAGTAAAAGTGTAATTAATCTTAAAATAATTGAAACAATATTGCATAAAGTTAAATAAATTGAAAAATTACCTTAACTTTATCTAAAGCATTTTCAAGCAAGTTGTCTTCCTTCAATTCCTTAGCATGCTTTAGGCAAGGTAATTCTGTTCTCGTAATAATCCCCAACTCACTTGACAATTTTGCATATTGGATCTTGTCTACAAGATGACCTTACAAAGTATCAATATTTATTGACAACTTACTATTCATTGCAACATTCATTCATTCCAATTCACAACCTCTACTTATACCTCTACATCTTTTTTTAATATTGACATTGGAACATGACTACAAATCAATAACGATAAGAAAATACGTATTAAACATATAAATATATAGTCAAACATAAGTCTATTGTAGTTGTTAAAGATTAACAAACCTGTAGATCCCTTTGTACTAATTGATTCATTTTTTTTAGGAAGAATGAGGTTGTTCCTAAGTAATTTTATTACTGGTTGAGGTTGAATGTTGTTGTTCGCTAGGAATTGATTGATCTAGTTAAAGTTACCCATCCCTCTATTCGACAATTTCGATACCTGCCACCTTCTTCCCTTTGTTTCTACCAGGTGTGATTATATTAGATATCCATAAAAACAAACATAAATTTTATTAACATTACAATACATCCAATTATTATTTGAAATATACATTCAATTATTAACATTAATCGTATTAATATAACTTAATCATTAACAATCCACTTTAGCATAACTTAATCATCAATAGTCCATATTAACATAAGTCAATTATCAACAATCCGCATTAAAATAAGTCAACCATTAATAATCCATATGAACATAATTCAACCATCAACAACACACATTAATATAACTCAATCATTAACAATCTGCATTAACATAAGTCAATCATCAATAATACGCATTAACATAACATTTCACATTAACATAAGTCAACCTTCAACATCACTTATTAATATAACTCTACGATCAACAACCACATTAAGATAATCATTACAATTTACATTAACATAACTTAATTGTCAATAATCAGTAATAACATAACTCAAAAATCAACAATATGCTTTAACATAAATGTTACCAGCATTGCATTTCAAACAAGATAAAAAAAACTTTTATCACCTTCAATCATCATAGTCAAGATCTTGAAAATCAACATCATTAATTATATTATGATTTGACTCTTCATCACTATTATATTCGACCAAAGTATCATCATTGTGATATAATTCATCCTCAATATAGTCTTGATCTCTTTGTACAACAAGATTTACTTGCACTTCATTTTCTTCTAGTGTATTGAGATTAACATCTCTCCTATAAAATGATGATATATCTACATCTTCTATTTGCAGGGCTCCATTACTTAGTTTCGATTCAATCTCTTGATATAATGCATCACCATCTTCACCCATTGGATCATTTCCCCTTTCAAAAAAATCAACAATATTTTAATGTTGAAAAATTTGAACAACTTTTCAATTGTTGCTTAATATAGTGTTGTTCAGGTGGAATACTTGTTTCACTTATGTTGTAAGCACAAAAAGGTCATTATCATACCATGTGTTACTAACATTGATGCTAGTAATATTGCCATTCACTTTTATATTAATCTCTTTGTCACCAAGATTAAATCATTTGCACTTAAATAGACAACCTTTTTATCCTTAACATAATCAACTTTATTATTTTTAAGATGGCATCATAAAAGTTAAGAAAACCATGGTTATGTTGTCCCTAAACAACAACTACACAATTTTGGCCTTTAAGTCGACTTTCATGATCTTTTATATGAAATCTAACTCTATTAACAATGAAACCTATATATGTTTTACCACACATATGAGGCCCACATGCCAAAGAATATAATGTTGTCGTCATCTTTAGCAATTTATAGTTGTGTAATTGTATCATATGTAAAAAAAAGATAATTAAAAGTTAATCTAACATACAAATTTCCATAAGTTCTAATGTTCTATCAATAACTTACTTGATCCCCAAACCATGATGGGGAATTATTCTTATATCTTCCTTTAACATTAACAATCGCTTTACTTTTAATCTTTTATTTGTACTCTCTATTTAAAACTGTAGATAGATGTCAGAAAATATAAGTTTAATCCTATATTTAAATATGAAATAATGAATGAGAAGTAATATAAATTATCTATAAATCAACTTCCTCACAATTGTTCAAAATATACCGATGGACAATTTCAAGTTTGTCTTTAGTTAACTCCACATATTTTCTAGTTCTAAGTGACCTTACTTTTTAGGAGAAAACTGATAAGCCACCATCTTAATCAAGGTCAAAGTTACATTCTTCTCTATTAAATCTTGCGTCAACTTCATTTAAGTACATCAAGCAAAATGTCATGCATTCATTCGATGTATAAGCCTCTGTAATGGAGCCTTTAGTTTAGACTCTATTATGCATATAGTGCTTAAGAGATCCTAAAAACCTAAAAAAAGTCAAAACCATTTCTTTTTCCAATTTTTTCAAGCTTTTCTACTTTCAATTTCTTACAAAATAATTGCTTAAAAAACTCACCCAATTGTGCAAAGTTATGGACACATCCTTCAAAAAACACCCACATCTTCCAATAGGAAGTAAACATTTGCAGAATTACATGACAATTATGGCTTTTTGATAGAAGATTGATTAACTACTTTTTTACCCTATATATAATATATTCTTGCTTGATATTTTATACATTTGTTATATATTTGGTATTTAATATGCTTCAAGTGTGTTTACAGGTGATAATTGCCTTCATAGACTTAAAGGAGAGGAATTTAGAAGAAACGTGAAATAAAACAAAAAATCAATAATTTGGAAAGAGTGTACGATCATGTACTTTCGCGATATCTGAAGATTTTCAATTATGGATGTTTCTGTGCACGACCATGTACACAACTATGCATAATTTAAAAACCTAGATTTTCATATAAAAGTGACATTTAAAAGGCAAATCAAGAAAGAAAGCAACTGTCACTATTCTGAGACGTTTAGAGGTGATTGGGAGCTTAAAGAGCGAAAGACTCGAGATTTTAATCAATAGATCTATCAGAACACAAGATCGGACATCCACATTGTCAAAACACATGATAGGGAACAATCAAGGAGATTTAGAATTATGATTCCAATGTTTTCTATTTATATGGATATGATTTCATTTTTGTCGATGTATAGCAAAATTCTTTGTTAGTATCTAAGTTAAATGAACCCTAGTTGGATACTTTCACATGTTTTGATTCTTTTGTGAATGCATATTGTGTTTGTTGATTGCTAAGATCCAATTATCCGTTTTATTTATTGTCTACCAATATGATTTTTAGACCTTAATTTGATTTCATACTTAATGATTGAGAAATCTTAGGTTTGATTATATCTACGATAATTAGAAAGAGTTAATTGCAATCCTAGAATAACATAAATCTTCTAGATTAGGGTCAAACCTAATAAAGGGATTCATAATACGATAATGCATTCCTATTGGTTTTAACCTGAGTAATTTGGTTAGAGTCCTTAGGATTAGTTGTTAATAGACTCAAGGTTAGCTACTAACATGCCATAGGAATCTCTATGGTCTAATTAATCAGCGAAATAATTGCATGATAAATAATCAATTGGTTAAGGGTTTAGGGGACCCGAAGCATAAGTGCTAATTATCTACTATCGGTAATTAATTTAGTATTGCCAATTCTTTGCTTTAAATCATACTACTTGTTTACTTTATTTGTTAATTTATTTTCATTAATTGAACAACAATCAATTCGTATGCTAGATAATAGAATAATAGTAATTACTAATACTTGCAGTCCTTATGGGATCAACTTGTATTTGTTGGTACTAGCTACAGCTACGCCATTCACTTGATGTGTTAAATTTTGGTTGCTCACAAAATAGTCCAACCACTTTTCAACCTTGAACTTTTTTTTCCTTTGTATTGACACAACGGGCTATATTAGATACATACCTGTATGAAAACTTGATCGATTTAAGAAATTGACAAAAAGTTTACTTTTCTTTTTTGACATGTTATAACATGAAAGTGGAATCATGTATGACCCATCATCTTTTCTTTTCAAATGTAAACATTTTCATATATTCATGTATTCCAAGTCTAATATAACCTTAATTTTGTCTTTTAGCCATCAATTCCCATCAAAGTACCTAAAATATTTTCACAAATGTTTTTTCAAGATGCATCACATCATGATTATACCTTAATAGCAACTCCTTCCAATATGGTGAATAGAAAAACATGCTTTTTTTAAATTCCAATTAATATTAACATAAATTCACTTATGCTTTCTATTACTTGGGTGTTTGCTAGGTGTAAACTCACCCAAATGTGATAGCTACTCAACCACATCATCACTAGATAAGTGAAAAGGAGCTTCACTGTGTTCTACTTTGCCATCAAATAATTTGCTTCGTCACCATCTATTCTCATGTTCCAAGTAATGATGATGTCATTTTACTTCGTAGCCTTAATGAATGAGTTTGATTAACAGGTCATATACCCTTTAGTACTCCATTAAGATAAATTTCCATTAGCTTGAAAATCATTTATAGCCCATAAAACAGCTGCATGCATTATAAATGTTTCACCTTCATCATCATAAGTTTATAATCCAACCTCCTATAGATGGTTTAAGTCGTTAGTCAATGGTTATATGTATATATCGATATCCTTATCAGGAGCAGTTGGTCTTAAAATAAGTAAAGACAATAACAAAAATGACTCCTTTTTACACTTCCATGGAGGTAAATTGTATGACACAAAAATAACCGACCATATGTTGTAACAAGTACTCATATTACCAAATGAATCAAATCCATCATAGGCTAAACCAAGTTGAACATTGCGAAAACTAAGTTTGTTCATTATGACAATGATGGAGTTATTCAATCGAGAAAGCATGTGATCGAATTTGGTCCTTATACCATTTAAATTAGATTTTTAAGTTTTTAGAACTTTAACTTTTCTAAGGATTATGAAGAGATTAACATGATTGTTCTATATTGTGTTTTCCTTAGGTGAAACGCTTGGTACATGAGGTTCATCTAATTCACTGCCCTATTCTACATTTGGCAAAACGTTCAATGTATATTCTGGTAGTTTAGTTAAAGCCAAAAAAGTTGATGGAAGAGTTGTCAATAAATTAACTATTGGGAGAAGATCCTTTTTTGTTTCAATTGATGCCTTCGAACTTGCAAGGAGTCTTCTTAGGAATCCAAACATAGGGAACTACTTTACCCTATCTACCGAGTCTCATGTCACTTAGAATTCAGAATAATAATTATATTTTTCTTTTCAACAGAATAGGTGTGAAATTCATTATCTTTTTCTTTTTATTTATTGTTTCATTTGTAAGAATTGTTAAAGTTCTAATTAAAATATTGTATTGCTTACCACATATCATTATATTATATTACTTACTATACATCATTATTTATTATTTTTTGGTAATTCGGTAATTATATAAATAAATAAAATATATGTACATCAAAAGTTTGCCAAAGATGGCAATTTGTTACCCTGTCCTGAAGGAACTTATAAGAAAGCATGAGGAACCCTAACTGTTCCCCAACCAAAATAAACATAATAGCAAGCTAAACCACTTCTTTCAACTAAATCATATCAAGGATCATCGTACCAATAATATAACTATTCTATATATGAGACTCAAGCAATAAAACTAATAGACTTCCTACTAATCCTCTCCTATTGATAATTTTCCAGGTGAGTGGACTGTGTACCTTAGGACACCATGCACATTCTTTAAAGCTTTTGTAGGTTCATCGATTGTTGTCTCTTATGCCTTTATTGGTGACGGAGGATGAGCAACCTTTCATTTTCCTGATTGGTAGTTTAAATCCATGCCTTACATATAATCTCACTTGGATATATATTACTAATAAATGAGCTAAAGAAAATGCTTTCCAAAAACCAATTGTCAGACTTGCAAAATAAAATTAGAAGCAACAATAAAACATATCCAAACCCCTCTATTTACCTTCTCACAGTGTTTGAACTGATTTGTTCCATTATTTGGAAGATCACTTTAGTAGTAATGTTTCCCACTTCTATGGTTGCACTTTTGAAGGTTCTAAGGTTTCTTTCAAACCATAAGTTGTGCACAGTAACAGAAAGAAGAATGTTAAAAAGGTTGAGGTCAATGTTTACGTGGCTTTAAGGTTGGTTAAACCAAAGTAGAATGGATTGAAGGTTGAGCAGGTTTGGAATGTTTATCTGAAAGTGGCTGAGGTAGTGTAACCACACTGATTTTGAGAAGGAATATTCAAAGAAGAGGTGATTGGTAGACTCATTATCTAAGTAACACAGGAAGCAATGATTAGGAATATAAGTATAAAGGAGCTGATCCCCTGTCTGCAGTTTATTAAGGAGAGCTAACCACAAGATAAATGCATACCTTGGGTTGGAACCTTTATGCCACATTAATTGATAACTTTCGACAAAGGTGGTCTCATCAGAGAATAAGCTGAACCAGTAGTGTAAATTTTTAAGGGGTTTGCAGTCCATTCTAATCGATCTGGTTGAGACCAATCAGGTTGGTCTATTAAAGACTCGAGCATGCAAATGGTCTCAATTGTATCTTTCCAGCACTACATATTGTCTCTAATAATATCAGCTACTTTGGCATTCATTGGAAAATTTGACCCATTGATAGCTTTAGGCGTAGAGAGATCCATGAGGATACCTCTAGGGTTCCTGCCATAAGAAAGTAAAAAGTCCATTTCTTGTCTTAAACCAGAAATGGTTCCAATAATATTCCTAACCTGAATAATTTTCCTCCAGCTCCAAGAACTATTATTTGACGGTTGGGCACTCCAGAAGTTATTCCTTCTAAGATAATAGTGTGGACCCACTTTACCGACAAAGCTTCCTTATCATTGAAAAGAACCTAAATCCTTTTGCCTAACAAGACATTGTTCCAAGTAGACAAATGTTTAATCCCCAGACCCCCCTCTGTTTTAGGTCTACATATGTCATGCCACTTGACTTTTATATGAGTATTAGACCCAACCTTTCCAAACCACAAGAAGTTCCTAAGTTTAGGCTCAATTTCTTTAATGATAGAGACAGGAAGCAAGAAATGGCTAGCCCAGTAGACCTGAAAAGTAGATAAGACAGATATTACCAATTGAAGTCTACCAGCATAGGACAAGGCTTTATGAGTCCATTTGTTAACTCTGGAATCAATTTTTTCCAACAGGGGGATACAATCTCTCTTAGTCAATCTACCTGTTAAAAGAGGAACACCTAGATATCGAGTAAGAAGAATACCCCTTCTAAGACCCGAAATAGTTTCCAACTGCATAGACAAATGATCCACATTAGGAGATAAAAAGAATTGACTTTTGCTTAGGTTCATATCTAACCTAGAGAAATTTGAGAAAGTTCGCAGACACTTAAACAAGGTAGTCACCGAAGTAGGATCAGTATGACAGAACAATAAAAAATCATCAGCAAACAAAATATGGAACAATTTAAGAGTTTTGCATCTCTAATGGAATTGAAAATGAGGATTTTCTGCTATTATAACATTTAGGGACCTAGAAAGCACCTCCATAAAGATAATAAACAGGTACAGAGAGAGAGGATCTCCTTGTCTTAATCTTGATTTCCCATAGAAAAATTTAGTAGGAGACCCATTGAGCAATATAGAGCAGGAAGGCGAGGTTACACACTCTTCAATCCACTTAATAAACTTAGGATGGAGCCCTACAACTATCAACACTTTGAGAAGGAAATCCCATTGAATAGAGTCGTAAGCTTTAGCCAAATCTACTTTGAAAGCACATCACTTTTGCTTATTAGAAAGATGATAGTTCTTGAATATTTCTTGGGCTAAAAGGATGTTATCCCCTATATGACGATTTTTTATGAAAGCACTTTGGTTTGGGATGACAAGGAAGGGTAAAATCTCCCTAAGTCTGTTAGAAATGATTTTTGTAATCACCTTATAAATCATGTTACAACAGGAGATAGGTCTAAAATCCAACATAGTGGAAGGTTGATTCTTCTTAGGAATAAGGGAAAGGAAGGTTGAATTCAGCTCTTTGAGAAGCCTCCCATGTTTGAAAACGTCTTGGATGGCCCTAGTGATTTCATTCCCAATAATATGCCAAGCGTATGTAAAGAAGAAGCCATTAAAGCCATCCGGGCTAGGGGCTGTATTCGGATTGAAAGAGAAGAACACTTCCCTAATCTCCTGCGAAGTGACTTCAACTATAAGACTATTTCTTAGGTCATCAGGAATCGGATGGGGAAAGAGAGCTACCACATACTCGCTTGAAGAAGGTAGATCTTTCTTAGTACCAATAAAATCTTGGAAGAAATTCAGAAAATGTTTATGGATTTCTTCTAAGTCAGTAATCCTATGGTTTTTGTTCACCAACAAGGAATGGATATTATTTTTGTTCCTACTTGACAAGATGGAATGATGGAAGAATTTGGTATTCCTATCCCCCTCTTAGCCACTGGATATGAGAAGATTGTTTGTAGAAAGATTCTTGGTCATTTAAAGCCTGAAATAAATTGGTCCTAGCCTCTTGTTCTTCAATTGCCAGGTGAGTCCTATTAGGCAAAACTTTCATTTGGTCTTAGATTTTATTGAGGGAAACTTGACCAAGTCTCAACTCTACCATTAATATCGCCAATCTGATTAAAGTTTAGGTTTTGACTAATTTAGGTTTGGACACTACACAAAACATGGGGGTTCCTCGGATTTGTGAATTTCAAGCCTCTTCTACTAACTGAAGGAAATTGGGTTACGAGACTAGGAAATTAGAAAACCTAAAAGGTGAAGATCTCTTCTTTTTGATTGTTAAAGACCTTATCACTATAAGGGAGTGGTATGAAATATTAGGATTAAGAATTTCTCCAAAAGATCTAGGAAACTGAGAGATCCACTCTGAGTTGATGAGCACTTTGTCTAATTTTCTTGCTATGTGGGATTCACCATATTGCTTATTACATTAGGTAAAAATCGGACCACTGGAGCTTAGATCAAATACACCATACTCGTCCATACACTTCCTAAAGTCTCTCAACCTATTAATAGTAGAGGAGCTAAGAGGTTCAGCTTTATGCGCATACAAAATTGCATTAAATTCTCCAGCTATAAGCCAAGGTTTTGTCCCCACAATATGTTTAAGATTGGAGAGGGTTGACCAAAGGATTTTCCTATGATTAGCATTATTAGATCCATAAATACAAGTAACTAAAAACCCAGAATCACAATTCAATGAGGTCACTTCCAAAAGGATCAATTGATCAGTAGTAATAAGGGGAGAGCACATGAATTTATCAGGATTCCAGGCTACCACTAACCTGGTACACGAAGCTTGATCTAAATTACTACAGAATTGCCATTAGGAAACAAAGAAGAGCAAATTTTGTTCAAGAGGAAATGAGAGTTGATCCTAAATTCTATCAAACACAAAAAAAGAGACCGACATCATTCGAAGAAAAGACTTGACAGCTAACTATTTTTGTTTGTGGTTGAGACCTCTAATATTCCAAAAACCTAGATCCATAATACTATATACAAGAAAGGACCTACAACTAATGTTTTCTTCGATATTTTCTACTTTTCCTAATAGTAAAAGCCCCTTCTTCCCCTTTCAATAAACCTTGACTTTGAGTGTAACTAGAATTATTAGGAACCATATCAGATTTAAGATAGGCAATAGAAGTACCTGCTTTGCTTCCACAGGACATTCAGCATCTTTGAGGCTTCCATTAAGATCCTTTTGCTTTTGCTGCATTTCTTTTCCTTTGCTTTATTTAGTTTGAGTTTCAGCAAATCTGCTTCCCGTAGGAATAACTTGTTCTTTCTCTAGAGTTTTCTCCTGATCTCCTTCCATATGTTGATTTTCACCTATAGGAGATAAGTAATTATCTTTGTCTAATTCCTAATGGTTCCAGTCTCAAACATATGACCAGTAGGTTTCCATATCCTCTGCTGTGTAGCCTTCTCAAGCTTCCATTCATATTCAATTGCAATCTCCCTAAAGGTCATTTGACCTTCTTCATTGTAGGTAGCCAGTTGAAAGGACGAAGGCCAGCTCCTTTCCAATTCTAATGCAACACACATTTTTGCATATATGATTCTAGACATACGAACTGTATGAGAATCCATAAGTAGAGGTTTTCCTACTACACTAGCAATCCTAATCAATCCCTCATTATTCTAATATTCATAGGGAATATTATGGAACCTTATCCAGACAGGTGCATATCTAATATTCTCCTGTTCCCCCACACTCAGACTCCATTTGTGTAAAAACAATGGCTTCCCTTGGATATGCCAAGGGCCCTTCTCTAGCACCTCATTCATACCACATTCAGAATCAAACTTAAATAAAAACTTATTTGAGCTGGTCACCAAAATTTCTGTCAACCCACATGTTAACTAGATTTAGAAAGGGCTCTGTGCACTACTGGAGAAGCAGGTCACTTACCAATGAAGAATCTGATTAGGGAATGACAAAATTTGGTTACTCTTCTCTGCGCTAACTCAAGCGGTGGGATAACAAGGATTGGGTCATCCTTAACCTCTAGGGGGTAGAAGGCCAATTCCTTGACATTTGATGGTTCCTCCATTGAGTCGGCTACCACAAATTTCCAAGGTTTTGATAGAGATTTCACCGAGGCTTGACATTCCTGAGTGGTTAAGGGAAGCTCTAGACCATTCAGACTATTCTGCTCATGAATCGAGGCTAACTGATGGTTCAAACCTTCAGCTATCTGAACAAAGTCAAGGATTTGGTTTGGGTCAGTGTTTTGGGATTTAGGTTTCGGAGAAGGAGACAAAGGGGGGTTTCTAGTTAGTGGTTCAGGGTTTTAGGGAAAGAGTGTACGAGAAGTAGACGGTGGAGAAGAAGAAGAAGACGACTCCATAGAGGGAGGGTCAAAATGACACCGGTGATCTTCGAAGTAGTAGAGGCTTAGCTATCGCTCTCTCTCACTATTTATTGTTTTTTTGTAAGAATGACATGTCATTATGATACAAACTTAATGTTAAAACTATTTTAAAATTTTTTGATATCATATGAAGTTGTCAACTCATATAATTTTAAAGAAAAAATATAAATATAAACCAAGAAAAAATAAAATTATAAATCTATGTTATATTAATTAATTTTGAGTTTATAGATAAATTATTAAAATGATTGTACATTGTTGTTAACTGAATTTATTTTTAGACATAGAATCATTTCTATAATATTAAATTTGATTTTCATCAATATGATGTTTATTCACGAAATTATCGAGTCAAAGTTAGTGAATTCAAAATTATAAATAAGATAATTATTTTGTAATTTAAGCATTTGGTCATGCATTTTGCAATGATTATCAAAATTGCCATCAAAAGCTTACCCTTTGGTGCCGATGCTACTAAACTATTGCCAAAGGATAAGCCTTTTGTTACAATTATGAAAAAGCATCACAGAAGACTTACAATTAATGATCACCAAAGGCTTATGATTTAGCGATAATTTTACAAATGTCACCAAAGGGTGAGCCTTTGGTGATAGTTTTTAGCTTACTTTTAGTTATGATTTTAAAATGGTTTCCAAAAGAAATGTTGCCAAAAGGCTACCTTGTTTTAGTGTATGAGCTATTCCCATATCAAACTTGTAAGGCTGTCTACAAAGTAAAGAAAAAAAAGCCTAAATACTTTTGAAAGGAAAAGATGGGAATGCAACCTCTCTTATGTCTTTTTTCTTATCTATTGAAAAATACTATATGATTTCTTTCCCACTAAAATCAAACCAAAATTATGGGTTTCGTATTGTACTGGCTGGTACTAGCTAGAAACCTGTATGAAACCATGTTTAAAGGTGCCAGTCGTTAGTATCAGTCGATACCGGTGATTTTAAAATAAAATATTTTTATTTAAATTTATTTTAATCTTTTATATAATATTTACCAATAAATTATTAATAAAAATATTTTATTTTTAATATAAATAATTTAGAAATTATTTTTTATAAACTAATATTTATTTTTAGATATATTTCTATTATTAAATCAAAATTTAAAAAATATTTTAAATTTAAGTATATTTATTAATGATTATTAAATTATTTTTATAAATCAAATTAAATTTTAAATTAAATTAAGTTATTTATATTTTGTTAGGTTAGTTATGGTTGCATGCATCACATGTATGCGGATGCAGTGGAAGTGTCGGAATCAAGATTCCGACACCATGACAACCCCAAAAACTATAAGGTCATAACATGTATGCACATATATATATAAGAGAACATGAAATATAAACTTTTTACCTTGTGTATCTCCTTTTTTCTTGTTTCTTCTCCTTGTTTGGGTTGCTGCAAACACCAAAACCTTCCTTGATATGCAAGAACAAGAAAAAATGGAAGAAGAAATAATGTTTAAGGGTTATTTGAACACCAAACTAGATGAGTTCTAGGGCTCAAGATGATGGAAGATAGGTCAAGAATCTTATTGCATGCATTTTGATTCATGCAACAATTGCATAAATTGCAAGAACAAAACTCAAGGCACCTCACTCCTCTATCACTTGAGTGTGTAAGAAGTGAAGGAAGCTCGCGTACCTAAGTGAAGAACTCACATGTATACCATTTCATGCCCTCTGTCACGATCGTTGCCCTGTGAGTCACGATCGTGAACTACTTAGATTAGGCCATACACACTTATTTTTCATCCAATCTTTTATGTGTGTGACCCTTAGGTTCCTGGTTATTTTAAGCACTTCAATTAACACTTGATTCAAGTAAATCATGAAGGGTTTTATGATGCCAATTGACCAGAATATAAGTGGATTAACACATAAGCTCTTCAATAGTTAATTATCCAACTTATTACCTTTCTATAGACAATTATCGTGCAGTTCGTCCTTTCACCATATTATACCCCACTTGGTTCAGAGTATGGGTTATGAATCAACTCCCACTAGACTAACTACGTTACATCCAATCCAAGTGATGTTAGTTCTTGTCCTGGGATCTCATTACTCTATCTGTCATTGAAGACTCTCTTATGACACATAATTGCTCCGGCCAAAGACTCCCGAGTAATGACCCTGATAAGAGGTCGTGGGTATCATATCTTTCTATCAGGAGTGGTAAATCCTTTATTGGCTACCCAATTATCTTTGAATACTAATAGTTGTACCTAATCATCACCCTAAGAGCAACCTCGTCTTGAGGTAATAAGGAATGAGGCTAAAGTACAGGATCAGTATCCAAGATATCCTTAAGTACCTCAAGTTTTAGGATATTTGCACCATTACTATGATGAGATTAATCATTGACATTCAATAGATCATCCATATCATAATCTTATAATGGGTCATCCGATGTACTTACTACCTTTAGTAAGCCACATGTTAACTCTAAACATCTCATGTTTATAGTTTATGAGATCCACTGCTTAATCAAATAAAGAAGTATAACATGAGCTAGTCTCTCTGAATTAATAATGTCCTATCTTATTAATCTTATGACTAGGGATTATTTAGATACTAACATAATTGCAAATGATAGGATGCTCATTATCATGATCTCGTCATGATTTCCTTCATGCTATGTTTTGTATCATGGACTTCATTAATTTGATTTAAGATCAACATCAATTCATATAAAAGAAGAATATCAAATTAATAAAAAATGCCTTTCAGTTTGTTAATCAAAATAAAGTTTGTACAAAAGTGCTAAAGGTGATTGCCTTTAGAGCACTAGTTTGACAATCTCCCACTTACACTAAAGCTAATCACCTTTGTATCTAATACCACAGTGAAGTACACAAGAATCAAATTTTGTTTAAGGAAGTGGCTTAGCCAAAGGATTAACGATGTTCTAATCTGTGGGCACTCTCTCAATCTTCACATCACCTCTACCAATGACCTTCCTGATCAGGTGATATCTCTTGAGTACGTGCTTGGACCTCTGATGAGACCTTGGTTCTTTGACTTGAGCATTAGTCCCATTGTTATCACATTACAACAATATTGGGTATACTATGTTAGGAGCCATTCCAAGTTCCATGGTAAACTTTTTGATCCAAACAGCTTCCTTTTTTGCTTCTGCAGCTGCAATGTACTATGACTTGATCGTCAAATCTACAGTCGTCTCTTATTTCGAACTCTTTCAACCGACTGCTCTACCATTCAATGTGAAAACATAATATGATTGGGACTTTAATTAATCTTGGTCAGATTGAAAACCAGAATTTGTATGCCTACTCATTAAAAGATCTCCATTTCCATATATTAAGAATATATCCTTAGTCCCTCTTAAGTACTTTAGGATATTCTTGATAGTAACCCAGTAACCTCACTAGAATCCGATTGATATCTACTCGTAATATTTAGAGCATACGATATATCAGGTCTTGTACATAACATAACATACACGATTAATCCTATTGCCGAAGCATATAGGATCATACTCTTACGAATCCTCTCATCTTGTGTCTTGGGATATATAGATTTGGAGATTTTTATCCTATGAGTCATAGGAAGAAACCTTCTCTTAGACCTATTTAGTACTTTGTCTATGGATGTTGACTATGAAATACTTGGGTAAATTCCTAATCTATCTTTATAGATCTTTATTCCCAATATATATGTTGCTTCTTTAAGGTCTTTTATGGAAAAATTCTGGGACAACCAAACTTTGACTGATTGCAAACTTGAGACATCATTTCCTATTAGTAATACGTCATCCATATATAACATAAGGAATATGATAGCACTCCCAGTAACCTTCTTGTACACACATGTTTCATCAGGATTTTGCGAGAAACCAATCTCTTCGATTGTCTTATCAAATCGGATGTTCGAAATCCTAGATGCTTGCTTCAATCCGTAAATGTATTTTTGAAGCTTGCATACCTTTTTGCGATCTCTGGATGCAAAGCCCTCAAGTTGTATCATATATACATCATCAATTAAATTTCCATTTAGGAAAGCTGTCTTTACATCCATTTGCCATATTTCATAATCATAATGAGCAGTAATGGCTATGAGTATTCTAATGGATTTAAGCATAGTTACGGGGCTAAATGTCTCGTCATAGTCAATTCCTTGTCTTTGATGATAACCTTTAGCGACTAGCCTCGTTTTATAGGTAATCACATTACCTTTTATGTCGATTTTCTTCTTAAACATCCATTTACATGCTATGGGTTTTAATCCTTCAGGTGGGTCAACTAAAGTCCATGCTTGGTTTTTATACATGGAATCCATTTAAAATTTCTTAGTTTGAAGCCATTTTTCAAATTCTAAATTCTTTAGAGCCTCTTCGTAGGTTGTAGGCTCATCATCCTTTATGAACAATACGTCATTCTATTCACTTACAAGAAATCCATATCTCTTTGGAACATTGTGTATCCTACTTGACCTATGGACATGTTGTGTGTCAGAAGGTTCAACTATTGTCTCATCTCTATGAACAACAATTTTGGGTTCAGGCAATTGATTTGCATTTGTTTAAGCATCATGAACTTCATCAAGTTCAATATTTCTCCCGCTATCTTCTCTTAGAAGTAACTCTTTCTCTGAAAAGACAACACACTTTGAGCCAAACACCTTTTACTCTAAAGCATTGTAGAATTGATATCCAATTGTTTCCTTAGGATATCTTATAAATAGACATTTATCATATTTCACTTCTAGCTTGTTTGATTGAATCCGCTTCACATAAGCCGGACACCCCCAAACTTTCATATATGAAAGATATGGCCTTTTATTACTCTACATCTCATATGGAGTAACTTCAATTGCCTTTGAAGGGACTCTATTTGTCATATAAACAACAATCTCGAGTGCATAACCCTAAAAGAATTTTGGTATATCTACTAAGCCCATCATTGACCTTACCATGTCTAACAAGGTTCGATTTCTCCTCTCAGCCATAACATTATGTTGTGGTGTATAAGGTGGGGTCCACTGGGATACTATCCCATTATCTCTGGGATAAGTTAGAAATTCCTCATTTAAGTATTCACCACCTTTATTTGATCAAAGTTCCTTTAATACTTCTATCGAGTTATTTCTCTACTTCATGTCAAGTTGTTTGAACATTTCAAACACTTCAGACTTATATCTCATTACATAAACATACCTATATCGTGAACAATCATCGATAAAAGTAACGAAGTACACACAACTACCTCTGGCATGAATGGACATCAGATCACATACATCTGAATGTAATAGGTCTAATAACCCATTCATTCATTCACCCTTTCGTTTAAAACGTAATTTAGTCATCTTACCTAACAAGCAAGATTCATATGTGTCATATGATTCATAGTCAAATGATCCTAGGCTACCATTCATGTGTAGCTTGATCATACGTTTCTTACTTATATGGCCAAGTCGATAATGACAAAAGTAAGATAATTTTAGGATATCTTGTTTTTGTTTTTTATTGTCATTGATATTCAAAATTAGATTGGATGTATCTAATATGTAAATTTCATTGCATAATGTAGCAGTACCATACAACATTTCATTCAACTTAATTGAACAACCATTGCTTAAAAAATATAATGAAATCTCGCTTTATTAAGAAATGAAATAGATATAATGTTTTTAGTCACAACGGGTGCATAATAGCAAATTTTCAAAATTAACTGTAGCCCACTAAGAAGATACAAAACATATGTCCCTACAGCTAATACAACAACTCTTGCTCCTTTTCCTACACATAGATCCATCTCTCCTTTCTTGAGTGGTCGACTATCCCTAAGACCCTGCATATCAACACATATGTGTGAGCCACGTCCGGTATCTAAGATCCAAATGTTATAATCAGAAATAGTATTTACCTTAGTGACAAACAACATACCTGAAGTAGATAGTGGGACATCTAATGCCTTCTTCTGCTTCAGTGACTCCAGATAAGCTTTGCAGTTCCTCTTCCAATGCCTTTCCTTGTTATAATGGAAGCATATTCCCTTTGGTGCTGTCTCTTTTACCTTCTTCTTAGCTATACCTCCCATAGGCCTCTTGGACTTCTTCTTCTTCTTTTGGTTCTGCTTTTGAGAACTAGAAGCAAAGTCTACTAGCATTACAATCTTACTATTTTTCCTGATAGTTTGCTGAGTTGTTTTGAGTAGATTAATCAGCTCAGGTATCATCATGAATATTTGGTTCATCTAATAGTTAAGCACAAACTGTGAATAACTATTGGTTAAACTAGTCAGAAGTAAGTCTACAATTATTTCATGATCCATAATGAAGCCTAAATTGCCTAATCTCTCAATGCATCCATTCATCTTCAGCGTATACTGCACTGGAGATGATCCCTAATGTCTCGAAGTCTTAGAAGTAAGTCTTAGAATGGAAAAGTATTCTCGAAGTCTCGAATGTTTCAGATTGAGCTTGCTCATCAAGCAGTTCCCTTATATAGTAGACTATGGTATGAGCATCCATAGCATCATATTGCTTTTGCAGTTCTGATGACATAGAAGCTAACATTATATAGCTAGCTAACTCACTATCATCCAATAGCTTCTTATAAGCGCTTTGATCTTCATCAAAAGCATCAATAGCAGGGGGGATCGGGAAATGGCTCATTTGGGATATATCATAGTTTCTTAGATTTGAGAACAATTCTCAAATTTTGTAGCCAATCTGAGAAGTTTGGTCCCATGAGTTTGTTAAAATCTAACAGGGAGTATAGGTTCACACTAAAAGACATCGTGATGACTCAATAACCTAGAAGAATGAGAGAAAAGTTAGATGGTATACTTAATGCATATTGATAAGGGCTTTAATCACATGCATGTAGGTCGCACTATTCTTATTCAAATCCATAGCCCTCACTATGAATTCGAGAAAACTTATAGTTTCTCAAATGGTTCAATATCCGATATCACCAAGAATGACCATGGGTTTGCCTAACAAACCACCTTAGGTCAATCGGTAGATATCATTCATACCATTTTTATTCAATTATGCAACTATTGACTTGTGTCATCAACTGTTGATTTAACTCACTCATTAGGTCATCGACTTTTGATTTGTATACATCCCATGTATATAATCCAACTTCGACTCTATCCACATTAACCTTGGGTTTGCCTAACAAATCAACGCTTCCATTTAGGACCAACCCATCAATCCATAAATGTAATTTCAATAGTTTGAACACATTCGTGTAGAGCAGGCTTGGGTTTGCCCAAAAATCCAATTCTAAAAGAACTCTGGTTCTTGCCATATCAATGGAAGGCATACATCCTAATATTCTGGTTGAGCAATTTGTTCTTTGGTCTCATCCATACTTTGAGCCTATGTCCATAATAACCCTTCAAATGCATCTAATGCATGTATCACACAAAGGAGGCTTAATTTAGGTTGTGACTTAACTATGCATCTAAAGTTAATGATTCGATTCAACTCTTGAACCTAATCAGGTACTAGTGCTAGTCTTGGATTATTTGAATTATGAAAGTGATTCAATTAGGAACCCTAAAATTTAATCATTTTGTCATCTAGATTAAACACTTTACTACTAGTTTATAAGCCTTTATCTAGTCACACTAGAAATGCTATGCTCTACTTGGATTGATTCTAAATTATTCCCTAGGGTTTCCAAAATTCCTGTATGCCAATTAGTCCTCTATAATATCCCTAGGTCATCTCAAATTTACCTAAACAATTTCAGCACATGCCAAAATTATCTTGACAGCTAAAATTGTCAAGATAAATAAGTTAACTTGTTAGACACTAAAGAGATCAATTCAATGTTTAGAAAATTTTAGAACTCTAATTTCAGGCACATGGATTAAGCATGTTATTTCTATCAAAATAATATATATCTTATTATATAAGAACCTTATTTATGTAACATCTCATTCCCATTATTAGGGTTAGAGCCCAGAAATACCGTACATGAGAACTGGTAATGAGATAATAAAGAAATGCACTTTATGCTAATGCATAATATTGAATGCATACACGTGAATTTGATCATTGCAAGCATTATAATAATTTGTTCATGCACTCATTTGACATTTTTTAGGTATATATGATTGATTCAATGTGATTATGATATGAGTAGTGAATATTTTGTTTTGAAAATTGATTTGGTGAATCAAATTATCGATTTAGAATTTTTGGAGAAATTTGAGAATTTTCTAGAATTTTTGGATAGTTATGGACTAAGAAAAATGCCAAGTGGAAGAATAATAGATAAATGGTAGTAGAAATAAATATCAAATGGTAGTCGAATTATTGAAAAGTGATATTAGGATTTAATAACACTTGTCATTTAAAATTGGGAGTAAATAGGATTAGAATTAGGAGATAAATGGACTAGCATTTTAAAAAGACCCACATTTGGACCACAAGAGCCACACCACCTATTAAGTCCACGATTCTTGTTAAGTGAAATACCAACTTTTGGTCTTTCACTTTTCATTTACTTCTCTCTCTTCGTCAGTCTCTCCCATCTTCATCTTCATCTTCTTCTTTTCTTCTTCTTCTCCATTTTTTATTCTTGCTCTCCCTATTCACAACCTTGATTTTTGTTGACAATAAAACCACCCACTTCAGGATTTTTGTTATCCACTTCATCTTGTTACAAAATGACCCAAATCACTCCTTAAATGATGATGGACGTGTAAAGAAGGAAAGCTAGGGTTTCTTGGAGATTTTTGAAGGTCTTGAAATAAACAAGTAAGTAATATGTTATTGCTCTTCTTGGTTTGTTAAATGAAACTTATTGATGATAGATTAGGGTTAAATGAGCATAAAATGGGATATGTATATATGTTGGACGTGAATGAGGGGTATGTTTATGTCTTGCTTTCAAGTGTATGTTGATTAATGATTTAAATTGATGTAGAGATGATTTAGAGTTAGAATGGGTCCTAAAATGGGGCTGAAAAAAGTGTAGAAAATTAATTTATGAATGAATATTCTATGTTAATGATCAAACATAGATCATAAACTATTGTGTATGATATTAAGTTGAAGTGGAAGCAGGAATGAAGGGGAAATAATGAGTATATGAGTTAGAAAAGATAGACTAAGTAAAAAGAGATGAACTAAGATGGGAATGAAGTTAAATGTGTGCTGAAGTATGCCAAATCGAGTGTTTTACTGAACATACATCTGTAATTTGGTCATATCTTGACTTGTAGAAATCTAAATGGGATCAAATTTGATTTACATTAAACTAGAGATATAATGATACTATTGTTACGATGGAATGTAATTTTAATTATGTCCTTAAGAGCCTTGAAATTTGGATTGAAGTAGAAAATTGTTTTCATTAGAGGTTGAGAGCATTCTATAGCGTTTTGACTATAACGTGCATGATACTGAACCAAAATGAATGAATTTAATGTCATTAGAAACTTAAGACATAAAGGAACATTTTATTAGAAGAACATATTACCTAGAAACCTCACTATCTAGGTCAAAAGGGTCATATAGACTAACCTAAAAATCTATTAAGAGAAAAGTTGGGAAAATTGCATGCTTAGTAGGAAATTGTTTATGTCACGATCATGGTAGGGAATGTCATGATCGTGACAGAAACAATTTCCTAGCATTCCTGCAATTTTTTGAGTTTTTCTTTTGACAGATTTTTAGGTCAGTCTCAATGTCACAATTGTGGATAGTGATTTTCATGATAATGTGGTGGTTATGCAATGGTTGAACCAATTAAGGATAAGGTATATAATTATGATGTTTTTGGTCTTAATTGGGACTTAAAAGGAACATGAGTGATGTTAGAAAAGTGGTTAAATATGTGATAAATTTTGATGTTATACTTTTAAGGAAAAGCATGTTTGATGCTAATGCATCTAAATATGTGATGTTTAGAGTGTTAAATGAGGACATAACATAATGAATGAATTAGTTGATGCATTATGAATAAGACATAGTAAGGAAGGAGATTGGATTTCATGAATGATGAGATTGAGTTTGAAATGTTGAATTAAATGAGTTGAGGATTGGAGAGTTTGATAATAAATGAGTAATGTAATTAGCACGGAATGAAATTGCGTTAATGCGTATGAATTATGGGAAAATTGGTATGAAATTGGAGTTATGATATGTGTTGAATTCGGATGAATGAAGGAAGAAAAATGTAGGGCACGATCGTGGCCCTTACAACATGATCATGACCTAATGAAAATAGTTTTTGTCACAATCGTAGCCTTTACAGCACGATCATGGCCAACCCCAAAATGTTTCTGTCACGATCGTAGTAGGGACACCACGATCGTGGCCAAACTTAAATAGCTGTCCTTTGATTGTTATATGAACAGATAAAATACGAGGATGTTTCCATATGAGGTAATTGGACTCGAATGAGAGCTTGAATGACCCTAGTTGATGAGAAATGAGACGAGTAAAGGAAGTAAAGTGCTTTGATATTAAAGAATGATTAAAAGATGTTAATTGATTATAAGATGTGAACAAAGGAAATATACCCGGGATTGTCAATATGAGCATGCATTATACTTTACATATACACATATGTGTATAATGAAATGTTTATGCGATTATACAATTAAAAATGTGTGTGCATTATGTGTGTTGCATGAAATTGATATACAGGATTCAACATTTGTATGCAATCGTTTTCAGATCATAGAAG
Source organism: Erythroxylum suave (assembly GCA_027563595.1). Classification (NCBI taxonomy): domain Eukaryota; kingdom Viridiplantae; phylum Streptophyta; class Magnoliopsida; order Malpighiales; family Erythroxylaceae; genus Erythroxylum; species Erythroxylum suave. The sequence goes on along the minus strand of JAOSBN010000004.1, from coordinate 20,764,536 downwards.
CTAATGCTAATCTGGAGTGTACTGTGAGTCGACCTAGATGGTCTCACTTTCATTGTTTGTTTTATTTTAAATTTCTGTATTGAATTACTACTGAATGTGACTGTGATTGATACAATTCTGGACATTAATAGTTCTAGGAGCTTGATAAATGTGAGAACATAGGAAGTGCTCATTGTATGTGAATTGGATTGAAATAAGTGATTCTCAACATTATTGTTGAAAGCCAGACATCGATCCGATGAATATATGTGAATGTGAATATGGAAATTGGAGCACTAGTGATCGTTGGATAATATGTTAATGTAGTGCATTTCAATACATGAATGCATAAAAGATAAAGGCTGCTATGACTTGAATAGCCACAGAAAAAGAAATTAAAGCTCAGAAATTGAAAAAGAGCTTAAAGGTCACAATGTGGTAAGAGCCTCTGGCTCACTATGTAAAATGAGCTCTGTATCCCCAATGGATAAGGGACAGTTATTAATGAGCCTGGTATCCACAATGGATAGGGATAGTTATAGGCACTCGGTCACAATAATAATAATTAAAAGTAAGTCTCATGAGCATTACATATGCATTTGATATGTACGATTTGAATGATAGATTTACATATTTTGAATGATTTCTGAATGTGAAATATGAATTAAGTGAATATGAAGTATATATGATTGAACATGTCAATTAGTGAGATGATGTGAACTATGTGATTACTTGAATTGTATGTGTGATGTGATTGAGTGAATCATCAAGGATGGTCCACTCACTAAGTTCGCAAAACCCACCCTAATTTGCAATATATTTTTTAGACTTAGAGGAGACACCCAGTTAAATCAACTAGAGTCTAACTGCTATTTTTGAGCAAGAGATAGAGGTCAGGATCAGTTAATATTTGCATACATTTTTCTATTGTTTTGTCTTAAAGAATGTATTCCATAAATATTGTACCATCATTCATGAATAATTCTGATTGTAAGGACTTTATGACTGAAAATGTTTTAACTTTGTAAAGGACCCAAATGATTACTAAAAATTTTATGACATGTACATTGTTTGTAATATTGGTATTTGAAATTGTTTATAAAAACAAAATTGCAATGAGTTCTGTTTGACTGTTCTAGCGCACCGCTTTTACAAGGTGTGTATCCGAATATCCTTAGGATGTACGAATATGTGCTCGGTGGAAGTTGGGTGCTCAATTTAGGTCTCATAACTGAAATACATACATTATAAGTCATTAAGTAAGTTAACCCCATCCACTTTCAAAAGGTTGACCAATGTTGACTTTGACTTTATTTATTAATTAAATTAAACTCAATTAATTTTGGAAAAATTCTAAAGTATTATACACATTCTAAATGTGTCTAATAAAAAAATTCCAAAACCTAATTCTTAGAAATTATTTATTAATAAATAGGAAAAACTAGTACATCACATGTGTGTGACACTTGTCACATTACTTCTAGCACTAGTCAACTATTACATCATGCATGCATAAGATAATCACTTTAATAACAAGTGTCATGCATCTCATATATGTGGAAACTTCTCATCTTGCATGTGCATGCATAAAAATTATAAAAATAATTTTTATAAATATTGAAATTTAATTTTCATGCATGCATGTTCATCACATTTCCAGATTTTTCCAGAACTTGATACATGCATCAATCTGAAACTTAATTTGTAATAAAATAGCAAATGACATTAAATTGCATTTTATTTTTAAAAAAAATATTATAACACCTTGTAAACATTTATGTGAAGGAAAAAAGAAAAAATTTTCTAGAATTAATACAAAATTGTTAAAGTCAGCATATGCAATCAGTTTTCCAAAAAATCCCAAAAATCAACATATGAACATTCTTGATATAAATTAGAAATAAAATAGAAAATGACCTTCAAGTGCAATTTCCTTCTACAGAAACATTATATAACATCTTATAAACATTTTTAAGAAAGAAAATGAGAAAACAATTTCTATCATTTACACGAAGTTTTCCAACACAACATTCAATTCAGTCACAACCCAGCAAACACTTTGCACATGTTCAATACATCATCTAACACATGCATAAACTTGCTTAATACCATTGTTGGGTTAGCCATGGTTGCATGCATCATATGCATGCGGATGTAGTGAAAGTATAAGAATCAAGATTTCGACACCATGTCAACCCCAAAAACCACAAGATCATAGCATGCATGCATAGATATGTATAGGAGAACATGAAATATAAACTTTTTACCTTATGTATCTCCTCCTTTCTTGTTTCTTCTCCTTGTTTGGGTTGTTGCAAACACCAAACCCTTCCTTGAACTCAAAGAACACACAAAGGTGGAAGAAGAAACAATGTTTAAGGGCTATTTGAGCACTAAACTAGATGAGTTATAGTAGATGCTTAAGATGATGGAAGATAGGTCAAAAATCTTGTTGCATGCACTTTGATTCATGCAACAATTGCATGAATTGCAAGAACAAAACTCAAGAAACCTCACTCTCACTCTAAAACTCTTTTAGAACCTTGTGTTTATCACTTGAGTGTGTAAGAAGTGAAGGAAGCTCGTGTATATAAGTGAAGAACTCACTTATACTATTTCGTGCCCTTTGTCATGATCGTGGCTAATGAGCCATGGTCATGATCCTTTTAAAATAGGCTCGCCTTCAGCCACGATCATGGCCCTTTTAAAACAGGCTCGCCTTCAGCCACGATCATGGCCCTTTTAAAATAGGCTTGCCTTTGGCCACGATCGTGGCCCTATGAGTCACGATCGTGACACTATGAGTCACAATCATCGCCTACTTAAATTAGGCCATACATACTTATTTTTCATCCAATCTTTTATGTGTGTGACCACTAGGTTCCTAGTTATTTTAGCCACTTGAATTAACCCTTAATTCAAGCAAATCATGAAGGGTTTCATGATGCCAATTTACCAGAATATAAATGGATTAATACATGAACTCTTCAATAGTTAATTATCCTACTTATGAACCTTTCTATAGACAATTACCGTGCAATTCTTCTTTTTACCATATTATACCCCACTTGGTTTGGAGTATGGGCTATGTGTCAACTTCTGTTAGACTGACTACGTCACATCTAGTCCAACTGATGTCAGTTCTTGTCCTGGGATCTCATTACTTTATATGTCATTGAAAACTCTCTTTATGACATATAATTGCTCTAGCTAGAGACTCCCGAGTAATGACCACGACAAGAGGCCGTGAGTATCATCTCCTTTTATCAAGAATGGTAAATACTTTACTGGCTACCCAATTACCTTTGAATACTAATAGCTGTACCCAATCACCACCCTAAGAGTGACCTCATCTTGAGGTAATAAGGACTGATGCCAAAGTACAGGATCAATATCGACCAAGATATCCTTGAGTACCTCAGGTCTTAGGATATTTGCACCATTGCTATGATGAGATTAATCATTGACATTTGATAGATCATCCATATGATAATCTCATATCTGGTCATCCGATGTACTTACTACCCTTAGTAAACATCCACATGTTAACTCTAAACATCTCATGTTTACAGCTTATGAGATCTACTGCTTAACCAAATCAAGAAGTATAACATGCACTAGTCTTTTTGGATTAATAATTTCCTATCTTATTAATCCTATGACTAGGAATTATTTAGATACTAACATAATTGCACACGATAGGAATCTCATTATCATGATCCCATCATGATTTCCTTCATGCAATGTTTTGTATCATGGACTTCATTAATTTGATTTAAGATCAACATCAATTCATATAAAAGAAGAATATCAAATTAATGAAAAATGTCTTTCACTTTATTAATCAAACTAAATTTGTACAAAAGTGCTAAAGGTGATTGCCTTTAGAGCATTACTCTAACATATTTTTAGTTATAATTAATTTGAATTAATTAAATATATAATATTAAATTAAATTGTTTAAATTCTTATTAATAATAAATATATTAAGCAATATATATTTAATTGATATTAAATTAAATAATATATGTTTTTGTTTCAGGTTTCACTTCTAGTTGCTCATTTCCTCATCACTAAGTCTTATTGGAAATTGTAATAGGATCTTTGTTGTTTTTTTATTTCATGTTTTGATGTAATTATTATTTATTATATGAAGAAATTGTAATATTTCAGATAACTTGTATTGTTCTTAATTTTATACCTGAATGATGATTAAATGGTCTTTTTCGTATATTAATTGTAGTTATTATTTATATATGAAATATTTTAAAATTAATTTCAATAAAAATAAATATATTGTTGTTATTTTAAATTCTGATTATTATGATTTTTGGAGATATGGTTGATATAAATTGTAAAGTATACAATATAATATAACAATAGACTATTTTATAATTACAAAAATCAGGGACTATAAAATAAATTCAAAAATTACCTAACGGTACCCAATATTAACTTGTATACCCAATCTTGTACTAATTCTGATACTGTATTCATAGCGTTGAATCAAACTACTAACTATAATTATAATTTAATTTTAATGAAATAAAATATTTCATATTTGGTTTTTAAAGTTTTTTAAACTTTACAATTAAATCTAGCTTAATTTAAATAAAAATTTCTTTTTTAAATTACATTCTATTTGTGACTTATTAAGTTCCTATTATATTGATGACTATAAATTATAATTATAATTAATAATCAGAATTTGATAAATTAAGACCCATTTTGTTTATCTTTAATTTCTCTAATTAAATAATAATCATAAATTAAGAATTACTTCTAACAAGATATCATGACCACCCAAATATTAGAAATGTCAAAGTGATTTGACTTAACCTGTTCATAAATGGTTTTAATGTATAATTCAATCCTTTCTTCATTTAACATTCTAGTTGCTCTTAAAGTATGTAATTAATTGCTACTTTGTTTAGATTTAACAATTATGTTTTTTCTATTTATTAATTTATTTATAATTCATATTTGAAAACATCATTTACAAATTTCATTTCAATCTAGCCAATGAATTCTTTAAATTACTACTAATCAAGGATAATTAAACATTCTCTCTGATTACTTTATGGTAGTAAATCTTTTATTGACTTAACTATCTCCAAATAATTCATACTCTATCCAAGTATTAGCAATTGGGATACTCTCATTAGAATAGGTTATAAGTAGTCTAAAAAATATATTAATTCTTATATAAGATACTTTGGTAATTTCATGTCTAATGATCACTTATACAACCATCATAATAAGGAAAACTATAAACAAATAAGTACTATTCCATTTAGGATCCTCATAGTGAGGCTAATTCAATGAACTTATTCTTCAATAATTATCCATATATTTGCTTAAGTATATCCATACTTTAGTTTTAATAGAGAAATGAGTAAGAATAAGTTAGGGGTAATACATAAATGTAATATGAATCTCATAATTACAACCATATCATAATTTTCATTTGCAAGATTTAATTATCTTATAGACTTTATCTTACATGGTAGTTAATTAATCAAATATGCTTGAGATAAAAATTTATTTAAATAATTAAGTCAGAAATTACAGGCAACTGATTGTATATTGGATATAAACCAATAATAGTTTGTTATCATTTACTTAAGCTTGATTCATAGTGCCTCTTATTATAATAAAAATGAAATGACACATTATTGGGAAATCGGGTAGAGATCTAATCCCGATTGCAGAGGAATAATTACGAAACTTTTTCGCGATCTTTGATTTTCCTAAAGCCAAGTTCTATTTAATTCTACAAAATGATTAATACAAATCATAATGAAGCAAAAACTTAATTCGTACCTTATTTCGAAGTTTGATCTTTATCTTGACATATCCCTCGGACCGTTCTCGAAATCGGTCCGTTTCAACCATTATAACCGCACAAATGTCCAACCTCTAATGGTATCCTTAGAATGAGTTGAGAGAACTCTGTAGCTCTTATCTAGAGGGTTAAACAAGAAGTGCTAGCTCCATAGAGCTTAACCCTATTTATAATAACCTTTGGATGTTTTAGTATTCTAATTGAAATTAAATTCTAATTTCAATTAAACTTTAATTAGAATTACAAATAGTTCTAATTAAATACCAATTATGTCCATATAAGATTCAGTATCTCATATTGATCCTTATTTATTGAATATCTCATATTTAATCATAAATTTTCGTAAACTTTACAATCAAGTTCAACTTGATTAAATTAACTTTGCTCTCTTCAACCCATTCTATATATGAGACACATTAGGTTCCCAAATATGTTGGTAATGATTATAAATTCTAAATCTAATTCATAATTTATATTTAATTCTTCAATTAAACAATTTATAATCATAGATCAAGATTGGCATCTAGCAACTCATTATAACCAGCCAAATATTTAGGAATGTCAAAGTGGTTTTGACTAACCTTTTTCCTTGCATAATTTTTTTGTATAATTCAATCATTTCATCAACTAATGTTCCAATTAGATATAGAGTATGGAATTAATGTCTACTCTATTTTGATTCCAATCATATTAGTTCTTTGCCATTAGCTATTGATTCAATTAATGATATTTGTAACTTATATACAAAATATCATTCCCCCTTGGCCAAGGATTTCTCGAATCAATTTAATCGAGAACAACGAAACATTATCCCTAATTACTTTAGGGTGATGAATTCTATCTTGTTCACTCAACTGTTTAAACAATCCATGATTAAATAGATCATAAGCAGTATCAAAATATAGTAATCACCATACAAGATAACTTTGATGACCTTAAGTCAAAGGATCACTTATACAATCATCATAGTGAGAATTCCATAGACATACAAGTAATGTTCCAAATGGATTTCTCATATCAGGTCTGTTCAGTAAACTTATTCTCTAATAAGCACCCACACATTTGTTTAAGTATCTATATACTTTAACCTATGAGATTAAATACTTCATTTATAAGGAAAAACATAACCTATGCTAGTCTTTTTATGTTCAACTAATGTCTAATCTTAATAGAACAATGAATAGGAACATTTAGGAATAGTATATAAATGTAATATGAATCTCATAATTATAATCTCATTATAATTTCATTTGCAATGTCTAATTATTCAATGGACTTTATCATATACATCTAAATATGTACAAGAGAAAGAAAGCCTTCAAATAATTTGTCACTAAACTACAACCAAAGCAATTGGCTGTAGGGTATAAACCAACACACATAAGTTCCTTATTTATTGAATATCTCATATTTAATCATAAATTTTCGTAAACTTTACAATCAAGTTCAACTTGATTAAATTAACTTTGCTCTCTTCAACCCATTCTATATATGAGACACATTAGGTTCCCAAATATGTTGGTAATGATTATAAATTCTAAATCTAATTCATAATTTATATTTAATTCTTCAATTAAACAATTTATAATCATAGATCAAGATTGGCATCTAGCAACTCATTATAACCAGCCAAATATTTAGGAATGTCAAAGTGGTTTTGACTAACCTTTTTCCTTGCATAATTTTTTTGTATAATTCAATCATTTCATCAACTAATGTTCCAATTAGATATAGAGTATGGAATTAATGTCTACTCTATTTTGATTCCAATCATATTAGTTCTTTGCCATTAGCTATTGATTCAATTAATGATATTTGTAACTTATATACAAAATATCATTCCCCCTTGGCCAAGGATTTCTCGAATCAATTTAATCGAGAACAACGAAACATTATCCCTAATTACTTTAGGGTGATGAATTCTATCTTGTTCACTCAACTGTTTAAACAATCCATGATTAAATAGATCATAAGCAGTATCAAAATATAGTAATCACCATACAAGATAACTTTGATGACCTTAAGTCAAAGGATCACTTATACAATCATCATAGTGAGAATTCCATAGACATACAAGTAATGTTCCAAATGGATTTCTCATATCAGGTCTGTTCAGTAAACTTATTCTCTAATAAGCACCCACACATTTGTTTAAGTATCTATATACTTTAACCTATGAGATTAAATACTTCATTTATAAGGAAAAACATAACCTATGCTAGTCTTTTTATGTTCAACTAATGTCTAATCTTAATAGAACAATGAATAGGAACATTTAGGAATAGTATATAAATGTAATATGAATCTCATAATTATAATCTCATTATAATTTCATTTGCAATGTCTAATTATTCAATGGACTTTATCATATACATCTAAATATGTACAAGAGAAAGAAAGCCTTCAAATAATTTGTCACTAAACTACAACCAAAGCAATTGGCTGTAGGGTATAAACCAACACACATAAGTTCCTTTTTTCTACTAAACCTCTTTTATAACATTTAAACCACAAATCACAACTTTTACATAAGGCATTTAGTTATGAAATTTCAGTAGACCATTTGAAGAGAGGAAGAGATACAGATAAGGAAAAAATTATGCAAAAAAATTGACGACGAGCGACTTAAAGTGATAAGGAGGCTTATGAAAGGGAGAAGTGGAAAATCAGGAAGATGAAAATAATGCTAGTAAACTAAGAATGAGAGTTGTTTAAGTGGTACTAACATCATTTACCAAAAAACCAAAACCAATATCATAATTATTTTTTTGAAAAAGAAAATTCTAATAGGAAAACAAATTATACTGGGAGTCAGTTATTAAGAATTTTAAGATAGTAGAAGTGGAAATTTCGTCTTATCTAACTTTGTTAGCTATATAACATTATTTAAATATGCAAAATTAGTTCAAAATAGTAATTAAATGAAGTCTTGTGCCTATGCTAAACAAGTTGTTTAAACATAGTAAATTAATTAATAAGTGGAATCAATTGCAAAAATTAAAATTTGAGACATAAATTGTTTTAAATAATTAAAATGACAAATACATTCATTTTTTAAAAATTCACTTTTCTTGGAAAATAATGAATATTTTAGTTCTATAAAAGGCTAAACAGAGGAGTTCTAAAGCATGCAAAATCATCAAAAGATTAGGTGATCATTAAAAGATTACATCAACAAAAAAGTAACATCTAAAAAAGGATCTTAGTAAGCCTATAAAACATGCAAGAAAAAGTTAAATAATTCTCCAAATGACTAGCTGTTGAGGACTTAATGAATTCTTAACCTTATAAACAAAGATGTGAGTTCCAATTCTAGTACATATTGCTTGCAAAAGGCTTTCTTTGCTACTGGAATTGTCAATAAAGATCCTTTTGTTTCTTTCATCCTATAAGCTAGAGGCCAAATATAGAAAATCCAACATGAAAATCCATAGATCACCTTTACACCTTATTTTAATATTATGACCATAGATCACCCTTAAAACTTATCTTAATATTATGACTCCATTTAATAATACTAGGCCAGAGGAAAAGAGGACTATTGGTGCTACAAAAGTTAAGGATTTCTTGCTATAAGTAATTGCTATATTGGCATTGAAAAAATAAATGCTTAATATTTTCAAGAGAAATTTTACATATAGCGCATCAATTAGGCAAATAGGAACATCTGGCTAATCTGTCAGAGGTTGGAAGCCTATTTTTGATAGCTTGCCAAGGTATAATCGAAGATCTAGGTGAATTGTGGTTATGCCAAATTGTTTTGTGCCAATGTAAAAGAAGATAAGGGTTTCTAAAAGGGGACCGATATGCTTTGCTTGTGCAGTTACCAATGAGGGTGTGAATCTATGAAACGTACTCTTCATTTGAGTTATTTAATATGAAAATGAGAAGGAAATAGTAAAGAGTTGATGATGGAATAATGTTAGTTAGGTTATTGATGGAAAACCTTCAGTAACTGAGGCATTAGGTGAAATAATACCTTAATAGGTGTATCTTCAATAAAAAATTCAAGGTGACCGAAAGGGGTCTAAGGATCATACCAAAATGAAGAATTTTTACCATTTTTATGATATGTAGGATTCCCTAATGTCCCATCATAGTTTTAAGAATTGTTTTATGAGAGAAAAAGCATTTGCACCAATGCTTACAAGCTATAGGCTTTGATCTTTCATATAATATGTGAGCACCCATTAGACCCAAAGTATATATTGATCTTGGAGTAATCTCCATATTCTTTGACCTAAATAACAAAATTGAGGCTTTTGGTAGGTAAAATTCCCAGACCTTCATGATTTAAAGATAAACAAACCTTATACCAACATTCTTTTTATTGTCTTAACAATAGCTAGGGGAGAGATAATGTGAGAAGCCCAATATGTACTCAAAGAAGAGAGGAAAAAGTTGATTAGTTGACATCTTAATATGTGCTTAATTGATTGTATATTTATTCAATAATACTTAGAGATTAATGATAAGAAAATGCTTAAGAAATGAAAATACTTAAGATACTCACTTCTGTTCATATATAGTTTTATGCATAGTTCAGAAGCAAAAGAGCTGAAGTGAGTTAAAAGCACTATATTTTAGCAGTTTTCTAAAGATTCACACTCATTTCTCTTCATGGAGTAAGAAGAAGAAGATTAAAAGCAATAGAAGATAAGAAGACATCAAGATGAAGAGGAATAAAGAGATGGCTCATGGCCATAAGTGGGTTGTATAGGCGTGAGACATCTCTAACGCCCGTGTAAGGTGTCTAACAGTTATGAGACACTTGTCACAGTCGTGAGACACCTTTCACAGTCGCAAGAGAGTAGTCACACCCATGACTTCTCTATCACCTTACCTCAAAACCCCACATTTTCATATAAAAGTAACATTTTAGTGCCAGCAAAGACATGTTTTCATCTGGGAAAAGTTTGAAAAATTGATAGAGGGGTTTTAGGAGGCAAAGTAAGGGGCAAAGCTCCATAATGTTGGAGACCCATGGAGAAGGAGAGCTAGACTTCCTAACACTAGTTCAGATGTGATACTAACACCGAAGAACTCGATTAAGCATATCTCTCACTGAGTTTGTTGTTCTTTCTCTCTTAGGATTGATTATGTTATCCTATGTTAATTGATTTGGGTATTCATGTATGGATAATCATGTTTCTCGTTATCGTTTGATTGTTTGTGTATAAATCCATTATTATAATTTCAATATAATCCATGATTGTTATGTTGAAATCCATTTATGGCAACTAATGGTTTCAAATTATTAGGGATAATACAACCTAGCTTAAATGACCCAAACATATATGGTTGTTGCCTAGATTGGTCTATTTTCCTAACTTATAATGTGATTGCCTAATTAAATCTAGAGAGCATCCCCTAGTTATTGGATAGCTAGGTTTAATTAATGAGCATCTTTTTATTAAACACGACTTAAGGGAAAATCGGGTTTAAAAGAGCTTGTGGTTAATCTACGAACAATAGTTCAATAAGAGGTGTGAAGATAACACTTTAATGAAATATTTCTAGTTGGGTGTCAGTTGAGATTGAACCAAAGAACTAGGTCCCTAACAAATTCATCACTTTCATCACTTTTGCTTATTTTCTTTAATTTGTTTTCATTATTTTAGTTTCATTTTATTTTATTTTAACCCAATCCAAAGCTAAACATCGATTGATTTCATAACAAGAGCTAACCGAACAATTTATGTGGGATCAATCTAGACTCACCACTGTTATAGTTGTAAGTCTAGTTATTTTAAATAGTTTTACGACACTCTATGTCAATTTTGGTGCCGTGGCTAGTGAGTGTGATGCTTTAGTTTTAGTTTTTGATTTTTATTTGTGTTTCAAAATATTTGTTTGTAATTAGTTTCTTTTCAGTTATTTCTTGATCTTTTCATTTTTTGTTTAGTATTTGTTTATTAAAAAATTATGGACAAAAGTAACATTTGTTTATAACTCATATTCTCAATCTTATAATCATGTTTGGATTGTTCATACAAATTTTAGTTATGGATGGGATAATTGTAGAATTACTTCCTTGATAGTATGCATGACACACAACGATTTCTGTATAGACCAAAAGGTTTTTATCATGACTCAGGTACATCTCTAGAATACTTGCTTAATATTATGACTGCTAAATAATATTCAACTTCAATAGAGTATGTAACAGAGTATATAACAGTTTCAGCGGAAATGAGGCAAGTCCACCAAGATAAAATGTCTAGAATCCAGAATGTAGTAAACTAAAAGGGTCATATGGCAGAAGCTCTCAATCACCTTGAATCACAAAGTGAAGAGAAGCAACTATGTCAACCCAAAGTGTGCCCAAGGGACGTTAGTGTGGAGACCTTACAGGTGAAGAGGAGCTTGAGAATCTTGAGAGAACTACTCAAGGAATTGCTTATGTCAAAGAAGTGGAGAAGGAGCTCGAAGCAAAAAAAGGCATATCTTTTAGCTTGAAGGTAAGTACTGAGTCTATAATTATTGTTGAGACTAACCCTTTACCTTTACCTAGCAAGCTAAAGGAGTTAAACGAAGAAGCAAAAGGTGAAGAGACATTCGAGATATTTCTAGATTGCATGGACTTAGTAGAGATTAAAAATTTGAAGATAGGGAAGCTAATGTATGTGAATGATCATAAACTAAGGCCCTATCCTAAAGAATCTCTAGTGAAGGAAGCACAGTGACACCTGCAGATCATAATTTTGTTACATAAGTATAGAGTCAAGCTAGTGACAATAAACAAAGGCCCTGCTTGGGAGGCAACCTAATGGAAGTTAATTTCTTTTTTTTCACATTTTTGCATTTATTTTTATATACATGTGTGTTTTTAAGTTTGTTTGTTGTTACTTGTTTTTTTAAGTTTTCAACAAGATGAGAGAGAGAATAAAACAAACAAACAAACAATTTCTCTTTTTCTATTACTTTTAAGATTATATAGTCATGATTAGAGTGTGAATTGACTAGAAGAATCCATGGAAACTTTAACATGTACTTTTACCCTTGTGATTGGTCAGTATGCATTATCTTCAGAAAAGTAGTGACTAGTGGTAGGCAAAAGCCAGTGAGATTTTGAGCCTTTATAGACTGACACATTCATATCAATCTTATTATTTTTTGTTTATATCTGACCTTTATCATGCACATCATGACTTTGATTTGATTTTCTATTTAAGAAAAAAATTTTATCACATGCATTAAAATGAAAATGATTAGGCATTCTTTGCTTTATAATCTAAATTAGCTAAATAGCCTACCCATTGATATGAATTTTCCTTTGTTAAGCCCCTTGAGCTTTATTAACCTTTCTTTTTTTATTAACCACATTACATGCTATTAGAATTAACCAAATGTCCTAGTCGAGCCTTAAAGCTAATGGAGCATTTGTTAATTATTGATAAGTATGGATGTATAAAAGTATAAGTGTGGGGTGTGCATATATATAGGTTGGTCATATTTATCAGAATGTCATTTTATGAAATTCCCATATTGATGTAGCTGCTCTCAATGTTTAAATGAAAAGAAAAAGAAAAAGAAAAAGAAAAAGAAAAAGAAAAAAGTTTGAATACAAATATTACGGAGGAAATACATTTGTTTCTAAAAGTTGTTTATGATTGGTCCCTCCTCCTAAAGTTGTATTAAATGGCTGATGTGCTTATAATGTATATGAGATAGATGTGGCATTGAAGGATCACTCCATATAGTTTCAATGCATTGTCATCAATTGTATGAGTGATTCCTTCTAGTTGCTTATGCTTCATGTGGTTTGTGGTGTGAAAGTTTGAATTTGAGCTAGAAATATATTTTTTGCATTCATTATAGTTGATACACAATTGTGAGTGAATGTTGGTTTTTGCGGTTGATGTTATAATGAGTGCTTTTCTTGTTTCACTAGCTTTGATGGATTTCATGCTACTTTAACCAAATATATCTCACCTTACCTTTGCCTAAAGTAGAACTTTGAAAAGTTCTTTGATTCATGATTATGCATGTGACTATTAATGGTGAAGAAATGAAATGATATGCAAAGTTATAGAATGTCTTGATCATGAATGCTATTTGAGTGCACTGATGAATACATCATATTTAGATTGTTCAATTTCTAAAGGTGATGAATGTTGATTGATTATGAGTAAAAGTGTTGAATGTTGAATTCTTGCTATGGTTTTAAAAAATTTTCATCTTTGCTTTTGACTATCTATTCTTAGGAAATATAGGAAATGAGTAAATGTTTTTGGGTCAAAGATTTTAATTATGATGTTTTTCCCTAGGAGAGTTGAAATTTAAGTGTGGGGGAAATTGATATGTGCAATAATACTTAGTGATTAATGATACGCAAATTCTTAATATACTCACTTTAGTTCATATATGGGTTTAGGCACAATTCAGAAGCAAAAGATTTAAATTTAGTTAAAAGCACTATATTTGAGTCAATTTCCAAAGATTCACATTGCTGTGAGACACTTCTCATGGTCGTGAAAGAGCAGTCACACTTGTTAGATAAGACAACTTGAAGCTAATGCTTAGTTATAATCTAGTTTCAAACTGTGTGGAAATTGTTTGTATAAACAAACTGGACTTATCTTTATTGATGGAAAGATGTCTGTTGAAAACATTAAGGCATTTGTGAAGTAGGTGACTAAGTAAATGTCAACTTTAAAGAAGATAAAGATGACAACAATAGGAGTGGAATTTGGAGACTCCATTTTTGTTAACATTTTTTTAAGTAACCTATATAGAACTTCAAATACTAGAGAAAATAGTCTAATATCTCTAGTAGCTTTGATAGACTTTGTGGGTTCTCCATTCACTAGGATTCTAAATGAAACAATAAAATTATATTGATATTTTAGGAAAGCCAAAAACTTCACAACATCAGGGATAAAGTTCTAATAAACTAAGTCATAGGCATTCTCAAAGGCTATTTTAAGTGCAAAATTATTGTAGTTGTTCTACTTACTATAATGTTTAAATAACTCTTGAGCAATGACAATATTATCACCAATATGCCTCTTGGGCATATAAGCAGATTGAGTAGGCTTAATAAGACTAGGAAGGATAGGGTTTAGCCTTTTAACAATCATTTTAGATATGATTTTATAGATGGAGTTGCAATAAGAGGTAGGCCTATAATCTCTTAACGACTTGTGCTATTTTTTTTTAGGTAATAATGTGATAAAGGTGTTGTTTAAGGCTTTAAGAAGTTTACCTTTGTTGAAAAACTTCAAAATTGCATCGAAGACTTTTGCTTAAGATATACTAGTTTTCTATAAAGAAATAGATGTTAAAACCATATGGACTTGGAGCTTTGAAAGAAGCTAACTATATTAAAGCATTTTCAATCTTACAACTAGTGACAGGAGAGGTTAAAGCTTCCACTTCTTATGTAGATAACTCTTGTTAGACAATTTTCTCAATAAACTATAAAGAGGAATAATTAGGTAAGGGAGAGCCCCTTAAAGTTTAGAAGTAGCTCTCAACTTTAGAGATAAGTTATCTTTGAGTTTGGAACAATGATCTATTGCTTTATAAAGTGAAAATTTTGTTAGATGTCTTTCTTATAAGGACAAAATTTTGAAAAAATTTTGTGTTCTTATCTCCATCCTACAACCACTTGATTATATACCTTCAGCTTAATAGAGAGTAATCAAAGTTTATAGCTTGAGCGTAGTTATTAAAGGTAGCCTTTTCTGCATCATAAAGTACCTGACAAGTAGGATCGAGGTATAGATCATTCTAAGCCTTACTGAGAGTAGATTTAGTAATGTTAAGTAGATGATGTACGTTTCCAATATTTACCTTACGAAAGGCTTTAAATTTAGTTTGAATGTTATTAAGTTTCATTAAATATTGGTGTTGCTTGGTCCTATGAAAGTGATGGCTAAGGCATCTTTTAACAACAACTTGAAAACTAGATAAACTTTTTAATAAGTCATTAAGCCTAAAAGGATAGTTGGTAGGTGAACTTCCTGGATCAAAATTAATAATCACTGGTGAATAATTATATATACTTTCATTGGGAAAGGCAACCAGAAAGTTAGGAAAATCATACACCAATGTAAATTTGATAGACCTCTATCAAGCTTGTTTCTCAAGAGAGCTTCACTATTGTTTTTGTTTCTCTAGGTAAAGAAGTTACTCCCAAAGGTAAATTAGAAACTTGTATGTTAGTTAAGCAATTTATAAGATCTTTACTTATAACTCTATTAGAATGATGTCCTTCATCTTCATTTTGGTGTACTATAGAGTTAAAATCACCAATTAAGAGCTAAGGGGAATTGTTACTAAGAGATATCTATTTCAACTTACTCCATAAAGAGAGTCTTTGAAAACTATGATTAAGTGTATATATGATAGAAATACTTAGTGTCCTGTTTAGGTTCTTACTGTTGGCTTGCAGGTAAATCTATTGGGTAGTGATTAATGAGTAAATTATTTCTATCTTGTCATGGTTATATGATAGGTATAAGTTGCAATATGTTTTAGTAGACGTTTTAAGGTGTTAATTAGATGTATTATGCATGTTAGGACTAAAATTATGTAATGTGAGTGTGTGTATATGTTTTGGAGTGTTATATGGGTTAGAGCATGCTTTAATGCTATATTTTTTTTGTATTTAAAATGCCTTGATGTATTTGTTAGTGTTTCAGAACAAATATTGAAGAATGGAAGAGAATTAAAGGAAGCCCGATGGAGGACCTAGGGTTATGATAGTGACAGAAACTAATTCAGTAGGCCACAATCATGGCCTGGTCATGGCCTGTGCGATAGGCAACGTGCATCAACTTGCTAAACTTCTTTTTAGGGGACATTTCAAATTTTAAGAGCCTGAAAAAACCCCAAAGTTTGCCCTAATTAGAAAATACTATAAAAGTAAAAGGGAACTCCATTCTCTGCCACTTTTGGAAAACTTTAAGAAGAAGAAGAAGATAAAGGGAGAGAGGGAAGAGCAAGGAAGAAGACGTGTTCTGCAGCTTCAACCTCCATCTTTCCAAGTATATTTCTTCTTTCCATCTTTCATTTTTGTTCATTTAAATTTATAAGATTGAGATGGATTGTATGACAATGGATTTGAGATTGATTATGATGTTCTAACTTTTCTTTATGGATTTTGACTTGATTTAATGTTAATCTAGTTATTTTGTGTTAATCTCATTGAGTGTTGTGATTAATTACTATAACTTCATGCTTCAGTAATAAACTGAGAGGGTGAACCGAATGCAAAATGATTGGATTAATGAGATTTAAGCAATCTAATAGACCATGTAATTAATCAAATATATTTTTATATAGAGAGAGATCTTATGTGAGACCTGATTGTTTATTAGTCGCATTGTTCGTAATTGAGTGATTACATGTTCGGTGCTAAACCTAATTAGGGATTATTATTTAGGGCTTGCGATTATAACTCGACAGAGAGTAATCCTCCCTTTGATAGTCTAGAACCGAAGCCTCATTAACACATAAATGACTAGGTTAGTGTTGATGATAGAAAAAATCCCCCCTAATTTGGTAATTCTTTTTATGTAATTTTCCATTGTTAAGTTGGTGTTGCTAAATTTAATTTCGTTCGTGTTAATTTTTCAATCCAATTTTCTATCAATCCATCTTCACGTGTTTACTCTTCTATTCAGTTTTTATTTTTCATTTTATTAAAATTTTTAAGCTTTAGATAACTTAGGATTATATTTGTTGGATCTGGGTCTTGGAAGTTAATTCATGGCTTCAATATGCAAGGCTTGGGTGACTTTAATAAAAAGAAGTCACATTTAACATCTGATAATAAAAGAAGTCACGGTTGTGAGTAAAAACAAATAAATAAACCTTTAATAATAAAAGAAGCTAAAACATGGTTGAGGAAGACAGAAACAATATTGGAATAGACAGACTGTGAGGATGATGAAAAGGTCATATATGCTGCAAGCTTGTTACAGGGAGATGCCCTGAATCGGTGGGAAAGTGTACTAGGGAGTTAGATAAACCCACCAGTGTTGATGTGGAAGGACTTCCTAGTTGCTTATAAGAAGAAATATTTGTTTGAGGTGTATATTTAGCAGAAGCAAAGGGAGTTTTTGAGTCTTACCCTGAGGAAGATGACACATAATTATCCCAATATGTAACTGAGCTAATGATGAGTGAAGCGACCAAGTGTCGTAGAGAATATAAAATGTGCAGTGAAAAAAAGAGGAAAGGAAGAGAACAACATAGAAGGGGAGGCAATGCTCCTATACTAGAAAGGAGTTCTAGGACTTTCCCCACATATAGTCTGAGGTTAGGAGCAATGGTGCAAGTAGACCCAAGCTGATGAGAACTTTCTCCCATCAAGCCTCAACTGTTGGAGGCACTAGAAGAGGAGAGGGAGAAAAGCCATCCATTCCTAAATTTAACCATTGTGGTAAATTCCACAAAGGGGAGTGCTATAGGCTGAATGGAGCTTGTTTTAATTGTGGAGAAAAAGGGCACATGGCTAGAAAGTATTTGCAGTATGAAAAATAGGAGAGACTCAGATGCAAGTTTCAAAGAGGGTTGAGACTGTGGAAGTAAAGTCTGCAACTAAAGTGGGCAGTTCTAGTGGAACTAAGAAAGCAAATCCTCTAAGAAGCCCAAGGGGGTAAGCACTAGCTAGTGTATTTGCAATAACGAGGGAGAAGCAGAAGTAGCTCCAGATGTTGTGACTAGTATGGTTAAATTATTTAGTGATGATATTATTGTTTTAATTGATACGGGGTCTACCTACTCATTTATTTCGTCAAGTATGATTGTGCATGGTAGAAATCTGAGTCCATTAAATAGTCCTTTGATGGTTAGTAACCCAATTGGCCAGTATATCATTATTAGTCATATTTATCAAAAGTATGAAATATATATTGGTGGAGTAAAATTAGTGGTGGATTCAATGCCATTGAAGATGGGGGGATTATATGTGATTTTGGGTATGGATACTTTAGAAAATTATAATGCCAATTTGAATTGCAAATAGAAGAAAGTAGGTTAAGTTAGACAAAAGTGAAAAGGTGGTGTTTGTGGGAGACAAGAAAGCAAGCCCATCTAGAATTATTTTAGCTCGAACAACAGAGAAAATCATGAAGAAAGGATGTGAAGCATTCTTGTCATATATGGTAAGACACGAAGGTAGATGAAGGAAAATTAGAAGACATTCCTTTGGTCATAGAATTTCTAGATGTCTTTCCAGAGGAATTACAAAGACTACCACCACCTAAAAAGATTGAGTTTACCATAGAGTTTCTTCCAGGAACTGCATTAATATCAATTCCACCTTATAGAATGGCTCCGGTAGAATTGAAAGAGAGTAAAGAGAAGTTAGAAGAGATGTTAGAGAAAGGTTAGATTAGGCCTAACTCTTCACCTTGGGGAGCTCCGATCCTTTTTGGGAAGAAGAAAGATGGATCCTTGAGGATCTGTGTAGACTACAAGAAGCTCAATCATGTCACCATCAAGAATAGATATCCTCTCCCACATATAAATGATTTGTTTGATCAATTGCAGGGATCAAAAGTCTTCTCCAAGATAGACTTGAGAATGGGTTATTACCAAGTGAGAATAAAGGAGTCTGATGTATGAAAGATTACTTTCAAAACATGATATGGGCATTTTGAGTTCTTAGTTATGCCCTTTGGGTTAACTAATGACCTGCAGCCTTTATGGACTTAATGAATAGAGTCTTCAAGTCTTTCTTAGATCAATTTATCATAGTCTTTATCAATGATATATTGGTTTATTCCAAAAGTGACAAGGAGTATGAAGAGCACTTAAGGATTGCCTTAGAGACGTTGAGGAAGAAAGAGCTATATGCTAAATTTGATAAATGTGAATTTTTCCAAAGGGAAGTGGTGTTTCTTGGGAATGTAATTTCGAAAAAAGGAGTTCATATAGATCCAAGGAAATAGAAGTTGTAGTTAAATGGGAAGCGGCTAAGAATATAGTAGAAGTGAGGAGTTTCTTGGGTTTAGCTGGTTATTATAGAAAATTTGTAGAAGGCTTTTCCATAATAGTAGCCTCACTCACCAAACTGACAAGGATGAATCAAAAGTTTATGTGGATAGAAGAATGTCTAAAGAGCTTTGAAGAATTGAAGAATAGGCTCATAACTACATCAATTATGACCTTGCCTTTTGGTAGTGATAGATATATAGTATATAATAATACCTTAAGGAAGGGATTGGGGTGTGTACTGATGCAAGGAGATAAAGTAATTGCTTATGCATCTAGGCAATTAAAACCCTATGAGATGAATTATCCCACATATGACATGGAGTTAGCTGTCATAATTTTTGCATTGAAAATATGAAGACTGTACTTATACGTAGTCACCACTAAGGTATTTACGGACCATAAAAGTCTTAAATATTTGATGAGCCAAAAAGAGTTAAATTTGAGGCAAGGAAGGTGGTTGGAACTACTGAAGGATTATGACTTGATGATAGACTACCACCTAAGGAAAGCTAATGTAGTGGCAGATGCATTGAGTAGGAATTCTACTATAAAATATGTGGAGACAGTATATCTTACTCTGTTAAAGGAATTAGCCAAACTTAAGGTAACATTGACGCAAGCCAAATCTGGTAGTATATTGGCTAATTTTAGAATAAGGCCAGTGTTGAATAAAAGATTAAGGAACTATAGGAGTAAGATGAGTACTTGAACAAGCTCAGAGAAGAAATTAAAAATGGTAAGCCCTCTAAAATAGAGATAAGAGAAGGTGGATTGATGATGGTAGGCAACATATAATGTATTCCAGATATATAAGAGTTGAAGGATGAAATTCTTGATGAGACACATAATGCTCCATATGTAATGCATTCAGGGAGTACAATAATGTATATAGATTTAAAAGAAAACTTCTGGTGGAGAGGAATGAAGAAAGATGTTGGAGAGTATGCTGGAAAATGCTTGGTGTGTCAACAAGTTAAAGTGGAGCATCAAGCGGCTGCACAGTAAGCTTAAGCCTTTGTCTATTCTAGAATGGAAGTGGGAGAAGATTACAATAGATTTCTTGAAGGGATTACCAAGGACTTGTAGGAAGCATGATGCAATATAAGTGATTGTTGATAGGCTAACTAAGTGAGCACATTTCCACCCAATTAAGCAAACTGACTCTTTGAGTGTCTTGGCCAAGAAATGCATAAATGAAATAATTAGGCTTCATGGGATTCTAAGTTTTATAGTTTTAGATAAAGATCCTAGATTCACCTCCAAATTTTAGGAAAGCTTGTAAAAGGCTTTGGGAATTAAGTTACATTTTAGCACAACCATCCATCCACAGACTGATGGCCAATCAGAGAGGACAATAAGGAGATTGGAGGGGATGTTAAGAGTTTGTGTTGTGGACTTCAAAGGCTCATGGGATGATCATCTACCTTTGAATGAGTTTGCTTATAATAATTCCTACCATTTAAGAATTCAAATGGTACCTTATGAAGCTTAGTATGGTAGGAGGTGCAGAACTCCTATTTGTTGGGATGAGGAAAGTGAAAGGAGACTTTTATGACCTGAGTTGGCACAAGATACAGTTGATAAGATTAAATTGGGGAAGCAAAAACTCAAGGTAGCTCAAAATAGGATGAAGAGCTAAATGAATGCACATAGAAAGAAGATGGAATATGAAGCTGAAGATAAAGTATTTCTTAGAGCCTCTCCATGGAAAGGAGTCTTAAGGTTTGGCAAAAAGGCAAGCTTAGTCCAAGATACATAGGCCCTTATGAAATTATTGAGAGGATTAAGTCTCTAGCCTACAAGTTAGCCTTGCCACCAGAATTATCCAAGATTCACAATGTCTTTCATGTATCAATGTTGAGGAGATATAAATCGGATCCTTCACACATGTTTCAACCTTCAAAGGTTCAATTAAAGGAGGATTTGACTTGTGAAGAACAACCACTAGAGATTTAGATTTAAAGAAAAAGGTCTTGAAAACAAGATTGTGAAGTTGGCTAGAGTTTTGTGGAAGAACCATGTAAGAGAAGAAGCAATATGGGAGCCTTTGGAAATAATGAAGGAGAAGCATCCATACCCAATTGTAGGGTTCGGTAAGAATTTCTAGGGTGAAATTCTTTAAGGAAGGGAGAAATGTTGGACCCTAAACTTTCTTTTTCTTAGAAATTAGAATTTATTAAATTAGAATCTATTGAGTTTTAGTTATGGATAATTTTATTTACATGTTTTTGCATGAGTAAATAGAAATGTTAGAATTAAGTTAGTGTGTAATAGGGATAAAAGATTAAAAGGAGTAAGTAGACATTATATTAAATGTGAAAGGGTAAGCTTGGCAAGACTAGAAATTGTCTTAAATTAATAAGAAAAGAAATGATAAAGTTGAGGGAGACATTTTTGAGAAGTTAGGAAGAGAGAAAGAAAAAACTAGAAGGAACTAGAAGAAGAGAAGGACAAAATGAACTAGGAAAAAAAAAGAAGGAAAGAAAGAAAAGGAGAAAGAAGAAGAAGGACAAGGTTTAGCTGAGTTTTTAGGTAACTTTTATCTTTTCATCTTGCTTTGGTAGAAGAAAGAACTAGAGAAAGTAAGGTTTATGTACTGGAAATGATGGGAGAAAGGATAGAACCAAGAAACTTTTTTTCATTGATTTTTAACTAGATTTTAGTTATTCTAGCTTAAGCTTAGATAAACCATGAGTAGATCAACTCTAAGCTCATTTTCTGGATATTAAAGTTTTATGGAGTTTCTATTTGTATATGAGTTTGAATGAAAGTTTGGTTGTTTGAAGAAAACCAAGAAAATGCAAGTCAAGAGCAAGAGGAAAGGCAAATTTGAGTATGGATTTACAAATAAATAGGTGGATAATACGTTCATAGTTATTGTGTATAATAGGCTGATTTCTTGCTTGATTGTATACTTAATTGCTTGACTTTGAATTATTGCAATTGTTGGAAAATGCTCTGTGATTTATGTTCATGTTATGCCTTGAAAGATTTTATTGCATTTTGTATTAATGAAAAGAAGAAAAGCATAAAAAGCATGAAAGTATGAACATATTATGAAATATGTTGAGCATCGAAATTTGCTTGTATGTGGGCAAAGTTTACACTATTAAAAAAATCAGTCTATTTCTTAGGAGCTCATATGCCACAAGCGGGCAACCGGGAGAAGGCTTCATGTCGGGCCCCGTTTCCGGAGCCGGACTGTTGATCATTATCGATTCATCTTCTTACTCGGGTACCACAATTTTGCATGTACATGATTTAGGACAATAAGCATAACTCTCACTATGGGTGTCGGATCATGGTCATTCAAGCATATTTTCGAAG
>JAOSBN010000004.1:20680116-20730441 GCA_027563595.1 Erythroxylum suave | reverse complement strand
TTCATTTTTAATATTAATAAAAGTCTAGTTGTTCGGTGCCAAAACTTTTTTTCATACCTATAATTCGATATTGCGGGCGTCTTATTGCTGCTATAGTTTGCGATGGAACCAAATTTCCGTTGGCCAAGTTTCTTTAATGTATACCGATGGAACACATTACGTCGGTATATAATAGAAGCTGAACCACATTTATCGATGATATATGTTCCATCGATAAATATCCGAAGCTAGTTAATTGCAGGAAGCATTCCCGCAATTATTACCAACGGTCATTGTTACATTGTCGGTAAACTTTAAATCAAGTTAACTAATGGACAATATTTCGTACCGATGGAATATGTTCCATCGGTAAATGTCCGAAGCAATTAAATTGTGGGAAGCATTCCCACAATTTTGGCTGACGGTAAAAGTTGTGTCGTCGCTATTAGTCGTTGGAGATTTTGCGCGAAATTCATTCCCTTCAGAATTCCCGACAATAATATATTTCCGTCACTATATATAAATAGTACAATGTATTTACCGATGGTTTGTTGTTTTCCATCGGTAAATAGCTATGGTTTTTTTGCTCCCGGGAAATTTCCATCGCTAATTCATTTTATTATAGTGTGTTATCCTATGCTTATAGATTTGGGTTTTCATGTATAAATGATCTTTATTCTCATTATAGTTCGATTGCTTATGTATGAACCAGTTACTAGAATTTTAAACACAATCTGTAATTGTTGTGTTTGGATATTTTTAGAATCTTCAATATAATTTGTAATTGTTATGTTGAGATTTATTTGTAGCAACTAATGGTTTGTAATCATTATGGATAACATAACCTAGGTTAAGTGACTCGAGCTTGTGTGAATGTTGCCTTGATTAATTTGCTTTCCTAACTCATAATGTGGCTGTCCAATTAAATCTAGAGAGCTTGTTCTAAGTTGTTCAATAGCTAGGTTTAATTAACAAGCTCTTCTTAATTAAACACGAATTTAGGAAAAAAGGGGTTAACAGAGCTTATTTTTAACCTACTATTAATAGTTGCTAGGAGAGGTATGAAAATAACAATTTAATGAGGTATGTTTAATCGTGTATAGGCCGAGAATAAACCAATGACCAAGTCCCTAACATATTCATCACTTTTCATCATTTTTTAATGTTTTCTTTAATTTGTTTTCATTAGTTTAGTTTAGTTTTATTTTCTTATTTGAAAATCAATAACCCCACCCCCCATAACCTAATCACCAATTGATTTCATTTCAAAAGCTTTACACACACTCTCTGTGGGATTGAGCTAAACTCATCACTGCTATAGTTGTAGGTCTATTTATTTTGAGTAGTGTTATGATGCACTACATCAAAATGTACTATTTAATGCCAAATAACCTTGCTTTAACTGCACTACAAGAAAAATGTAGCTTAACGATGGATAGTACCGACGAAAAATCTAAACATTTCGTCAAGATGCCAGGTTAACGACAAAATTTACTAATGAATGAAGGTGTCATAAAAATGGTCGTAGGTAATAATCTCCGACGAATAATAGAATGTCCATTGATATATGTACCGACGGACAATTTATGTAACCATTGGTGAATATACCGATGGTTGTCTGTACGATTGACAGTCGATAAATTTTCGACGGTCAAAATTTGTCTGTCGGTAGATTTATAGATGGAATTGGTTATTCCATCTATAAGCATATTAGAACATTACCGACAGTTATATTTTTACCATCAGTGAGTATACCGACAGTTCTTTTGTGGCAAATCCTATCGGTAAATTTAACGATGGAATTGATTATTCCATCTGTTACTTAATGTCAATATTACTGATAGTTTGTTGTTTTTTGTAGGTATATAGAATTGATTTTACTAACGTACTTTTGTTAACAAAAAAAATTAAAAATATCTCGTTGTTAAATTGTATTTGATGATTATGGTTGATGCACAACTTAAACAGTTATGAATTATCTGTGCATAATACTTTGTTTTGTTTATACATTTAATTTGTTTAAACAAAAAGTTGATCGATGATATAAAGTTAAAATTATCTTAATTGATAATAAAAAAACATTAAATTGAACATAATAAGTATTTGTAATTCAAATGAAATGACTACAAGTACACTATTGATTTGGTGACTACGGATGCTCTGATTGCTACGATGAGGTGCCACCCCTCCCTTTCAACTCACCCATCTCATTATAGAGTTGAGATATGTACTCTATCGACTGTTGCAATTGAGTTGCCAATGTTTGTGCTATTCTCCAAAGCTCTTATACTTTATTGGTTGTGGACCGCTTGCTAGATGCGGCTGTACTGGACATAAAGGATTGCAAATAATATGTGTTCACAAATGAACCTAAGCCGAATATCCTTCCACGATGGTCCCTACCACCCACTACATGAAGATAGGTTTGATTCATCAATATCTTCAGACCGATGAGACTGTTGTTGAATGCTTTCTTGTATTTGATCCTATCAGAAGGCAATATTTATTAAACATTAATATTAAACCATAAATTTCACATACACTTAGTTATCTACATCGGTTGTTGACGAAAGTCACATCATTATGCTTCTTAGTGTAAGTGTGCAATAAATGTCACATCGTTAAACTCACTCCACATACAATAAATGCTTATGTAATCGTACATCTACTCATCAATGATTCAAATATAACCCAAACATAAATAGTTACGATATTAAAGAACATAAAAACTCATCATTGACTATGCCATTAGACCTAGCACACGAAAAGGCATTTTATGGTTAACTATACATGAAAACAAAAGATCATCCTCAAATGATATGTTGTACATCTTCAAGTTCTCACATTTTATTAAAAAAATTAGACAGAAAATCCTAAAGTGAGCTAGATAGGAAATCCTAAAGTAAGCCAAATAGGAAATCCTAAAAGCTAAAATGAACTTCCAGTTGAAAGAATCAAAAGCTTTGAAATAAATAATCTTCACATTGTAACTTTAGTTAAGTGTTTTCTTATAGTAGTTTATGGACTTAGATCATCTTATCATGATTTAAAAACCAAAAAATTTAACAAATTAACTCATAATCATGTTATATATTCTCATATTAGTATAAATGAGTGGTGCAACACCTAATATTAATTATATGTAAAATGGCAATTTAGCAACTATAAAAATGTTACTAAAAAGAACTTTGCAAATATGTCTAACAATTATATTGACAGTGATAATGAAATAAATTGTAAGGAAGCTAATTAGAGTTTAACCTTGATTGATATTATATATGCGGCAATAATCATGCCAAAGGAAAGGCTCCAGCTGATGGCAATAATCATACTAATTGTGCCCACTTCAAGGATTTTTGCATTTCTAATATTAAAGTTTAACTTTATTTTGTATTAAGTTCTATTAACCTAATATATTCAGATTATTGGATTACTGAAATTAGGGCTACTTATGGAATGTGCATTAACTTTGATTTTTTGTATTAAACTTACTCTTGTAATAGCCTATAACAGTTTATTTACCTGATGGAAATATTAGCCTCATTGAGTAAAGGGGAGACATATACATTACTAACAAAATTACCCTCTATAAAGCTTTATACACCCCTAGTTTCAAGTTCAACTTGTTATAAGTAAACAAACTCTTTGAATCTCCATTATTCATATTTGGATTTTTATTCTACATATTGTCTTTTTAGCGAACTTGCAAATTGAAGAACTTTTAATTGTAGACTAAGTGATTGGAAGATTGTATATATTAGATATATCACCATTCTCTTTTGAAACTTTAAAAGTGTATTCTTCTGTTCATACCAAACTTATTATCATGAGAAATACACTTCATTTTTTTAAAATATCAACACTATATGTTGGTTATCAAGATTGTAATAAAGCTTCAAATTTCAAATTTTTTTTATGGCAACACATGTTAGGCCATACTTTAAATGTTATTTTGAAGCATTTACAAATACAAGATTATTTTTCTAATGATGATTTTATATGTGGAAATTTTCCTTTATCAAAGTAGTGTAGGGACTTTGGTTTCCAAAAAGCTTTATTAAAAACTCCATTCCATATAAAGATAAATTTGTACCAAACTTTTTAAATACATTTTCAAAAGCTATAACAATAGGAAAAACGCTTAAAAGATTTATGATATTGCATATAAATCCATAATTGTATCTAGGAATCTAGTTTTTTATAAAGAGCATTTTCATTAAAAGGAAAGCATTTATAAAACTTATGAAGTCCCTCTACTTGTTGACACTTTCACAAAAGATTGACATATTACCTATAGATAACTCTCCTTAATATAATATTCAAAATATTGAACATAATGTTTCTTCCCTTATTTATCCTTTATTCCATCTTCACCCTCTTTATCTTATAATCCTTTAACCTTTACTAATATCGGAAAGAGTTCAAGAGAATATAAAATTCCTGTATGATTGGATGATTTTGTATATAATGCATTTCAATCTCCACATAAGTCATTTACAGTTGATTGTACTCCACTGTCATCATCCCACACACCAAACACATATCCTCACAATCATATAACTTTACACCTACTTGTCATTCTTAACAATTGTGACAAATCAGCTTAAATAGATTTATGCTATGCCAAATGAATTACACGCTTCTGAATAGAATTTGACTTTGAAGTTAATGTTATTCCTTGTTGAAAATAAGACTAGTATTAGGCCTAAAAGGTTTTACAAAGTCAAGCTTAAGATTAATAAATCTATAGATAGATTCAAGGTTAGGTTAGTTACCAAAGGGTACAATCAAATTTATGGTATTCATTATGTTAATAGTTTTTCTCAAGTTAAAGTTGTCATAGTCAAATTGTTCCTTGCTTTGGCTAATCGTAAAGTCTAGCCTTTAGATCAATTAGATATCAACAGTTACAAATTGGATAGGTTTTTTAATTTTACATATGGAACAATGAGTTTATTTCTAGGTTGAAACTTTTGACTTTAGTCATTCAATTATGAACCATGCTTATTTGTTAAAAATCAAGACTCTTAACTTACTGCTCTTTAATATATTTAGACGATGTTTTGATTGCTGTAAATTTTTGCAAAGGAAGTTTAACATCTTCTATAAATAGCAAAAGATCACTAATAGGATACTATAGTTTTCTTAGTCCTTCACTCATTTTATAAAAGAGCAAAAAACCAAAAAAAATCTCAAGGTATTCAACAGACGCTAAAAATAATTCAAACTCATCTTATATTAATTCATTGATAAACCTAACTTTAAGAATGGAACAACCAAACACAACGAGTAAGAAAATGTATTAATGACAAAGATTAACAATACTTAAAATTTAAACCCATAAACTAAAGTTCACACCATAAACAAGTTTCCGTGTAGGCCATTTACATTCAAAATGTAGCAGGTTCAAATGGGAGGTTCAAACCACAACCAAATACTCAAATTAAACCAAGTACACAAAAACTTAGTAAATAACAAAACCCATTTATGTCAACCGACACGCAGAAGAAGTCACTGAAGCATGTGAAGGAAGAAGATGACGGAGATAGAATGTCCGACTACCAAAGTAGATAACTAAAACAAAGAAAAGAAGACAATGACAATCAAAGCAATTCACAAAACACAGTAACAAACAAAACTCATCAATGTCGTAAAAAACAATTAAAGAACAAAATATTACCTCAACCGATGATTAAAGGAAGGTGACGACGATGACACGCGATGGGTGAGCGACAGCAAGGAGAAAAGGACCGGCGACGATGATGACCCACTACGATGAGTGACGGCGAGGAGAAAAAACGACAAAAACACAGAGGAGAAAATGAGGAGGGAGTTCAGTATGTATTTAATGGGGAACAAAAACAACGTCGTTTGGCATTTATTTTTGATTTATTTAAAACAATTAAGTTGAAGCCAGCAATGGAGTGGCCACACTGTCGGAAGTTTACCGACAAAATACATTACTATCGGTAAACCCCGATGCTTGATTATTGAACCAAGCATTTCCATGTAAATTTGTCGACGGAGCGGTTATACCGTCGACAATTCACTGACAAAACATAGATTCGTCAGTAAATCCCCGACGTTAGTTTATTGCGGCAAGCGTTTCTGCCTAATTTACCGACGATTACGAGTTTTTTGTCGCTATATTCCGTCAAAAAATTTGCCAGGATATTTTTCTCCACCTTTACTGATGAAAATTTTGTCCATCGCAAAATAAAATTTTCACAATAGTGTTACCGATGAATATTGATTTTTTGTCTCTAATTAGCTACAGTTGTCAGTATTTTTCTTTATTCTAGTCTCCAAAATACCAACTACTTGGCCTTAATTATATTCCTTACAAGTAGCTTTTTAACAAGAGCATTTACCCCCGTCACGTTCCAATCTAAGATGATCATTTGATAGGCTCCATTGATGGAATCTTTTTCTTTCTATTTGATCTTCTTTTAATCACTGGTTCAAATTCCTTGCCACCATTATCAATAGTTATTAATGTCAATGTAATTATATTTTTACTATTGATAATAACTAAAAATTATTCATAAATATTTTTAATATAAAACTAATTTAATTTTAAATTTATGCATTTTAAGGTATTTGCAAATTAAATTAAATTTATTCAAATAATTATTAAGATAAAATTTTTATTTTTATAAAGTAGTTATAAAATTAAATTAAAACAAATAATTTAATTATAGTAAACATGACTCTTATTATTAAATTATTAAATTTTATATTTAGTTGATAATATATAAGATCATGGCAAAAAAATAAAAATAAAAAATAAAAATCAAATTTTATGAAACTAGAATAAACTCGACTAAAAATAGAAATTTAAATAAATAATTTTTATTGAACTTAAAAATAAAATAGAAAATTAGAAACAAAAGTGAAAACTAGCCGACCATGTTTACCACATTTCTAATCTTCATGCCTAATTGACACCATGAAAGTAAGCATTTTACCTTCTTATTTGTGCAAAAGTTTCCACATTGTAACAGGATAATTCGCAATGTATAGTCCTCAAGGGTTACAAATAAGAAGGCAAATTAAAACGGAGCCAAGTCTTTTTAAGTGACCATTGTATTTGAACTGAAAGCAAAATCCCAAGTGATAAAAGCTTAAGGAGAAGCAGGCGACCATTGTATTTGAACTGAAAGCAAAATCCCAAGTGATAAAAACTTGAGGAGCAGCAGGCTGACGCTGTGGCCGTGGCTATCCTTACACCCTCCTTTTCTCAGTGTCTGGATTCTTCTCATTGACACGTTTCTCTTAATCCATCTTTTTCCCTCTCTCCGCTTATAAATACCCTTTGCCATTCTTTTTTATCTTCTTATGCCCTTTTTGGGGTTTCTTTTAAGACAACCGTCTCAGAAAACTTAAGAGAGAGAAGGTAGAGAGAGGAGATAAAAACAGACCCCCCTTCTCGCCGGAAACAAATAGACCCATATTTTAAAAAACAAGGTATTTTTGAGATTTGATGATAGAAGATCTGAAAACTCAAAGGAACCGAAAAATAAGATTACAAAGATTAGCAGACAGGTAGGTGGGGGAGGATTAAGAGAGAGGAAACACTTTGAAAAGCTTCTTCCGTTTTTTTTCTTCACCTTTGTTTCTTCCATTTTCTTCTTCATAGATTTTCCTTTTTGGGATCTTATCCATCTACTTATACATTGCCCTTGCACCTAAACAAAAAATAAAAATAAAAATTTGTGTGAAGGCTTCCTTGTTTCTCTGTTTTTACCATTGAACCTCTTTACTTTTATTCATAAAGCTTTACTTTTTTCTTTAAAATATGACTTTATTTACAGATGTGTTTGTTTACTAATGGCTTGGAAAGTTGGAATTACGGATTTTTGTCAACTAGGTTCTGTGCCTGACCTGAGTTTTGTTCCGTTCGTCTATTCTAGGGTTTGATCTGATCATCACTGAAATCAACCCTAATTGTGGTTTTTGAGGGATTAGGGTTATGAAAGGATATTCTTTATAGGAAACTGGGGATTGGATGGTAAATTTTGTTTTCTATTACTATTACACCTAACAGAAGTAGTGCTTTCTGGGATCAACAGCTGTGGTTCTAAGTTTGCACATTGATCTTCGAGAGGGGATTTCTCGTGATTTTCTTTGGAACAAAACCAGTGGCTCTTTCGGAACTTGGGATTAAGTACAAGTTTTTGGGTCTGTGCATTTATTGCTTGACTTCGTTGATTCCTATGCTTAAGTGAAGCTCCTGATATTGGTTTAACTTGTGAGCAGGTTATAATCTCACTAGTGTCCTAGTGGCGAACAAGCAGGATCAAATTGCTCTGCAGTTGCAGCTTTTCTGAAATATACTTCCCATGGACTTATCTCGTTTGCATTACTACTTATCTGGACATTGAAGGAGCTTGTTCATTTTCTGGTCCAGCAAGATCGGGCATTTTAAAGCTTCCACGTGGTTCTATTTTTGATTCCGAGTTGTGACTTGAGTTTTTGCACGCCCTAAAATCTCCATCTTTGAAAATTGTGGATTGAAAGGTGATATTGGAAAAGCATGGAGTGATTTCCAAGCTGGAAATGATTGCAGGGACATGGTGCATGGACAGGAGAATGGCCGCTGTTCTGTTCCTTTATTGGAACACCAGTGCAGGAAACTAAGCGAAGCTTTTTGCTTGGTGGACCAATCCCACTTTGCTGTTTCTAAGCTCACATGCAATGTCTCGTTGCTTTCCATTTCCTCCTCCAGGATATGAAAAGAAGGCTACAATTGATGATACTGACTTGCTAGCAAAGGTTGCAATGTCTTCCTCTAGTAATATGCTATTGCTAGCGTGATTTGCTTTCAACTCTGCATTATATTCTTCTGGCCGTTCGGAAATTCCTCATTATTTGAATCCATGTCAGTATCTCACCATTTTAAGTTAAATTTTTAGGTCTTTACCTAATTACAACCGGAAACTACTGAAACTCCATTAGCTATATAGGAAGGAATACATGGATGAAATCAAAAGAGGAAAGGAAAATTTGCTTCAAGTCAGCTTCTAGAATTATTTCATATAATTTGGAATCTTCACTGATTGATATTAGCAGATTATAGAAGTGTCACGTTTCTTCTGTTTCAAGTTACGAGCATACTTTCTACTACTTAAGAAGATTTAGCCACCAACCTGAATGTATGAAGGTCTCATGTGAACAATACCAGAACACGTGTCTGATGCAGATTTTGCATAGAACTCACTCCCACTGCCTTGTCTATGGAGAAAGCCACGAGCATCTTATTATTAAATGCTTTTTCTTATTTTTATGCCCTTTGCTTCCTTGTTTGGAGTTTGAACATGCTATGCATACTTAATTTTCACTTTAAATTTCGAAAGATTTGAATTTGAAATTGACTTGAATGCAGCATGGAGATTTATAAACTCACCATGTAAAAAAGTGGTGGGGTTGTGTTCATCTAAAGTACTTTTCACTTTTTCCTCTTTCCATAAAAAATTACTGTTATACTTTTATGCTTGCTACTGTTTTGTTACCATGTGAATTTAGAGTAGTTGGAAATCATTTGAGATTAGTTGCTAGTAAACTGAAATGTCTAAATGTAAGATGTTAGAATTGATAGCCTGGCCATTTTTTGCTGTAGTATCGTGATGATAGTCATCATGGAGGTTTCTAGGTTTTAATGTCAAGAAGTCCAACTAAAGATAGACTGAATTTTGCTAACATGTATAGTACATAGCGATTTGGATGCCTCTGTTTGATGCTAACTTTCATGTGGAAGATATGTGAATTTAACTTAACCTATTCAGATTAATGACATCATTATACAACTGTTAAGAATTGATTATGCTGTTGATAATGGAAATGAAAAGTTTTTTTCATTATCTGAAAAGCTTTCTCCATTATATGATATATTTGTAATTGTAGTAAATAATCCTTATTATAGAAGGGCACATGCTATGAATAAGCTGCACTGCTGTTTAGATGAAGTTATTCTGTTTAGTTTCCTGCCCCAGTGGCATTAATAGTGTGGTTATTCCTCATTACTTCTGAGTAGATGCTTGCGCTTTTGAGAGCGTTGTTTTGTAAGCTAAAAGTATCTGTAGTTGATTAATTGTGAGGAAGTAATGGGATTTTCTGTAAATCGCTATTTTATAATGATAGTAGAAGTGATTTCCAGGGCTGTAGGTAACAAGAACTAGCTATTTTAGAATGTTAGTTGAAATGAGTTCTAGGGAGATGTATAATATTGAAATTCTTTCATCAATAAGTCACAATCCCCCCCGAAAAAAAAGCTTCAAATTTGATTTTGTTGTGGACAAGAAGATTATATTTCAGGCTTAAATATCTTTTTGCCTGTGTATGTAATGAGTAAGAGAAGTGTATAGCTTCATGTTGCAACTACATGTGAGATTTAGTTTTTCTTCCTGTGTATGTAATAAGTAAGAGAAGTGTATAGCTTCATGTTGCAACTATATGTGAGATTGAATTTTTCTTTTCATTTTATTATGTTGGACACATTTGCTTTATCTTGCAATTGAAGTTGATTACAAATGCCTATGTATTTAATTGAAGCTTCTGAGATGGAGAGCATTTGATATTCGCACCCGTTATTGCTTATATTGTATAGCTGGAAATAGCGCGGCATAGATGAGAAATAGCTCTTTTGGATGCAACAACTGATATGCATAATGTGCTCTCTATGCATTTTGTTACTTCAAATCTTTGAATTGAGGAACTTATTTTTGTTCGTGTATATAATTACGCTCATTCTGATCCAAGTCATAAATATTAGTGAACTTGCCAAAAAAGATCATATTCTAATGCCATGTGTATTTTTATGTATCCAGTGTCCGGGTATCTTGACATGTAAAAGAAGGTTTAACTTACTTTTGGTTGTACTTAGCCCAACACATTCCGGACATATTCCCTTGCATCTTTGTCTAATCATGTGAAATGTAGAGGTAATCTCATAATAGCTTGGCGGCTTACGTTCCCCTTTTGCCCCTCAAAAGTAAATATAAATTACTGAAAGAAAAATGTTCTTGGTGTTCAGAAAATGGCAGCTTAATGGAATGGATTATCTTGAACACAGATTGGGTTTCTAGCTTGTCTTCTTTCTCACAGTTATCGGACAGATTTCTGTGATTGCTTTCGGTTTGATGTATCAACAATTATGGACAAGGGGATTGGAGTAATACTGGTTATGTGGTCCCATAAGTATCCCTTAGGTTTTAAAATGTAGATGATTATTGTAACCACAACTCTTTGTAATCTAGACCTTTTGGTTTATCCTCTAGGAAGCACGGACACGGCAAAATGAAGCCGTGTCCACGTGTTGGACACTTGTCCGACACGAACACTCACTGGACACGCAGTGGACATGTGTCTGCATGTGTCCGAATTAAAAATTAATTTTTGTCGGCTCGGACACGGCTTGGACACGTCTGAAGGCGGCTCGGACACGGCTGGATACAGCTCGGTTATATTTGCCGATAAAGCAATGCCAATGCCAATGTTTGAGAGTAAAGTGATTAGAGGGAAGATACTTTACTTAGATTTTCTGGTTTTAAATACCCTTGTGAATGATTAATTCTACTTTTGGATAGGAGATTATAGACAAATTACTTAATGAAATATATGCCCCATGGTTTTTTAGAGGGGCTTATAAAGTACTAAATATATATGAACTATCAAGATCTTAAAAGTCTTGAAACACATTAATCAATATATATCATATTTTGAAATCTAATTTTTTTTTAATTCTAAATTTTATAATATATATATATATATATATATGCCGTGTCCGTGTCCACCAAATCTTAGAAGTTGGTGTGTCCCCGTGTCCGTGTCCGTGTCGTGTCGTGTCGTGTCTCCGTGTCCGTCTCCGTGCTTCTTAGTTTATCCTTGACCTTTTGTACGCTAGAATGTATATATCTTAAACCAATGAAATCCTTAATTTTTGGGAAAAAAAAACTTGATTATGGACAATTGTTGCAATTCATGGGGGAAATTTGAAGTATTTGTTTTAATTTCTCCCACAGCACTGCATAGATATGGCATAAATTCTTGCCAAATTATTTTCTTTGAAATCTAAGCTTTTATGCAAATGTTTATACTTCGATAATTCTGATTTAGGAGACAAGCTAACATTATGACTTGTGTGTAAGAATCTTGGTTCGGCTGTAAGGCAAACATATTAATTCAGCAGCGTGAGTTGGCCCTTGAGGTAGTGTATATTTCCTTCAGGACTCAAGAAATGTTAAGACTTTCACCTTAGTTTAGACAATTCTGATAGAGCCCCCGTCTTTTTTTCTTTTTTTTTTTTGGGTTGAAGTGGGCTGTTCTTACATCGCTGTGTGTATATATTTTGTTGTGCCTGGGTCATTATCTTCCTCATATACCAACTTTCTTTTACACTGTCTGATCATGTACTACAGTATTTTCTGATTGATGCGAAACCTCTGTATATATTCAAAGTATATTACCATTCTCGCAACTAGTTCCTAATCTGTTAACATTTTTGCTTGGGTTGTTTCTAATTAGAATATTATTTATAGGAGAAGTGCAAGGAGAATAAGCACAAAGCGGACAAGAAAGATAAGGAAAAAAAAGAGGGCAAAGAGAAAAAGAACAAAGATAGAAGCAAAGAAAAACATAGTGAAAATAAGGACAGAAAAGAGAAGCACAAGGAAAAAGAGAAAGACAGGGAGAAGAAGGAGAAGGAGAAGGCTAGGGAGAAAAGGCAGGTTTATGATGAGCGAAGACTTGAAGGACAATCAGAGTTTCATAATGGGGAGAAGTTCAGCTCTAACAGTATGCCAGATAAAGATATCAATGATTCTAAGAATGTGCATGAGCTGGTCAAAAGAATTAGGGAGGAAGACAGGGTGTCAGGAAGCCAAATTCTTCATAAGATCACTGAAGCAGAGCAAAGGAGAGTTGAGGTGCAAGGGTGGACATTGGATAACCTTTACCTCAACCAATTTGAGGAGCAACAAAAGCGCAAGGATAAGAATGAAGATTGTAGCAAGTTCAGTGGACAAAGAAACCACGATGATCCAGGAGGTGAGGAAAAAACATTTGGTCAGAGTTTTCCTTGTATGGGTCAAGAAAGAGTTGAAGGAATTACCAAGTTGGTGGAGAAGGACACTGAGAAGGAAAATGAAAGGAAGGAGAAGAGTAAGCACAAAGAAAATGACAATAAAGGAGACAGGCACAAATATAGAGATCCTGAGAAGGATCGAAAAGCAAAGAATAAAAAACGAGATAAAGAAAAGAAAAAGGAGGCGAAAGTGAGGGAGGTGAGTGAACCAACAAATGATCAGGCTAAATTCAAAGAAAGTAAACCCCTACTGAAAGGAAGTAGCAAGGACTCAATGGATTTTTGGATTCCTAGATCTTCTGATCCTGCCAGGTTGGGCAGCACAAATTCTGCTGTTGAGAAAAATCTTGGGAAAAGAAAGGAGGTTGAGATCAATGGATATCTACCTGGTGAGTCCTTTCATGTTTTTTGCAGTGCAGCACCTTTATTTCTTTATGTTGAATGGAACTTACTTGAAGATGTGGGCCACTAGTTGCAGGAATAGATGTTCGCTATAGTTAGATGGTCGACTAAGTATATATTCTTCAATGCATGAGTCATTTCACTCTTGGACAGGTTTTAAACTAAAACTTAATATAGACATAGTATCATCCTTTATATCAGCCCTCTATTTTTTTGGGTTCCGAGTCATTGGTGAAGCGTCAACAATTATTTTATGTTGTGCTTACTAATTTGCCTTGGCCTTTAATTTTTTGACAGGCAATGGAGAACGTCCTAATAAATTAGCAAGGCCTGTCTCTTTCTGTAACTTGGTTATTGAAAATGGAAATAAGTTGGAACAATGCCAAACTCCTATTCCACCTACATCTGAGAAGCAGGGGCTAGTTGATAATCATAGATCCAATGTTATGGACCGCAAAATTAATGGTTTCTTAACACCCCTGCAAACTAATGATTGCAAACTGAGGCAATCTTCTGCTAATGCACCAGCTAACGAGAATGGTGAGGTCTATCAAAAACCACCACATCCTGATTTGAAGTATCTGAATCGGATACTTTCTGTACCTAAAATGGATGAATGGCCTGATTGCTATGACCAGGAATGGCTTCTTAGCAGTGATCACAAGTCAAAGAAGCTTGAGACTGGTTCTCCTGTGACTAATGGAGCAATCCAAGTCTGGGCAGAAGCTCGACAGAAGTGTGCAGACATTGTTGCACTTCCATACGTGATTCCGTACTGACATTGCCCAAGTGGGTGGAATTTTCTTTTCAGCGAGATTTGGCTATTACCTCCAGGACTTGGAGGTATGCTGGTAGGATGTCTTGTTCCTCCTGCTGCTCTGGGGTTGCTGCCAGTTTAACAGGCCATTCAAGGTCTCTTCTGCTTGGATATGTTGTCCGAATCATTTTTTTGAAGGTTGAGTGGTTCTGATTTATGTTAATGGCATCTGATTCCTTGTCCTTGAAGCGAATTATTATAGCAACAGATGTATGCATAATGTTTATCATCGTTGATGCATATTGTCTGAGGAAGTAACAAAAAGGTCCTTATGGGTTTATCTTTTGGTACAACAGAGAGAGGCTGATGGTATCGAGATGGTTAGTTTTATATTTGTTAATTTAGAGGATAAATTTTTAGGCAAATGAGGATTATAGGATTTTTCCGTGCTGCAGTTGCACAAGCAATTTTGATTTGTACAATGACGAATGGGATACTTAAATTTGTATATTAGCAGGCATAATTGAAGAGGCATTCCAATTTCTTCGAGCTGACCTTCTTACTTCACGTCTCCTTTTGGGTTCCTTGCTTTCTATCATGAATTTATCTGCAACTAAATAATAAAAAATTGTTTAATTGAGTTTTTAAGATATATGTAATCTCATGTAATATAACTTAATTCTCCCGTACAAAATGGTGTATCCTTATCGTATTCCTTCTGTAAAAAGTTATTTATAGTCGAATTAAATTTATTAAAAATATTCTATATTCTTTAAGTTACTTTTTCCTGCACAAATCAAAAGCTATTTTAAAAGTAAAAATACGTTGAAAGTTTGTTAAAAACATAAAGATTTAGAAAATTTCAATTTTTGATATGATAATATAATCTTAATTTATTATTAATAGTTATACAGTCAAGTGGTAAATTTTATTTAGATATTGAAATGTTGTATAAATTCTCATTTGGGCCTGTTTGAGTGCTAGTTTCTTAATTTTGATATTTTCCAAAGTGCTATTAAGTCTCCTCTTGTTCGTAACTTTTAAGCTCTTTCTTCACAAATTTGAGCTTTTTTTAGTACATTTGAACGCCTTAAATCTTTTTATGTTTTCATTCATCCTCTTAGCAATTGCCTCTTCATATCCATTAAGATTAATTTAGTAGTTGTTAAGCCTAAAATAGAAATGTCTTAGATCAGAAGATTGGCCCATTTAGATCCCTGCTGGGAGTGATATGAAGATATGGGACTGCAAAAACATATGCTTTACTATTTAGAAGTGATTTAACTAGGCATCATTTATCATAACTATACTCAAATTCTTTTTAAACAGCCGTGCACTTTGTTTTTTATTGGCTCTAGGCCATGAGGTTTCTATCAAACTTCAAGTATAAAGTTTTTTTATTTTTCTTATACGTTCTCTAAACCCATTATTAAAGAGGTTTACTCCGTTGTTGTCTTCTTTACTTCACATGAATATAGTATTCTATTAAAATCTCATAATATCAGCCAACGATTATTCATACCACCATAGATATTAGCCAAGTCCCTTCATAATTCAACCTTTTAGGAGAAAAAATTTGTATCATATATAAAGATAATATAAATAATTCTTTAGTTCTTTAGCACCTCTAGTTCTAAGTGAATGAGATGAGCATAATACTTGATATCAATCACTTTTAGCAAATTAGATTGAATGCTACAACAATTCTCCCATTGACATGATGATGGTGATCGGCTAAAATGTTCCAATATTTTTCCAAAAAACCACAAGCTTGTATTGAGCTCACTTTCTTTTATTATAGTTTCTAGAATTTGCTTTTTTTTACATAAAAATTCATTAATTTTTTTTTGGGAGTTGATACTCTTCACATTCCAAAAAATAATTGACATAAAATTTAGTTTCAGATCTTGTCATGGACTCTACCCTTGGCGTTCCTTCTTGATCTTTTTATATTGCTTAGTGAAAAGTTATCGTTTTCCTCCTAGGTTGTTTCTTAGTTATAAAACAACAGGGGTTATGGTTCCTAAGTTGCTTTCTCCTCTTCCTAGGAGGCCATCTAAATGTCCTTATTAGCTTTTTGCAAGTTTGTTTATGGCCTCAGGTTCCTTTTTAATATGTTCTTGGTTAGGCAAGTCTTTTGGAACATTTGCATTTCCTTAATATTCATGGCTAGTAGAACAAGTTTTTCTGTGGCTTTTAGATCACCAAAATGTTGATTGGACCCTTAAATTTGTTCTCCAACATTTACAGGTATGTTTATGGTATTTTTTTGAGTTCCTTTATGGTGATTGGGAGACTTCTATATTAGCATCCTCATTTTGATAGCCTTTGTATACTTACATCACCTCTATCGCTTCTTTTAGAGTATTGTTCAGAACTCTTACATCCTAATTAATGTCTTGGATGCTGTTATTGGAAGAAACATCTCCATTAAGTTCCTTTAAATCTTGTATATCAAATATATTGCTAGTTGGTCTCCAAGTTGGTTTTATCCTTTGGTTTGGTTGGCTTTTATATTAGTATGAAACTAAGATGACTTCTTCAGTGAGTTCTCATGCTTCATCTAACCTTGTGAACCTCAGGATGTTAGGGAGTTCCTTGGTTATTTCCACCTCTATGCAAATCATTGCATATCTAATTCTACTTAAGGATGCAATATTTTAGTCTATATATAGTGGTTTCCCTATTAATCTCACTAAATAGCTAACTCTTAGAGTGCTCTAATATTTACGAGGAATAATATATAAGTGAGTGTAAATAGGGATTATTTTTAGCTTATTCATGTTAAGAGTCAATCCAGGTTTCTAATATTGAAAAATCATTGATGTGTTATGGGTCTTGTTTTAGTATACTCAAGGCATTGGCTTCATTTGTAAATTTCAATAGATAAAAGTCCTCCTCATTCATAAAGATTGATTCCAAGCCATAATTCTTCCACTTTTGTTTGGTCTAAGCTTTTACGAGGGGTTAAGGATGTCTCTTTTTTTTAAAGTAACCAACAAGGGAGTAGGTCCATATTGTAACCCCTACTTAGAGGATTGTTAGGGGAGGAGAGATAACCATTTTCTCTCCTTTAACTGGTTGTAGATCCTCCTCCACTTGTGACCATGTGTTTCCTTCTTAGGGAGTTACCTTGAGTCGTGTAAGAGTTATGGTTTATAGCTATCTTACTATAGAAGTTACAGGATTATTAAGTTATGAGTTGAGTTATAAGAGCAATGTTGGATTAGAGAGTTTAGCTGGTCAGTGAATTAAAAAGAGAATTGGAGTTTGAATTATAAGAAGAAGGGAGATCAGGTAAGTAGTTTAAGCAACTTAAAAGAGAGGTAACAAAAGAAGCTACTTCCATAAAGGTCATGGTTAAGGAGAGGAGCTAAGCCAGAGAAGTTAGAAGACTTAGTATTGAATTCTAATAAATAAGAATTCTTCTTATTATAAATTTCTTACTGAAAAGACCATTTTAAATTTATAATGAAGATCTAATCTAATTTTTTATTTATTTAGAAAATTGATAAATGAGAAAAAACCAAAAACATACAAACATAAAAATATAATAAGCATGTAAAAACATATAGAAAATAGATTCATATGAAGAAGAACATTATCATTATATCATAGAATAAGAATAAAAATAGTATAAATATCTTCCTTTTAGAAAAGAGGAGATCAAATAATAATCATAACTAATTCTTTCAGTTTCGTTGGGGTTATTAAGAGTTTAAGGTTTAACACTAAAAATTTTGAAACAAATCCAATAAATTTAAGTGCAATATTTTATGTATTAATTTTTTAGGGAAGGAGTCGGTATGCATGTCACATAGAACTCGTATGGCGAACACTAAATACCCCTAATCGATTTATTAACATAAAGGGGTTCGAGTTTTGGACATTAAATTCCCATGTCAAACTTGTCAATGTGAAGGGATGGGCCAATAGATTACTAAAGAGTGAGCTACATTTTCTATTATCAATTACCCTACAAGTTTTATCTAGAAGCCTTATCGATGGAACTTCTACAAATCTAGAGTATGTGTCGGTGTAGCCAATCATTTACGACAGATAGGTGAAGGGTCTTTGGTAGGAAGCCTCTTGTACGGAAAGGAAATCTTTTGGCTTCTAACAGAGTAACAATTTGTGACCACCTATCACATCTTTAACCAACATGAATCTTTGGTAGAAAGAGCAATGCAAAAGTGTCAACCATCTTAGGAAAGCGAAAAGGTCCATGAATCTTAGTTATCAATGTACCATTAATTAAAAACACCAAAGATCTTATAAATAACTTCTCATCTCTTTTAGTAGGACCTTTACTTATTTTTAAGTAGTTTTTATATATCTTATACCGATTCTTCCATTACTCTATGGTTATTCCATTTAAGTCTTACTTGCTTCTTCGATATGTTCCCTTAAGTTTAGATTCTTTTCTTGGATTTCATGTGTCATTCAAGTAGTTTGAAGTCATAATTCTAGCACTTCTAAACTTGAATTTAGAAAGGTGTAGAATATCTACATATGGTGAGTTGACTCAAGGATAGAGATTATCATATTATTGTTCCTTATATTTAATTAACGATTAAATTTAAGGTAGAGGGTTATTAGGATATAATCAAATTATCTGATCTAAAGGGAAAGAGGGCTAATGTTTTCCATTCCTACTTATTTCAAAATAAAGCACCTTTGCATGTCTGAGTAGGCTTACTTTGTCAAAGGTAGCGATATCAAGTTCTATGATGATAATTTTTCAGTGGGATGAGAATTCCTCTTGATGAGTTTTGTCTTTAAGTCTTAAAAGAAACAAGTATTTCCAGATGTGCCCCACTTCCATTTCTAGTGTCTTCTTTCCTTCCAGGTGGTCTTCCACCTAATAAACATATAGCTTACAATAGGTCTATTTAAATTTATTGATTAAATTGTCCCTTAGTTAAGATCCCATACTGGTAGAGTTTGAATGCTAAACTTGGGATTAGTTTGAATAAGCTGCCAAAGGGGACTCATGGGTGAAGAAATGAATTTTGTTTTTAGCCTTAGAGGATGGGACCTTTAAAAAGTGATAATAGTTAGATGCCCTTCTACCCTTACGTGTGTAACACTTATTGAACACTAGGAATCCATTTCTATCCTCCGGAATTTACACTAGAGGAAGAGTTGTATTTATAGGTTGACATTATCAATAAATAAGCCTATAGGTTGCTTCTTCATACTTCTTTGTTTTTGTATTGGTTATCATTATTGACTTTTAAATTTTACAGGGATGTACCTAACTTAACTTATCTTTACAGCTCATAAGGGCATTAAGAGTTGAAAGACCTACAGGCTACATAAGTCAACCTTGTTATTGAGATTGATGTCTATAATGAGCTGGCCAAGAAAGTCCTCACGCCTATATAGAGTTTTGTAGGACAAACAACTTTAAAAGACACTATTATTAACAATGAGGGAAAGAAGCTTGATATAGAGATCTTCATCTCCAAGTGGGACATTGAACCTAAAAAATTGGCTTTTGAGAAGGCCATGATTGATATGTAGCTATATCGAAACCCAATTCTTCCTAGAGACTAGAAGATTTTTTTATGAACTCATCGGACGCGTACAAGTGTATTCAATTCGACGTTGAAAATGTGATTAGTTTTTTATCTTTAATTTGTTGCATTGTCAGGTTTGTGCTATATAATAATTTGTAATATAGGTCCTTATATATGCAAAATATTTACAATAAGATATCCTAGGTAGAATTACAAAGGCTTAACCTAAAGGGAGATAGTTAATGCTCATGATAAGGCCATAAAAGTTGGCAGCCTATAACAAGAATATAAAGGTTGTAAATGAGAAGGTTTGAAGTCTAACCTTAGATTATGACACATTAAGATTCTAACTATTAAAAAAAATAAAAAATAAGTGTATTATAAGGAAGGAGAATAAAATGGACGTGTGTCGTGATTTCCTAAAGGCCAATATTTTGATACTTAAAATTATGACATTATGGCCACAACTATTTGAGTATTATCATATCTTGCGTGGTTTAGGTATTTGACCTTCTTCTTTACCATTTGAAGCTTTCAAATGCATATATAGGATTTGCTACCTTAGGCTCCCCTTAGTCACTGCCTATTGAAATCCTTTAATTCCTACTAGGTAGTTATAAAGCAAAAGGGATTCTTCTTTAGTAGTTTATGAAAATAGAATGACTATAGGAGTGTGATTAGAAAAGAGAGATGCTAAAATAAGCCTTGCTATCTAGAAACCCAAGATTCATTAACCAAAGCTCTATCTAGTTTATTTCTTATGAA
The DNA here is from genome assembly GCA_027563595.1 of Erythroxylum suave. Taxonomy (NCBI): domain Eukaryota; kingdom Viridiplantae; phylum Streptophyta; class Magnoliopsida; order Malpighiales; family Erythroxylaceae; genus Erythroxylum; species Erythroxylum suave. The sequence continues at coordinate 20,709,935 of JAOSBN010000004.1, read as the reverse complement.
CCATTTTTCACTTTTTTGTTATTCCAAATGTAAAAGTTTCCTTTATACTTAGATTTTATATGGTTTACATAATTCCTAAATTCCTCATTAAAGTTCCTTAAGCTTTTACTCCCTTCAACTTTTGAGTGTAAAAGGGTACTACTAAATTTCCCTAGAATTATCCAAAGGGTATCAACAAAAGAGTGAATCATCTTCAGCTTATCCCATATAATACATCATTAAAAGAAAGATTATAGACATGCGCAAATTTTAATTGAATCCTAGTCTTCACCTATGGGTAACTTATTGAGAGATGAATGTTGTTTTATAATCAAGGAATAGAAACTTTAATTCTACCTAGATTATAGGTAATAACTATTCTTCTATTGCAATGAGCTTAGTGATTGGTAATAAATCGATAATGTTTTCCCAATAAGTCTAGCCTTTTACACTTATCAACATTGAGTTTTATCTCTAAAATACCTATTACCATAGGTATTATTTCATTAAGATAATCTCAAAGTACCTAGTGCTTCTTGGGGATATCGAGACCTTTTACATTCTAAGAAAGAATTGTCATTAAGATTAGGTTAAATGTTTAGAGATATTTTCTCTACATCTCCTACTTGATCTCCCCCTACTTGCCACTTTAAAATCACTTCCAAATGACTTCAAGCTCTATTTGAGTTGATTACAGGGACACAATTTCTCTAGTCCTTCTTTAGGTTAAGGTGTTAATAGAATTAATGATGAGCTGATTGAAAGGATCTCCTTAAATATTTAGAGGGGTTAAAACTATGCCATTTTATCAATGGGAGAGTTACTAATGTGTGTGATATTATATGTTTTTAACCATAGGTGGATGGTGTAGCTGTAGCTAAAACTGATAAGTACATATCAATCCCACAAGGATTGTTAATTGGCTTTTTCTAAATATGTCAATATTATTTTACCGCAAGTACGAGTCAATTCCACGAGCACTATTAGTACTAGTAATTACCGTTTTCCTATTATCTAGTTTATGAAATTGGCTTTGATTTTTAATTTCAAAGAAAATAAAACTAATGCAAGTACAATAAATGGCTAGCAAGATTGAATCACATAATTAAGGAAGCACTAAGAAAACTACCTATATCAAAAGATTAGTATTTAAGTTTCGAATCCCCCTAAACCCTTAATAGATTGGTCTTTTATTATGCAATTGTTTTGTTGATTTACTGAACTGTGAAAATTCCTATGGTATGCTAATAGCTGACCTTGAGTTTAATAGAAACTAATTCTAAGGTTTTTAATTGAATTACTCAGGTTAAAGTTTATAGGAATGATTTACTGATTTATTATGTTTGACCCTAATCTGGAAGATTTATGTCATCCCATCTCTAGGGTTACAATCGACACCTTCCAATTACATTAGATATATTTATAATCAGGATTTCTTAATCTCTATGTATGAAATTAGGTTATGATCTAATATTTTGGATCATAATATATTAATCAAACCAATTACACTAATAAAAGAATCAAGGCATTGTTAAAGTATGAATATAGAGTTCATCTAGCCTAAACACTAACAAGAAGTTTACTTACACATGATCGAACAAAAAATCAAACATAAACTAAAAAAACTAATAGAAAATAGAGGGTTCATAATTTTAAATCTCCCTTTTAAGTATATCGAATGTTCTTACAAGGTAGAGATTTGATCTTGTATTCTGATGGATTCTTCGATGATTTATTCGTGTTTTCCACTTTTTTGGATCAAAATTGCCCTTAAAAATGATCTCCATGTTTGGAATCATGTCCTAATGTCCAGTTCCCCACTCTTGCCTTTGAATACGTCCTTTTATAGTCAATTTTAGGGTTTTAAGAGATGCATGGGCTGATGCACCTCAGAAGCAAGAGTGGGGAAGCAAACACTAGGAGGTAATTCTAGACATGGAGATTGTTCTTAAGGGGAAATTTTGGTGCATCAAATCGGTTGCAATTTGAAATTTTTAGATTTGTAATATCTTAATTCATAAATCTATCCCTAGCGTTCTCAATTAGATTTGAAGCTATCTATTAGGTAATTAATTTCTCAAACATGATCTCTCTTCGAATGATTACCAATTTGATAATTATGGGTCAATTAAACTGCCAACTCTTGTTGCACAATCCAACTATGATTATTTTTGACTCACTCTCTCAATTTATTGTCAAGTTTAAGCATAAACTATTATCAAAAACATCCAATATGTATTGAAATCAACAATAATCAAATCAGAAAATAAATCCAAAATAAATCCTAATATGAAATTTAGAACTTCTTGAACATGTTTAACATTTTGGAATCCAGATTACATATCAAGAATAATGAACGAACTAAAGGGAAAGAAGAAAAACTCTACTGAAGACTTGATCTCGAAAATGTTCTTCTTGAACTCCCACATTTGATCCACTCTTTAATATTGATTGCTACCTTTGTTTTGTGTATTTCACATTCTTAAATAGTTATTGAGGCTTCTAAGGTTCTTTCCAAGGTTTTCTCAATTAATTTTGCTCCAAAAATAGCACCAAAATGTCAAAGGACTAAAAAACAACTCATGTATTGGAAAAGTTGAAATTCTATTGTTTCACTTAGTAGAAATACAAGGTCATGCACTAGACCATGTATATCTCAAAAATCTCCAAAATTCGCTATTCTGCATGGGCTAAAAGACTTATATGGCCATAGATATGGTCATGCATCCCTTATTTGCTTCAAATCTTCCTTATTCTTCAATTATCTGATTTCCAACACTCACAAACAAATCAAACACTTCATGAAACATAAAATTAAGATCAAATTCTTGTTTTAAACCACACAAACACTTAAAATACATACAAACACTAACAATAGCACAATTCTAAGCCTATAAACATGATAATCACCTAAGAAACACCTAAAAACACACTTAAACACCTAGAAAAGATAATTTACAGCTATTAGTGGCCAGTGACAATGTTCCGACTCTTAGGTTAAGCTACTCTCCTCTAAAAAAAATTAAGGATCAATAAGTGGTTTCACTTACTATGGAATTGCTAATGACTAGCGCACAGAAATGGTGTGCAATATTAATAGGGGTTTCACTTACTATAGAAGTGCTAATGGCAAGTGCACAGAAATAGTGTGTAATATTAATAGGCTTTTTTCTTGGTAAAAGGATAACGTTACTATTGATGAAGCAATTAACATTCACTAATTAGAAGCAATATGGTTTGATGGATATTCTAGTCAATAGTGATGATACTTTCTTCTTCAAATTCTTAAACAAAGAGGTTGTATCCAAGGTGTTTGAAGTAGGTCCTTGGCATATCTAAATCAAACCACTCCTATTGTTGATGTTGAGTCTTGGTATGAAAATAAAAGAGATTAAGCAAGAGAACATTCCTTTATGGATTAGCTTACTTTGGAGTATTGGACAACCAAAGGATTAAGTTATCTTGCAAGCTACATTGGGAAACCCATTTGTACAGATCAAGCAACTGTTGAAGTATCTAGAATTAATTTTACAAGATCCTGTGTGTTGGTAAGCTCAATTACTCACTTGTTTAAAACTATGCCCATTATGCTATGGATGATACTTTAATAGTCATATATGTGTGGAAACCTGAGGTTAAGGGTCTTCGAAAGAAATGGATTACTACTGGAAAGTTATTTAAGATAAGATTCCATAATGAACTAGAGAAAGTAGATGAGATGGAAGTCACTGATTAAAGTAACAAGATAGACTAGGAAATGGAGAAAATTGAAACTAAACCTACAGAGAACAAAAAGGGGGAGGAATCAACAATTCGAAATAAGTCAATAGAACTACAAACTCTATTAATTGTGCAAAACACAGAGGAAGAAAGCTATACTACTCTAAAGTTAGAAAAGCTAATGATAATGTTGCTAACAAGGAATTAGGATAACTATGTGATAGTAATATCTCTAAGAGAGAGTTTGAAACTATGTTGAGGAGAAACTTGAGTAGGAAAATAAAACCACCTACTCAAAGTAACAAGACATGAAGATTGTAGCCTAGAATATTAAAGGAGCTAATGCTCCTACTAAGAAATTACGTATTAAAAAAATATGTTTAACCTTTTGGCTATTTTGGAATCCAAAATTAAAGTAGTGAATTAGGAAATTTTGAAACTACTTCGTAGTAATTGGAAAGAGTTAACAAACTTTGATCAAAACCCTAATGGTAGAATCCTAGTGTATTATAATAGCAACTCAGCTGAGGTATCTACAACCTGCATTATAGATCAAGTAATTTGTATTGAGTCTCTATGTAAAACCATTAGGAGTGCTTATCAGATATCATTAATATATTCTTATAATAATATATGGCAAAGAAGTTACCTTTAGCATGTTATTAGATGATCTCTAACCATACTAAAAAACTATGGCTATTGAGTAGTGAATTCAATGCCATTGTAACAATAAAAGAAGTCGAGGGCCCTTATCTAAACAACTCTTTGTTAGGATTTAACTAAATGTTTGTCAAATGTTGAAGTTTCTGATGTAGCTCTTAACAAAAAAAATTTCACATGGAGCAGCAACCAATAAGGAAATAACCTTATCAGGAAGAAGTTAGATAGGAGTCTAAACAATTTTTAGTGCTTTCAACAATTCTTAAATAGGTATCCCAGTTTTTGCTAACACTTGCCTATCTGATCACTCACCAACTATTGTCAAAACTGATTCAATAAGAATCAGAAGCCATTTTAGATTTAACATTTTCCTTGTTGATGTACCAATTTTTGAAGATGCACTACGGACAGGTATTTTTCTAAGATGCATGGTTCTAGACAACATAAATATACTCAGAGACTGAAAGTGATTAAATATAGCCTCAAGCTTTTACATAGGGACAATGTATGAATTTGCGTCATCTTATTACTAATACTTAGACAAATTTGGCTTCAATCGAGGATGATTTCTATAGAAATTCAAAATTTAGACTATCAACTCCTATACAAAGCTTCTTTATCAGTAGTTACGAAGACGATCAAAATATTTTCAAAATTGTATGAACTGCATATCAACATAAACAAATGTTCTTTCTTTATTTCCAAAAGTGCAAAGAACCTAAGTCATATGGTAAGAGACATCACTCATTTCAAGGAGTTGACTTTACCTTTCACTTATCTTGAAATTCTAATAGCTGCTACTAAATAAGTTATAGAAGTTTCAACCTATTAGTGGACATGAAAAAAGCTAGAATCTCGAGATGGAGCATGAAAACTTTATTTCTTATTATTGGGTCTCACTTAACCATAGATGCATTATCTTTAATAAATATAAATTAGGCTACACATCTTGCTATTCTGAGGGTAGTGAATAAAACAATTGATAAGATAGAAAGTTCCTTTGGGTTGGGGAAAATGTTGGTGGTTATAAAGCTAATATCTAATGGTCTGAGGTATGCAACTTCAAAAGGCATAGAGGTTTGACTATAATTCCATTGAAACTATTAAATACATGTTTTCTTATCAAGAGAGGGTTTATATTGATTGACAATCATAAATCCTTATAGTGCAAATGGGTATATGAATATTACATCAACGATAATAGCGTTTGGGAAATTGACCTTACAACTAAAAATGCTTCAACAACACTGAAAGAAAATCTAAAACTAAGAAGCTCAGTAAGACCTAACATCTGAAAGAAAGTTGGAATGTGATGAATACCTTATTTTATAGATACTTGGATTATAGGAGTACCTCTGAAGAATATAAAAGGACTACAAGACTTAAAAGACTGCATTCCTGCTAACTAGAATCCCATTAATGCTTTACTTCGCAAGGATGAATTTATTTTATGAATGAATGATAAGAATATGCATAATGAGATTAAAGATTGGTATTAGATGAAAATTTTCTTGATAAGAATTCGTGGTGCCCTTTTATCAATGGAAAATTTAGGAATGCATCATATAGAAAACTCTTTCAATAGAACCTCTTGTGTGTTCCATAGTATAAGCTAGTTTACTGTAAATATAATCTTTATAGATCTTCAACAACTTTTTGCAGAGTTATTAAGGATATATTACCCACTATTGATAGATTGAACAAGTTTAACTACTTAAAAAATTAGTGTAGCCTTTGCAAATGCAAAATGGAGAGCACCTCACACTTATTATTAAACAAATGGAGAGCACCTAACACTTATTATTCAAATGCTACATCAAGAGAGGAGTATAGGAATTAGTTCTTCACAAATGTGCCATCATCAATCCTTTAAACGAGTAGCAACAAATTGTTAAATGGTGGAGAATTTTAAACATATCAAGGCAAATAGCAAATGGTTTTTTGTTCATTGCCTTATCTTACTGGTCCTACACATATGGGATGAAAGAAGTAGACACATTTTTAGCAACAAAGAAATAAGTTGTGAGCAATTTATCAAAGATCTAGTTAATTCTACCAAACTTTACATCAACAACTTTTGTGACAAGCTATCCTTAGATTTAGATTGTATTGATATATAGAGCAATAGTTAGGGTGTTTTTTTATAACAACTAATGGTGTTAAGTAGCATAGCTTGCTAAATTTGACGTTGGAACTATCATATTAAGAGTTATTATATTTTCTTCTTGATTTTAGCAATTACTGGCTTAATTCAATTTCCATTTCTTCAAAAAATGTTATGATGCACTTAATATACTTGTTTTAGTTCATATTTTCCTATAGGTACAAGCTGAAGAACAAGAACCAAAATGAGGTAAAAACACATCTTTGATTTCGTTCTATTGATGTTCGATATTATTTTCCTTCGTGGAAGCAAAGGAGATAAGTTAGGGTGAAACCAGAACAAAGAATGCAAAAAATGAAGTTATTGCAACTTAAATATGTATGGGACCGTGTAACTCATTGGAATCATGTAGGAGTGTGAAGATGTAGTTTGAAGCACCTCTACAACCTACACAGCCATATGAGGACTTACATAATCATATAGCTCACTGTGACCATGTAAGTTTACAACTTTTGCATTTTTTACACACATGGTCACTTACATGCCCGTGTAGTTGATTGTGTATTATGACGCCACCCTTATTTTTAGTATAAAAGGGCATTTAAGAAGCCAATTGAGGGAGGAAGAAATTATAGATGAAGAAGGGAGTTATATTCCTTTCCCTTTGGAGAGCTATGGGGAGCCAAACTTTGTCTTTCCAATTTAAAGTGGATATCAAAGCCAACGAACATGTTTAGGCATTGATTAATCTGGTGACGCTTTTTTTAACTCTCTACTAATATTGATTATGTTATTCTATGATTAATTTTTTGGGATTTATGTATAAATGATTTAGATACTTCAAATAGATTTTCATGTATAAGCTTGTTGTCAAAATCTAGATTGCAATACGTAACCATTGTAACTCTTATTTGCTTATGGTAAACAAAGGATCACCCATCATTAAGGGTAATATAAGATATGTTAAATAACCTGAGCTTATGTGGTTATTACCTAGATTAACCTAACAATTGATTTTGCACATTCGTGTGAAGGTTGAGATTGAACCGCAAACTAGATTTAAAACCTATTGGTTAATTCTAGTAATTTTATGATGTTATATTTAATTTGTCTTTATTATTCTAGTTTCACTTAATCAAATTTTACCAACCATCCTCCTATCCTAAAAATTGGTTTATTCATTACAAAAGGCAAACACACATTCTCTGTGGATACGATCCTTGCCCACCATAACAACAAATTTAGTTTTTCATAATTAATTTTAATTTTATAAGGTGTTGGATGTGTATCATAGGTCTATAATTTTCATATTATTTGAGGTTAAATTCCTTGGTATTTTTCACTTTAATAACATGGTTAATGTGGATTTTTATAATATTTTCCTATATTTAAATCATTATTTATAGGTGATGATTTTGAGAGGTTAATATGAGATTGAGTGAAAATTTTCCATAGTTTTCTAATTAAGGAGATTTTGGAGTTAGTTAAAAGCTTAACAGATGGGTAAAAACTTTGTAAAAGACATTGGGAGTCAATTCAAGCTCGACAATGTTGAAAACTGGAGAAGTTTATGAAAAAGGATATAACATTATATGGACTTGCGAAGGAGGCAAATGTTTGTCTTTCACAAAGTTTAGAAAAGTTGAGAAGCATAACAAAACTAGAGTTAGAGTTGGTGATGGCTAGGCATTGGTTCTCATATTTTCGAGATCAAGTTATTTATCAAGTTTAGGTATTCTATAACTATTTTTTATAACCCTAACTATAAATACTCTTATTAGATTTGTCAGTCCTGGCCTTGGGCAAGGAAAGAAAGGCACCCACCTAGGGCCCACATTCGTAAGGAACCCTCTCATGCACACTCATTCCTGCAAAATGTTAAAGGCCATCTCGCTTTATAAATTTTTGCTCAACACTAATTAATGGTGTGTCAAACATTGAAGTAAAAGTTGTTAGACATGACTCTTAAAATTATTTTTTTGGACCATTTCAGAGTATTCAAAAGTTCAAAAAGGTGACGTATCATTTCAGATTATCTAACATTAACTTTTTTTACGTTGACATGTTTATAAATTTCTTTTCGACATTTGACTCAATCTTTTACCCTCTAATTTATTATTATTATTATTAGTAGATGAATCTAAGATATCTAACTCAAAAATCGGTAGTAAAAGATTTTTCATGGTTCTGACTTTTGAGTGATAATTTAAAGGTAAATTTCTGATTTTTTATATATATTTTTCAGCTTACTAAATACTTAAATATATTATAATTAATTTGTCTTTTCTGACAATATTTGGTCATGTTTACTGGTTGGGTCGGTCGTGCTAGGCCCAAGCCCAGACCTAGAATGGCAAATGGACTAAACATCTATCACTGATGGTTGACCTAATTCCTACAGGTATTAACTATATAAATTCATGACCTCATCATAAAAAAGGTACGACTCTAAAAAAAAACCTAGTATTCTTTATTCACTAGCCGCCAAATCTCTCCCAAAAAGTCTAACTTGAGCGTCGAAGGGGCCTACCAGCAGTCAACCCCGGTGTGCCTTGTTGTCTTGCAGGTGTTTCAGTGCTCCAATCAACCAATCCGATGGATCCAAGTAACATCATTCAACCTCACCAAAATCAGACAGAACCATATACAATGTCTGACAATGTTTATGTGGACATGATATTTTTAACATCAAGTTGTTCATTTTAATAATTTGTATGTATAAACAGGCTTGTGAAAACACATACAAAAATATTAAGGTTGAAACTTGAATAGAGCTCCATTCTTTTATTTTGTAGGACTTGGTTTCTAAATTACTTGCCATTTAGGATTATGAATACTACATAAATTCCTACTCTTAAACAAATTCAAGATGAATAATTAATGTATATTAGTTTTTTATAGTGTTCTCATTACTCTTTACCTAGCTATATTCTAATAATTTCAAAGTTAAATAAATGGTTAGATTAAATAAATTTATTGAAAGACTTAAAATCTTAATTTTTCACACAATATTTTCTAAACTACTTCATTTATATTCTAGCATATTATATGTCCTCGATTTAATTTCACCATTATAAGAAGTTTGCACTTTTAAATTTTCAATCTTACTATCATTTCCCACATCTCATAACTTAGCTTATGTATTTAACTAAGAATTTAACTTTATTTTAGTAGGCTACATATTTATTTAATTATTTTGATATAACTAAAGGTATTTGATTTTAGTATAACTAAGTGCAAATATTTATACAACAGTATACTTCTATATTTCAAAATTTCAAAAGATCATGATTACTACCCTATGATTTTGTGATACTTTTCCTTATAATAACTTAGAATCTACTTTTACATCCACATGAAATTGTTTTTCTAACAAAAAATGTTCTCACAACATCTTCTGCATACTATTAACTAGGGAGGAAATTAAGTTAATGCTTCCAATCCTAAATCTGGTATAAGGGAGTTGGAATGCAATGTTTAACTTCTGTTCCATTAAAATTAGTACTTACTTAGGTATTGGTATAATATCTTGTTCCTTTTTCCTAAGATGTAGTTATGCTGCGTTATAACTTCATCTTATTTTGAAGTATTAAATATGTTTAAATAAGCTGGAGGCTAATATAACCTTAAATAAACTTCATCTCTGAATTCAAATTATAGTAGTATAGATTAATATTAAATATTAGTTTAGATAATTTTTTAAATTATAAAGATAATTTTTATTTTTATGTAATTAAAATTGACCTTTTATTATAAAATTTAATATATTAATGATTATTTAGTAATGAAGTTAGTATATGAAAGGTAAAAAGACTAAAATCATTTCATGCGTAATAAAATAAATTAAACTTACATACTTAGAGAATAAAAAGTAATTATTTAAAAATAATGTCGAAAAAGAAATTTAAAAATATATTGATTGAAAGATAAAAATAGCTAGCAAATGTAAACTATTTTAATTATATGAAAATTTAGTTCCATCCCTATTATAATAAAAATTACAAAAAAAACAGCTTTAAGTTAATGCTTTTATTTATTAAAATTAATATTTTAAGATATAATAATTATCTTAAAATATTTTATGCTTAAAATATTTAGATGAAAAAGCATATTTTAATTTATAAATTTGACTTGATATTTTTTAATTATTTAGCATAAACATTTTTTATTTAACCTAAATATTTTCTCGTAGAACATTGTTCTATATTTATTGTGATATTTGTTTTATATTTTTATTTGTTCATATTTACTTATTTTATTTATTTATTTATATTTTATAATATTAAAGATGTAGTTCACTTTATTTCAATGCTATTTCATACATCAAAGGCACTAGACCACTTATTTTTTTTCTTCTTTCCGTTACCTGTTTCATTATTCCAATGTTCTTTTGGAATAAATAATGCTCACAAAATATCTCTGCATTTTGATCTTGCATTACAACAAAAGAGTCAATTTGCAGATTATAATTTAAATTAAATTATGAATTACAGTTTAATGACGTGTCGTATTTATTTTACATAAATTCTTACTTGCTAAAATGTTCAATTTATATAATAAATTATGGCAATAATATTAATTGTAAGATTAACGACAAACTAATTTTACAATAAATTAAAATTTTTAACATTTTATTAATACTTTTACTAATTCAAACTAGTATCATTCATTATTTAAAATATATTTTACTCTATTTTCTTCTAAGTATGTTAATTTCTTATATTTTTAGAAATTAGTGTTTCTCTATCATAAAAGTTTGATCTTTATTTCTTTCATTTTTAATATAGGATATCAAAATTTTCTATTTATTTTTTCTTTTGTTACAGATATAATACTATTGATATATCTTTGTGATAAATTATCGAGCTATTAGAATTATGTTTTGCCTCTATGTTCTTCTAGTTCCATACAGGTAGTTTTGTTCTTTTTCTAGTTCTTCCAATTCCATACAAGTCATTTTGTTCTTTTTCTAGTCTAATTATGTTATCATTGGTTTATATTCTGTTACCTAAAAAGCATTTGTTTAGAAGTGAAAAAAGGAAAAATAAAGAAAATAAGTATAACAGTTACTAGAATCCTAAAAAGAAGCAATTAATAAATTCATTAAAAGAGTAGGTTCTTCTATTGAAAATCTGATAAATTAGGTGAAGGTAATTTTAAACAATATAAAGAAAATTTAAGTGATATGGTTTATGTTCAAAAGGATATTAGTAATTTGATTGAGCACAATCATGTACCAAATGCATCCATTTCAAAAATTTTAAGGGCAGATGAGCAACTAATCCCTATATTGGATATTTATGATCATGGAAAATGAGATGATCTTGGTAATAAAGTAAGGGACATTTTAGTTTAAAAGGATGTATAACATAATTAAATCTTGTGCTTCTTTTAGACAATACCTCTTGGCATTTTTCGTATTCTTATTTTTATAGAAAATTGAGTAATGGAGATATTAGCGATAGAAAATGGTTAATTTACTCCAAACATATGGATAAAGTATATTGTTTTTATTGTAAGTCGTTCAAATCTAATAGCAAAAAATATGCATTAGCAAATGATGGATCTAGAAATTGGAAACATCTTAGTGAAGGGCTTAAAGAACATGAGAATAATGTTGAGCATATGACTAATATGAGAACTTGGAACGACATAAGAGTAAGATTGGGCAAAAATCAAACAATTGATAAAGATTCGTAACAAGAAATTGTAAAGGAAAAAGAACGCCAGAGACAAGTTTTGATAAGAATAGTTTCTATTGTGAAATGCCTTGCTAAATATATTTTGGAATTTCGAGAATCCAATGAGAAACTTTAACAAGATGGTAATGGTAATTTTTTAGTATTAATTGAGATGATTGCTAATTTGATGTAATAATGCAAGATCATGTTAAACGCATTCAAAATCATGAAATTCATCATCATTATCGTGGTCATAAAATTCAAAATAATTTTTTTTCTTTATTAGCCCATATGTTAAAAGTTCTATCATAAGGATCATTAAAGAGGCAAAATACTTTTCTATTATTCTTGATTGTACCCCAGATTTGAGCCATCAAGAACAAATGTGTTTATTAGTACAATGTTTGAATATGTTAAATAAAAAAATAAAAATAAAGGAGTACTTTTTAAAGTTCTTAAAGGTAAATGACACATCTGGATTGGGACTTTTCAATGAATTATTAAAAGCATTCAAGTCTCATAATCTTAATGTCCATAATGTGAGTAGGGATATGAGTTTTGTACCGTACCAGCTGAAAAATGGTACGTATTGATACCGGTAATCAATACTGATCGGTACCGAAAATTTTTTCTAATACCGACTGGTAAATAAAATAGCTATCAAATACTGATCGGTACCATAAACTTAAAAAATTTGAAGAACTTAATTGTAAAAAAAAAATTAACCCCTGCTCTCTCACCTCTACCAGATTTCTATCTCCCACATTTTTCATTTCTCCATCTCTCTTTGTTTCCAACTTTCCTCTCCAGTGACTCTCCTTCACATGTTGCTACTGCTGGCCACCACACACTCAGCACTACCCTGCCAACACCTCGCGGCTCACAACACACCACCATTGTCTCTTCCTCTGTGCCTCACTCTCTAGCTTTGCAATTTGCTCGTCTGCTCACATGTCTTGATCTTCAGATGAACTCTAGCTATAACCTTATTTCTCACTTAGATGTCTAATTTTTTCTAAGAAAGACCCAAGTTGGGTCATAGCTACTAATTTAGTGTTTTAGTTGTCATAGTTTTTACTTTTTTGCTGAGAGTTGGTGTAATTAAGTTAGACTTGCATATGAAAAGGAGGGCACTAAGTAGTATAGCAACTGACAAAAGAAGGGACAAATGGGTTGGGCATTTATGCTTGAAGTAAAACCAATTCTTAAATAATAACTTGTGCTCTATACTTTATAGGTTAATAAAAAATAATTAATAAAGATAATATTTGAATCTCGTTTATTAAATTAAAATTTTAATTATGCAGTAAATTCAAAATTTTAAAAATAAATACTTTTTAATTTATCGTCTCTTTATATTGTTAATAAAATAATATTTAAATTCATATAGTAAATAATAATTATATTTTTCTACAAAGAATACTTAAAAATATGTTTAAATAAAATTTAAGATGACTTGAATTTTTGTATTTATTATTTTAAATTGTTAATATAAATATAACTATATTTTATTATTAATAAAAATTACATACTAAGATAAAAATATTTTTTATTAGTGAAAATTAAATATTAAGATAGAAATTATATTCTATTATTGATAATAATTATTCTTTTTATTTGATATTTTGATGTAATTATTATTTATTATATGATAAAAATGTAATATACTTTGTATTGTTTTTAATTTTATATTTCTATGATGATAAATTCATCTTTTTCAAATTAATTGTGGCTACTATGTATGTCTGGAATAGGTGAAAATAATATTAAGAAAAATAAGAATTCTATTATTATTATTTTTTGAGACAAGGTTGGTTTAAATTATACTGTACAATATCAAAGGATTAGTTTGTAATTTTAAAAAATTAGGGATTATTTCATAAATTTCAAAAATTGCTCGAAACGGTATTCGGTATTAACTGATACGGGTACAATACTGTACTAGAACTTAATCCAATACCAAGTCTAATACGATATTCATAACATTGAATGTGAGAGGTCAAGGTTATAAGAATGGTTCTGGTATGAAGGAAAACACCAAGGGGTTCAAAAGCGATTACTTGAAATAAATATGAGAGCAATATATATGCCATGTGCTTTTTATAACCTTAATCTTAATCTTACTCCTGGTGATATGACACATTTTTGTGTTAAAGTTGTTTCATTTTTGGAGTTATGCAATGCATATATGCATTATTTTCATGTTCTCCTAAAAGGTGAAAGGTTTTACTTGGTAATATTTTGGTCTTAACCATGAAATCATTATCTAACACTCGATGGGAGAGTTGAATAAAAAGGGTTGAAGCTATGAGATTTCAAACTCCTCAAATAGGATTGGCTTTGATGGAATTATCTAAATTTTGTTATGATGTCAAGCCAAATAGTGAAGCAGAAAGTTTGGTTACTATACTTAAGATTTTTGAGTTTTTACTTGGTATGGTTATTTGGTGTGATATTTTATTCGCTATTAACATGGTGAGTAAAAAATTATAGTCTAAATCTATATGCGTTGACACTACTATAGAGCAATTAGAAGGTGTGATGGTGTTTTTAGAAAAATATAGAGACGAAGGGTTTGCCTTTGTTTGGCCTTTATTTGACTAAAGGACAACACGTAGCTCTTTGTTCGATTTGTGAATGAATTTCGAGCGTGCCAGGAAATTAAAGTGTTTCCAAACTAGGAAAAATAGGAAAAAAAATTATTGTGCCTCGTAATCTGACTGAAATTTTAAACGATTGTGTATTGCTAGCAAAGGGACAAAAATCTAACAAGAAGTACTTTGCTTTTTTGATAAACAAATTGGCAAAACGCAATGACTATAAAAGATTGAAAAATAGCTAATTGACAATTGAAAGAAAAAGGCTAGGCTAGGAAAAAATAAAGAGATTGCCGAAAACAATAAGCTAAAAAGTGCAGATATTTACTGGAGTGCCAGGCTTTTGATTTGTCAAGGGTTGGATCCTTTTTTCTTCTTCAAAGCTCCTATTTATAGCCAAAGATGTTAAGTGTCCTACTCCAAATGAACTTGCAATCTTGATAAAATTTTATCACATTAGATAAAGATAAAGTTCAATTAATCCTCATCTTATCTGATAAAGATTAAGTTGGCTGGTGTCCATCATCTTATCCTCTCCTTAAATTTGAACCCCTAGACTCCCAATCCAAATCCAACTATACTACGTCCTCTCCTGCTGGACACCGAACTCTAATGGGCCAAGGCTAGTGTCTGGACTTTGAACCATGAATTTTCTTAAGGCTTCAGGTTTTCGGCCCAAAACAGCAAAATGGGCTAAACCCATTTTTAAGTGTAAACAGATGCCCCCTGCATCATTGGGCTTAGAAAATAAGCCCTATGGTGGCACTTAAATGTCTGGCTATATCCACTAGACACTTTGTCTGCTTCGATTCCCCACAAGGTAATACCCAAAGGTCATCCGCAGGTGGCTGTAATAACTCTAGTCACCCCTATACTGGCCATCCGGGCATAAATCATGGACATCGAAATTTCAAAGGTCTTTCTAACAAAAACGCACCAAATAACCCGTCTGAAGTAGCCCTGATCGCTGCACCCCCTTTTAAAATATAACCTCTTCAATTTCCAGAAACTCTCGTACCATCAATCTATAAAGATTGCTTCTTGTTCCCTATTAACCACCCGAAGAAATGGTTTTCAAGAATTTTTCCCCAAAGCTTCTTCTCTCCTTCGACTCACGCGCCTGTTGTTCTGCCACCTTCCCACCGTTGCGCAATCTTTTAGTGTTCCGCTCTTTGACATCGCTAGTGCTCCGTCGTCTGAGAGAGCTCCGTCACCATCACCAACCACCGGTAGGCCTGTACTTCCCTTTCTCCTTCTTCATTTTCGTGACTTCTGTTAACTTCCATAAACTGCTTTTCTCTAGGAATACCATCATTCTTCTTCTCTCTACCGCCGAAAGCCCCGCGAATCGCTCAACATAATGTCAAGTATGAATCTTCTCGAACTTTCTTTTTTCGATTTTGGGTGACTGCCATATTTCTAGTGACCCTGAGTGGTCTCAGTGACCCTGGAGTTTCGGGTGCCTCTGGAATTTGAGGTTTGGGTGTTGTGGATACTGAGACGTATTTTAAGAGTGTATTTACTTGCAGATAATTTTGGGAACTCCCATTTGCAGTGGAAACTCTGCCAAAATTTTCTTTAGACACTGACCTCCTATTTCTGTATTGTAGACTCAGAAACCCCTCCAGCTCTCTCTACCTCTACAACCTTGGTCATTAAACAGGTATAGACCCCTCTTTTGTGTCTCTTTGTCCTTCAAAACATTCCTCCGTTCTAAACGCATCTATTTATTATTCAGAGCGACCTTCAACAATGTCTAACCATTTCCCCGTCCTCCCCCACTTCTCCAAGCATGCCCTTTCCGCTGCTTAAAGGAGAAACTCTTCTTCTCCACCGCGATTCCTTTACCACTCCTGGAAAACAACGGATATAAATTCCTAATGCGTCAAAGTACGCCGCTTGGGTGGCCACGCTGTGTCCACATTTTGAAAGTCGTTGGAGGCAGGTTGGTGTGGCTGACCTTATCGAGCTATCTCTACATCAGCAATACTTTGACAGGGACCTCATCATGGGAGCCCTGCACTTCTGGAGCCACGGTTGCAATTCCTTCCTCTTTCCGCATGAACCAATGTTGGTGACTTTGCGAGACGTAGTGGCGATTACTGGCCTCCTGTTACAGGGAGAAGAAGCTGTTTCTGTTGTTTTCCCAGAGGAAGACAGCTCTTTGGAGGAGGCATTGGCTTCTCTGCCCACTGCCTCTTCTTTGAGTAGGGTGAGTGTCCCTTAACTTGGTTGCCGCCTGCTTTCCCTCTATTTTCTAGCATTCTTAACCATTTGTTTTCCTCTTTTGCAAGCGATAAGGCAGGTCAAGGATTTGGACCTGCCAAGTCAAAATTTGGCTTTGATGTGGTACTTGGTTGCCAAGTATATTACCTATTCCCCAGCTGGGCGGCTCACCAAGGGGACCAAGAACTTGGCCCTCGCACTCCACCAGGGTCAGCAGGTCTCTCTAGCTAGCATTTTCCTCAGTCACTACTAGGGATTATATGTGACTGTCACCTCAGAGCCTTTCAAGGAGCTTCCACCATCGGCTTGGCTTCTCCAATTGTGGTTCCTTCTATACTTCCCAGCCCTACGCTCTTCGGCTTCGCCTTGGAGGGATGAAGTCGCCCCTGGGATTGTAGCTTCTTACTGCCCCTGCCCCCTATCTCAAGAGGAGGTAGTAAGGTACTTTTTGAACTTAAGAGGGCAGGGTGCCCCTCCTATGTTTCTTTTCGATCGCGGGGAGGAATGAGATGTCCTTCCAGTACACTTACAGCAGTATATGTCTGGCATGCTTGAGAAGCATAAGAGGGATTGGCGTTTGGTTTGCGAGGCTCGGCACCTTTTGAGTGGGACCTCTACTATGTTGAAAGGGGGTGGTAAGCAATTGCGGGTCTACTGTGAGATTTATATGCCGCAACTGTGGTGTCGTCAGTTTGGTTTGATGCAAGGTTGTCCGGACGTTATCCAGCGTCTTTCTAAAGCGGATGGCAGTAGGGTCTCTTTGTTGGAGGCCGAAATTAAGGAGTTCATTGAGAAGCGCCTGGAAAAACTGTCGGATCCTGGAATAATGCCAATCGTTTGTGTTGAGAGGGATCTGGCTTCGATGACCGACTCTTTCGATTCCTGGTGGGGGCATGTTTCTCAGACCTTCATTCTTTCTCCACCTGATCAAGGTATATCCGGTAACTTTCTGTTTGTCTAGGACTTCATGTCCATGTTTAACCCTTTCTTTGCTTTCAGGTGCCCTTTCTCCCTTGGCTTTTAGAGGGAAGTCGTCTACTGCCTCGGGCAAGAGTAAAGTCCGGAAGGCTGACCGAGGTAACTGTCCTTCTTTCCCATTTCTTACTTTCTCTATTTCTTCCTAATTTTGTTTGTGGTTTGTAACTCCCTTAGGTGAAAAAATACCTAAGCAATCTAAGGCCTCCTCCAGTGTCAAAGCTAAACAGACATTGGACAAAAAGCAAACTGCTTCTACTGGTTCCCATAGGTCTGGAAGATTGGCTAGTCAACCAAAATTTAAGGGGGTCGCTGGTACTCTGGAGGTCTCCAGCGATGAAGGTTCAGAGGGAGCAGGTGAAGAGGAGGAAGTCCTGAGCTTCCACGAGGTTGCACGGGGCTTGGAAGTTGCTGGTGGCCAAAAGGCCACCGTATTTGTGGTCACCGAGGACATCATGGGCACCAGGACCCTTGGTGACCAGGCTTCTTCTCCCATAGCGGTATGGACTTTGTCGCGCCAGCTTCCTTTTGTGATGATACATCCTTACTGATTTGTGCTTCTTCTCTGCAGGCTTTGGTGTCCATTAGTGCTGCCGTGGAGGAAGAGCTATCTTGGGAGGACCCTTTGGCTGCAATGGACCTAAGTGTCTTCAATCCTCCTCCTGTTGTCCCCATTATGGTTTCTCTAGAGGAAGCAGCTGCCGCCAAAGAAAAGGTGAAGGTTTTCTTCTCTTCTGATTTTGACTCGTTGGATGAGGCTACTGTACAGGAGTCACTCCAAGCTATGGAGGTTCTTCTGTCCTCGGATCTCTTGGCCACTGAAAAGGTAGTGCTGAACTCCTTAAAAGGTAGAATCAGTAGCTTACGGGCCCAGTTCTTGGCCTGTTCCATCCAGAGAGAAGATGCCAACCGCCAGATGAGTCACTTCCAGGCCCTGAATGCTTCCTACGGTCTTCAGAAGAAAGCAGTAGAGACCCTTACTGAGGACATCAAGCAATCCAAGCTAGCGGTTGACAACCACCTTGCTCAAATAAAAGCCTAGGAAGAAGAGATTGCGGCGCTTCAAGGAAAGGTCGCCGCCACTCGACAAGAGTTGTCAGGGCATTGGGCCTCTTTAGTGGGCAAAAAGGAAGCCTTGAAGGTGCAAAAACAGGAGGTCACTGAAAGTGGTGAAGAGCTAAAGAAGCTTTATCCCTCCATTGTAGCGTGCTCCTCTAATCTAAGGGGCGCTGAAAGGACAATTAACAACTGCCTGGTCCAGTGGGACGAGATTCGGTATACTCAATATTCCTTTCTGTAATCTTTGTGAACTGTACATGTAACCTACTCTAGAAACGACCTAATTTGGAAAGATGTTTGTATTTGGTTTTGCTATATTTAAACTTGAATGAATAACTAGGGCCAAATTTTCATTCCATTTATTTGTGCTAAACCAATTACAAAGTTGGGCAGCCCACTTTACAACAATTTTCCCAGTAGCTGCCCATCGATGCAAACATTAAACCCTAGTTGTTTGAATGTTTTCCCACATAGTGGGATAGTATCTTTTCAAGTACTTGCCATTGATGCACTTGTCGTGAGCTTCTCCGGATAGGCTTGATAACCAGTAGGCGTTCCCAAGCAATACTCTATAGACTCTGAATGACCCTTCCCAGTTCGCTGACCATTTCCCATACACTCGATCTTTGCTTCCAATGGGCAGTACCAACTTCCAGACCAAGTCACCTTCATCAAAATCCTTCCTTCTCACTTTCTTGTTGTAGGCTCTGGCCACCTTCTTTTTCTGTAGGACCATCTTATTGAGGGCATCCATACTCACATGGTCCAACTCTTCTAATTCCATCATCATGGCTTGCGAGTAGTCTTCTGGCATCAAATTGTTTTACCATGCAACCCTTAAAGAGGATACCACTACTTCCATAGGTAGTACAACATCATGTCCGAAGGTTAATGAAAATGGGGTCACTCCAGTCGTGCTTCGTTTCGATGTCCTATATGCCCATAGAGTCTCTGAGAGGAGGTTATGCCAGTCATTGGGATTGTCTTCCATCATCTTCTGTAGAATGTTAATTATAACTTTGTTTGAGGCCTCGGCTTGTCCGTTTGCTTGAGGGTAATAAGGACTTGATCTTAATAGTTTGATATCGTAATCCTCTGCGAATTCCCTGACTAATTCTCCAGTGAACATTGTCCCTTGGTCAGTGGTAATTGACTCAAGAATCCCAAACCTGTGGATCAAATTCTCTTTGATAAATTGAATGACTTCTTTTTGCTCGACTTTCTTCATCGGTTGAGCCTCTACCCATTTGGTGAAGAAATCAGTAGCCACTATGATGAAAGAATGGCCTCTGAATGACGCTGGGTAAATTTTTCCAATCAGATCAATGGTCCACCCGCGAAAAGGTCAAGGCTTGATTATACCCATCAATTTAGCGGCTGGTAGTCTCTGGATTTTCCCGTGTCTCTAACACTGCTTACAACCCTTAACATACCTGAAACAGTCATCGAATATCCAGGGTCAGTAATAACCGTGTCTGCGAATCAACCAACGCATTTTCTCTCTGGATTGATGAGCACTGCACACACCTTCATGTACTTGTTTCAAGACTTCCATTGACTCCACCGGGCCTAAACATCTAAGGAGGAGGCCATTAGCACTTTTCTAGTAGAGGGTACCTTCCATCAGAAGGTAATTCAGTGCCTGCATTTTGATTCTATAGGGTGTCCTCCCTTTTGAATTTTCCAAGTATTCTCTAATAGAGCTTCTCCAGTCACCAGCACACTCTACATCAATATTAAACACGTCCACTGGCATCTCTCGGCCTTCGATGGCACGATGATTTTTCTTCTAAATAAGGACGAACTTATGCATCAACTCATCAAACATCTTTATTCCGAAAGCCACCCTAGCCATTGAGTCCGCCTCCCAATTGTCTTCCCGTGGGATATAGAATAGATCTACACTCTCAAAATCGTTTAACAACTGAACCGCAGCAGCAAAATATGGTGCCAAAGAAAAGCTACTGCACTTGTACTCGTCATTTAGTCGTCTGATGACCAGTTGTTGCGCCTCGTAAACTGATTGAAAATCAAAACGACTGTATATTCCTAGAAAAGGGACACAAATCTAACAGAAAGAACTTTGCTTTATTAGTAAATAATTCGGCAAAATGCAATAACTAAAAATTGAAAGAAAAAGATAATGACAATTGGAAAGAAAAAAAAATGCTAGGCTAGGAAAAATAAAGGATTTCCTGAAAAAGAAATAAGCTAAAAAATGCAAAGACTTGCTGGAGTGTCAGGCTTTTGATTTGTCAGAGGTTTGGATCCTTTTTTCTTCTTCAAAGCTCCTATTTATAGCCAAAGATGTTGAGTGTCCTACTCCAATTAAACTTGCAATCTTAATAAAATTTTATCTCATTAGATAAAGATAACGTTCAAATAATCCTCATCTTATCCGATGGAGATTGAGTTTGGCTGGTGTCCATCATGTTATCCTCTTATCTCTTTAATTTTGGACTCCTAGACTCCCAATTGAAATCCAACTCTACTACCTCCTCTCCTGCTTAACACCGAACTCTAATGGGCTAAGGCTAGTGTCTGGACTTCGAACTATAGATTTTCTTTGGGCTTCGGATTTTCGGCCCAAAACGGTAAAAATGGGCCAAACACATTTTTAGGTGTAAACAATAATATTAAACAATTACAATAAAATTATTTAATAGAAAGTTAATGAATTGATAAGTTAAGGTCTAAATTTAATATTTTTAAAATATTAACAAATTAATTTTGAATGTTTCAAAAAGTTATAGTTAAACCGAATTTTGTTTAAAACGGGTTTAAATTAATCTTTTTTTAAAAGAATTTTAACTTGTTAGGAAAAAAAGAATAGTAATCCTAATTTTGCTTATTATACAATCATATTTATGCCTACATATTGAAGATTATTTTCTAATATACCAAAAATAACTATGCAACTAACTTGACTTTTGTACATAAGACTACTTTGTGGAATTGTCATTTATATATTAGTAAACAAAAATATTAACTGCGCTTCAAGTCCAATGATGCTTCAATGCATTTTAGTATGACTCTGAAGACAAAAACCAAGGAATGTTCCTTATGCTCGTGTGCATCACTCATGGAAACTATTACAGACCACAGACAATTTTAGTTTTTAATTATGTTTGACCTTTTTATAACTAACTTGCGCTTTGTATATAATAATAGTTTGAAAATTATGAAAGTGAAAATATAAAGGCGCATCAGACTTTTTTCTTAAGGTTTCTCTCATTTAAAATGATAAATGTTTTGGTTAGCTTTTAGGAACATAATTCAAATATACGTAAAAGGGTCATTTTTAACTTCAAGGTTTATATCATCCGATAAATTTAACTTTAACGTTTCAGAAAATAAAAATTAAATCTTATTGTATGAAAAAAGTCAAAATTCAACCTTAAACTAATCGAAAAACTGACAGTAATCTAACACGCTTAATTGCTGACCTGATGTATATTTATAATATTTTGTTGCTTGGTAGTGTGGGATTTGTTTTCTCAAATTAAAAATTAAAATTTTGATTAAACAAACAAATTAATTTAATTGCTCCTTCCACTTTTAAAGATGGCGATCCTATTGTCCTTTCTCACCTCCGTCTTCTTCACTCAGCAATGCCCCAACTGTGGACCCATCGCCATTCCATACCCACTAAGCACCAGACTAAACTGCAATGACTAGTCTTACAAGATACGGCACAATGGAGATTCACTTATATAACTCCTACCCTATAATCTTTATTAACCCCACAAACCAATGGCCTAGTGATCCAACCCTTATGGCCTATTTGATTGAGTGGAATATGTCTCCTATTACCTATGTATTCTTGATAATTAGTTATTCTTTATCTGGTTAGAAAAAACCTACGTAAATAACTAATAAAATAGAATTTTTAGAGAGAGAAGCTCTGAATTTCTAGAGAGAGAAAAGGTGATGGAAGTGAAACTCGTTGTGAGCACTATTGCTGGTATTTTGAGTGGGCGGAATGACAACCCTCGAACATGAGGGACAGCAACCCAAACGCAGTCGGATAATGGAGGAGGCTTCATCCCTGACGCTTGTTCTTTCGTACAGTGTTGCGGTGCAAAGACACCAGAGGGAGGTCAGTCCACTGGAGAGGAAGCATCGCCTGAAGAGGAACCTATTGAGCTTGAAGATGGCGACATCCTCCATCTCACAGGGGCGAATGGGGAGGGTATAGCTTTGTCCCACCGATTGAAGGAGAAACTCAACAAGCAATGGGAGACGGCGGTGATCGTTAAACTACTTAGGCATCACATAGGCTATTGACTCTTGCACTCTCGTCTGAAGGCCTTATGGACTCCGCGTGGTCCTATGAAGTTGGTAGACATGGAGAACGACTTCTACCTTGTCAATTTCATGCATGAAGTGGACTATTTCCATGCCCTTACTGACGGGCCTTGGATAATATTCGGTTAAGTACTAATGGTGCAACGTTGGTTCTCTGAATTCCGGCCATCCCAGGGAGTGCTTACTCGGGCTATTGTTTGGAATCGCCCGTTACCATCCCCAGATCCTCACAACCCTAGGTAACTTGGTGGGGAAAACGGTCAGTCTCGATGAAGCCACCTGCTAAGCCCATCGCGGCAAATTCGCCAAGGTGGCTGTAGAGCTTGATCTACACAACCCGGTTCATTCTTGTGTTGAGCTTGATGGGGAAACCCTGCAAGTGGCATATAAAGGACTGCCTTATCTGTGTTATTCCTGCAGACGCGTGGACCACGACACCAGTGGTTGTCCGACGAAGCTAGCCTCTCCCGCCCCCACTGATCAACCGTCTTCCAGCGTGAGCGCTGGTAAAGGCGACAGGACAACAAAGGGTTGTGAGACGCTACAGGCGACCGCACCTTCCACCGACTACGGACCGTGGACATTGGTTCAGCGCTGATGACCACCACCGAAGGAGATGCGACAGTGCAGGGAGCCCTCTACACGCTAACGGTCAGAACCTAGGAGTGTGGCCAATAGGTTTTCAACTCTGCCAGTGGAGGTCATTGCGGGAGCAGTGGGGACGTGCATAGCAAGGCCAACGGTAACTTCCATTGCAGCTGGGATGGGACAACGTTTTAAAGTGCATGGGTCGGCCGTGTAAGTTAGGAGGCAAGCAGTGAGTGTCCAAGGAACTGGGCCGCGCAGGCCGATGAGGGCTAAATCACAAAGCACACAATGCGGGCCACACCAGACAGGCTAGGGAACAGGCCCAATGGCCATAGATCTATCCCCTCAGGACCCAATCCACCGAGCTTATATTCAACTCCAGCTGACCGCCACAACCCAGCATATTGCTGTCGAGCTTCCTTTCCACACCGAAATGATTTGTGACAGCCAAGTCCTCCTCCAAATGCTCCAGTGAACTGAGCCCAGCTTATGGAAGGAGTCGAGGGGCCTGCGGACATAGCTAGGCCCTGGGGGACTGGAAAGGTCACTAGCATCGAACCACCCGGCCGAGCCGAGGGGTCCTTCCGGATGATGGACAATCCCTTGGACGGGGTGTCAGCCGAGGACCCGGATCATCAACCGCACAGTGCTGGGCCAACAGAGGATTACCAAGTTCGTGAGGGCATCCCCTCGGCATAGGTATGCTGCTCCATCCCCTGATTTATTATTATGTCAGTACTCATTTGGAACTGCCAAGGGTCGGGAGTGCCAGTTTTCTTACCATTTTATGGAATCATCTTAGTATTTATAGACCGAGTATTCTCGCACTTTTAGAACCACGGATTAGTGGGTCCAAAGAGGATATTGCCAAACAAAAATTGGGTTTCGATTACTCGTTTCGTGTCGAAGCGGTGGGCTTCTCGGGGGGAATCTGGTTACTTTGGTCCAAACCCTTCGAAGTTTCAGTTCTCCTTGCCCATCGCCAATTCATTCATATACACGATGGTCCGTGTTGCCCAGTGTAGCTTTGATTTCACAATAGTTTACGCTAGTCCCCTACTCTCCTCCCAAAAACATCTCTGGCCCCTCCTTGGGTGGGTGAGTGGCCTTCGGTCCAAACCTTGGATTGTCGGAGGAGATTTTAACGCTAAGCTAGATAGTTTAGACAAACGGGGTGGCGTCGCAGCCTCTAGGGTCGTGTCGGCTCCTTTTTGCGACTGGGTGAATGGTAGTGGACTGCATGATTTGGGATACACTAGATCAAAGTTTACGTGGTGGCAAGGCCCAATCCAGGCCCGACTGGACTGAGTACTTAGTTCTACAGACTGGTTGGAGGCTTTTCCCAACTCCGAGGTCTGCCATCTTCCGTTCCTCGGATTGGACCATCAGCCGCTACTTTTATCACTAGTCAGTCCAATTCCTAGGAATAGGGGACCCCTAGCGTTCCAATTCCAAAATGCTCGGATCACCCACGGCGGCTTTGGGAGGGTGGTTGCCGTACACTGGGCTCCCCATAAGGAGACCATGAGTAAGGTGTTACAAAATCTTTCCCACCACTTGACGACCTAGCATCAGTATGAAGTGGGAAGTTTCCTCTCTAGGAAGAAACGCCTTATTGCCCGACTAGAGGGCATACAACGAGCCATGACCATCCACAATTTGGACTATTTGTTTGCTCTAGAAGATCATCTCAGTAAGGACCTGGTTCAGGTGATGTGTGAGGAAGAGCTGTGTTGGCATCAAAAAGTGAGATGTGACTGGATTTCCAAAGGGGATCATAATACAAAGTACTATTACACAGTTACCCTCGCTAAACGAAACCAACTACGGGTTAAAAGGCTGACGGACCAGAGCGGGGCTATCGTCTCGGATCCTATCTAATTGCAAATTCTGGCTAGGACTTATTTTGACCAGCTTTATACGTGAGAAAGGAGTAGCCCTGGGCTGTTCCCACTTTCGGGGTGTTTTCGGGGACTATCCACTGAGCGCATACACGACCTTGAGCTACCCGTACATACCTGCGAGATTAAGAATGCGGTTTTTGGCCTCAATCCCAATAAAGCCCCTGGAGTGGATGGCTTTAATGCACTTTTCTTCCAAAATCAATGGCATACGATCAGGTCATCGATAGTGGAGTTTATACAGAAAGTTTTTCGATTGGAAAGGTGGGACCCAGATCCGAACAAAACACTCCTAGTATTAATTCCTAAGGTCCCTTCCCCGTCAAATATCTACCAATTTCGTTCCATCAGTCTCTGTACAGTGATGCACAAGATACTATCCAAGGTCCTGGTCAACCGATTGAAACCCTATATGGACCATCTGGTAGCAGGAAATCAATGCAGTTTTATCCCGGGGTGTCACATTTCGGACAATATAATCACCACTTAGGAGATTATCCACTCCGTGAGGAAGTTCAAAGGCAAGACTGGATATCTCGCACTTAAAGTCAACCTGGAAAAAGCCTACAATCATCTTAACTAGGATTTGATCCAAGATACTCTCTTAGATATCGGTCTGCCAACTTCCCTAATCACAGCGATAATGACGTGTGTCACGACCATCTCCATGCAAGTCCTGTGGCATGGCATCCCTTCTGAACCCTTCCATCCTTTTCAGGCAATCCGGTAAGGGGACCTGCTCTGCCGTATTTGTTTGACTTGTGCATGGAACGGTTGGGGCACCTTATATCAAAAGAAGTGGCCCAGGGTCACTGGAAACCGATCAAGTTGAGTCGTACGGGACCCCCCATTTCCCATCTCTTCTTTGCTGAAGACCTCGTTTTGTTTAGTCAACTTCTGCAAGTGACTTGTACTCACAATCTTGGCAAATACCTAGGAGTCCCGCTCCTTCATGAGCGTACGACCAGGAGCACGTATCAATACTTGCTAGACAAAGTGGAAACCCGACTTGCAGGGAGGCAAGCCCGGACGTTGTCCCTCGCTGGACGGATTACCCTTTTCCAATTGGTCATTACGGCCTTGCCAACCTACACCATGCAAACGGTGAGACTCTTGCGTTAACTTTACGATGAGCTCGAGACGATTATGCGCAAATTCATATGGGGCTCGACAGGAAGGCAACCAAAACCGCATCTGGTGAAATGGGAGGAGGTGTGCTGCCAAAAGCAATAGGAGGCCTTGGGCTAAAGAGATTACGGGCCTCAAATGATGCCCTTCTCACCAAGCTCGGTTGGGAGTTGATCACGAACCCCACATCCTTATGGGCTAGGGTCCTCCGAGCAAAGTACCAATTGGACACTCATACCATTCTCCTTTCGGTGGCTCGCACCGGAGCCTCTGCCTATTGGCGGGGAATCCCTGTAGTCTAGCCAGTGGTGCGATGGGGGTTAACCTGGACCTTGGGAAATGGTCAATGTATCCAATTCTGGGTGGATAATTGGCTACCGAACTAGGGCCCACTCATTGATCGTGTGACCACCCCTCTTCTGGACAATGCTGTATACCATACCTTGTCGGACTATCTCATTGCAAATGGGGAGTGGTGATGGAACTCGTTCTTGCAATACCTACCTGAAGCAGTCTATTTGGATCTGGCAATTTTACAGCCACACCATGTCCAAATGGAGGAAGACAATGTCGTATGGGGACCTACTCCCCATGGGAGATTCACCGTAGCGTCAGCTCATAGCCTTATTGAAGACCAAAGTATGGAGGGCATTTACAGGATATGGGACCTCATCTGGAGATGGCCTGGACCTCAACGTATTCGGGCCTTCCTATGGCTAGCGGCCAAGTCAAAATTGCTCACCAATCAACAACGAGTAACCAGGCGCCTTTCTGAAGATAGCAGCTACCACGTTTGCGGTCAAGAGGAAACTATCCTTCATGTCTTACGCGATTTCCAAAGAGTGCGAGCATTCTGGCACCAATTCCCAAATGCAATGGTGAATACGGGCTTTTTCAACCAAGCGCAAGAGTGCTAGCTGCTGTCAAACCTCAGGCAACAGTAACGTGTCTCTTAGGTCTAGTGGGACCGGATATTTGGAGTTGCCTGTTGGTATCTTTGGCAATAGCGAAACCATAGTATATTTGAGGATGGTTTTATCTGGCCGGCGTCGAGGTCGAGGTTCATCTGGGAATATGTCGACTAGATTGAGCGAGCACCAATCATTGAATCCAGAGTGTTCCCTAGCACAGGCTGGCCCCGGGTCAATCGGTTGGCTGGCTCAAACCCCCTAAGGGGTGGGTCAAACTGAACACCGATGGGGCGATCAAACAGGATCATCATGTTACCACCGCGGGGGGGCTTCTCCGGGATAGCCTCGGCCAGTGGTGCAGGGGGTTCCTACACAACATCGGTGGGGGTTCTCCGCTCATTGCTGAGCTTTGGGGAGTCCACTCGGGCCTCACGTTCCCATAGGAGCGGGGCTATCGACGTATCGTCGTTGAAGTGGACTCCCTATAGGTTATTAATATTCTCTCTTCCTCCAATCTAGTTCTGACTGAGAATCATGTTTTGCTTGCAGGTATCCGAGAATTGCTTTACCGTAATTGGGAGGTGACACTCCAGCATATCTATCAAGAAGGGAACCAGTGTGCGGATTGATTGGCTGAGCTAGCTGTCTTATCATGACCAGGCCTGCATTTCATCCAGAAGGCTCCGTTTGTTATTACTGAATTGCTTGATAATGATGCGAAAGGCACCTTGTATCACCGTCTGTGAGTTAGAGTAGTGTCCATTTGTTAGCAAAAAAAAGAAGAAAAAAACCTACGTAATACAAAATCCAAAGTTTAATTATTCGTGCACTTCACACGTCTAGAATAGGTAAACACAACCTTTCTCCCTCTTGGACAAGTTTTGTCCCTCCTTTTTTTCCCAAACAACTTTATCACTCACGCAGCAATACACCTCTCTCGCGTCTAGTCTCACTCACGCTTTTCGTCTCTAGCTTAGTGGCTCTCTCTCATTCGTCATGCTCTCGTGTCTTTTCTACACTCTCTGAACTAGTCTCATTCACACTCTTCCTCTTTGGCTTAGTCGGTTTGTCTCACTCTTCACGCTCCCTTCTTTTTTCTCCAACATTTCTATGCTAGTTGCGTTGATTAGGTACAGACAACCTTTCTCCCCAAAATATGTTGCTGCTGATTGATATTTCTAGTTTTTCTTGTAAACCCATCTTGACCAAGTTTTTCTTTTGGAATTTATCTACTAAGTCAGCCTTCCCTTCGAATGCTAGAAAAAAAAGCTAGCATATGTTAGTAAAGATGCAAGATAAAATGAGAACGAGAATGAGGAAACTTGGAGAATGCTTATATTGCTTTAAGAAAGCTTTACAAGGCAAAAGCAAAGAACTCTCTCAACACTCTCAATACTTCTATGTATGTTACAAATGAGGTGCCTTGGCTATTTATAGCCTTTCACCTCCTCAATGGATGGCTAGGATCAATTTGATCTAATGGCTCATAATGGCCATCTAGAATTCTCTACAACTATCTACACATTCAAGTAATATCTACAAGGTTCTAGAGTCTTCCACCCATGTCTAGCCTTGTCTTGAATATGGTAGAATTGTGTGGAATTTTCTAGAGAACTCTAGCAAAACCTCTCTAACTAGAGTGGAAATTGTACAGTTTGTGACATTCTCCCCCACTCATTCGGGCGACTCCCTCATCGTGTCTTTCTTGTAGGCCTTGATCATCTCCTTGTAGTCCCAGAATGTGAGCTCATGCTCCCAACTTGCCTCACTATCGGGTAGTCCCTTCCATTTGACAAAGTACTCCATATAGCTCAGATGGGAACCCCTCTTTGGAATAACACGATATGCCAAAATTTCTTCTATCTCACACTCGTGAGAAGTAGTGATGGCCGTGGGTGCTCTCCTCGACTCATCCCTACTTGGGTCCTCCTTATCGCCATGATACGGTTTTAATAAGCTCACATGAAAAACCGGATGCATGT
>JAOSBN010000004.1:20664139-20680016 GCA_027563595.1 Erythroxylum suave | reverse complement strand
TATGAAAGGTTTGGATAGCTTTCACTCTTGCAGACCTAGTCCTCACACCAAACATCTCATGTAGGTGATGGACCATTTAACTAGCAGTTTTTTTACAAGAAATTTGCTTTTGCAACATGCCACTGACAAAAGCTAGAATATAACACTCAGTAGTCTTCTCAGCATTCTTCCAACGCTCATATTGTTAGAGTATCTCAGGAGCTAAATCTCCACCCGGAGTTGTAGGCTTATTTTCAGCTAACACCCATGAAATACATTCATATTGAAGAACAATGTCAAGGTTACGTTTCCATTCATTAAAATTGTTTCCGTTTTCCAATTTGTTATTTGTCAAGAGCAGGGCGAGTGGATTTATTTTGTGGTTGATAATGTTTGAAAATATAAATTATTAAAACGTGAGCATACTAGTCAACAATATTGTAACTTTGTATAAAATCATGATGCATGTATGCATGTATGCATGATGATAGTTTTAACAAAACTTAAAAATTTAAATCATTATATGACGGTTATTTTTCTTATCTATAACAGACTAAGTGACGATGGGCCATCTTATCCATTAAATGAAAAACTAGGACCCTCCCACTCAAAAAACTATCAAGCATCTCATGCCCAAATTTTTGAGAAGCGTTATAATTTGGTCCATACTTTTACCAACAGAGCTACAGTGGGTAGTTTATTGATAAAAAAAATGTTGAGTGTCTAACCATTTGATTCATTCACTTAAGATACTTGCAAACCA
Source organism: Erythroxylum suave (assembly GCA_027563595.1). Classification (NCBI taxonomy): domain Eukaryota; kingdom Viridiplantae; phylum Streptophyta; class Magnoliopsida; order Malpighiales; family Erythroxylaceae; genus Erythroxylum; species Erythroxylum suave. Next base: position 20,679,274 of record JAOSBN010000004.1, on the reverse strand, counting down.
TACCTCGGTGGGAGGTCAAATTTGCTACCAATAAGTGGACTTATCCTTAAGGAGACCCAAACCATGCAAGATCTAGGATTCATGCCCTCCAATGGGGAGTAGCACTTGACCACATGCAAATGGGCCATCATTTGGAGAGTGTGCACTCTTACATGAGAATCCTTTCCCACTCAATCTTTTTAGGCTTTAAGTTTTAAATACCATCTTATTTAGATGCAATTTATTTTCCATCCTATATTGTTTCAATATATATCTCATACATAATGAATGCACGGCAAGGCCGAGGGTTACCAATTTTTTAAATGACATGCAATCACAAAATATCATATATTATTTGCATTCATTTCTCCATTCATCACATGAACTAATTAAGTCACTTTTGATTGTCCATCCTAGAAACATAAAAATAATTACAAGCCTTTTAGGCCCAAAAAATTCTTCTTAGACTTGGATCTTTCGCTTGTAATCCTTCGCTCACATGATCTGGCCCATTCGGTAAATATAATGTAATGGAATTTATAAAAACTGAATTTTGTCACTTTGAAAATAAAAATTCCAGCACTAGATTTTCATAAAACCGAATCTTTGTCAAAACAAAAAATTCCAGCACTTGTTTTCATTAAAACCGAAACTCTTTTCATTAAAACAAAAAACCAGCACTCAGTATTTTATCAAAACCAAAACTTGATTCCTTGAAACAAAAATCCAGCACTTATTTTTACATTAAAAACCGAAACTAGATTCATTGAAACAAAATTCTGGCATCTTTGTTTTCACAAAACCGAAACTATGCCAATACACAAAAGGATAGATCGAAACCTTTACCTTTCCATTTCTTCAATCCATGGCTGCTTCATCTTCATCATTACATCAATTTGTACATTACATAATCACAGAAAATAGAAAAATGAAGCCAAGGAGGAAACATGGTGATGATAGGCCACCCTCCTTGTTATAACAAAATGAAGAAATCTTGCATGGTAAATTTAACTTCTATGGACAACCAAGCAACACATACACCATATATATTTCTATTACGTAAAAATATGCAGCATACAAAAAATGATTGCCAACCCATGCGTCAACCATATAGGAACCGAAATTATGCATTAGAACTTAGCTCTGATACCAGTTGTTGGATCGGGAAAAGAAAGCAAGCCATATTTGGAGAACTGGTAGATTTCGAAATGTTTTAGAAATCTTATTTGAAATTGAAGAAATATATCCAAATCATCATGCCAATCTATACATGATATGGCATAAGGATAATAATAAGCATAAATAAGATAGTAATATTACTGACTCCTTCGCTACAATTTTAATTTCTCGCTGCACTATCCTCTCCTTCTTCTTGTATCCAAAGCCTTTGCTTTTCAATCCTTTTATTTGTCAATCTATCCTCTCCTTGTTGTTATATCCTCAACAAATTTGATCTACCTCTTGTTCTTCTAGGAAAACTTGGTTAACAAAATCCTTTAGTGGGAAAGGAGAAGAAAATGTTTGGATGAGATTTTTCTTAGAAGACATGAACCGAAAAGTTTTGGCTCACTCATGCGTGAAAGAAGAGAGAGTCAAACCATGCAAGAACACCTTCTTACACCCTAAACTTCGGTTATGCATGGAATGGAAGAAGAGCATAGCATCCAATGCATCACTTCTTGCGCTAATCAATCATAAAGTAGCCAGTAAATGAGACTCTTCTCATTTATCTTTAAGATGGCTATATGAAAAGACTATTAACCTAAATATGACCTACCAATTTTGGATTTGGAAGATGGAAGAAGGAAGATGGTCCATCCAATGCTCATTTTTCTTCTTTAATCCAATGAATGCTAATAGGTTATATGCTAACATTAAAAGATAACCATTAAAACATTTAATGGTAAGTTCATAACTCCATTTAACAATTTAATGTCAAATGTGCAGCTGCACAATTAGTCCATTAAAACAAAAATTGCTACTCCTTTCTTTAAAAAATTTGATTTGATATAATTAATCTAATCAATTACATTAAACTTAAGTCTAGCCCATTTCTAAATGAACATTTGGGCTTCTAATTAACCATTAATTAGTGCAAGCCTAAAATTCAATTATGCGCTTCTAAAACCTCCATTTATATTTCTTACTTAGCTTCATAACTTTCCTTAAAGTCAAGTGGGGAATCTTGTTGGACTTTGATAATTCGAGCTCCAATAAGCCTAGAATTAATTTAATCTAATTAGAATTAATTCTAGCTTATTAACTAAATTTCATTCCACTGAAGACAATTAGTTGAACTCTTGAACTATTAAATATTATGAAAAGACATATTTTATGTCCAATTGCAAACCCTATTTAGAGCCTTATTATAGCCATCTGCACAACAAGGGGTAAAATTATCGTTTTGCCTTATGTTGGTTTTTCCTTCTAGATCTCCCGTTTTACTTTATATGATGATTAACACCCATGATCTCATCTTAGTGTTAAGATTTGATGGGTAGCTAGTCCATCAAACTACTGGCACCATTTTAATCACCAAATCTCTTTAAAACATCTAGAAGTGATGATATCACTATAAACTTTTTATTTGAGTGAATATTCCCTGATACATGTTTCAATTAATAATTCCAACATACATACACTGGATTAATACTCTGTAAAAATTCATTTCGATCATATCAAGAATTATAATGAAACACATATGAGTTCAAAACTCTTCAAGATTGTGGTTCATAATAAGCAAGTGCTTAAGTTGTATGTTTTAAGATTAAAGTAACAACCCACTTTATTCTTAAAAACATACTTGATTCCATATTCATTTAATAATGTCATTATCGATAGTCAACTACTATCATGATATGAAACTCATCATTCCCTTGAAGTAAACTCCTTTACTCAGACGAAGATAAATCGTAACACTACAGTCTAAACCATAATCAAGCAACCAACTTGATTATTCAACTGTGAATCCATTAATTTAGATTATAATAATATGTATGTTTCCCATACATCTCTATGTATATGTATATTACTTACAAAGGATTCTTGGTACCTTATGACTAGATGTATAATGCTTATTAAAACCAAACTCTTTTATTTTATTAATAATAAGTATTTCCATTACAAAACTATAACTGAAGAAGGTTAAGATACATGTAAATACACTTGCTTTCCAGGACACTATATTTACACAACTCCAACATGTCTTTTAATGATGGCATGTAATGTAACCTTTAAGCATTCATTTCATTAAAGAAAGGAAGAAGTGCATTTGAAGTATTTTTTTCTTCTTTCTTTCATCTGTAACCGAAAATGAGAATGTCTCATTTAGGTTATTCGTCTTTTCATATAGTCATCTTAAACAATTGAGAAGAGTCTCATTTATTGTCTTCTTTTTGATTGATTAAAGAATGAAGTGATGCATTGGATGCACATCACATCTTTCTTTCATGATAACTGAAATTGACAAGGAGAGGAAGAGGTGTTCTTGCATTTTGTTTTTTTGACTCACTCTCTCCTCTCATGCATGCATAGCAGAAACTTGAATGAGAAGAGTCTCATTTTTGGCTTCTTTCTTCTACGAAAAATCTCCTCAAAAATATTTCTTCTCCTTTCCTACCAAAGGATCCAGTTAACCAAGTTGTCTAAGAAGAACAAGTGGTAAATCGGATTGGTCGAGAAACAACAATAAGGTGAGAATACATTGACAAAGGAGAGGATACAAAAGCAAGGAGTCAAAGTTGTAGCAAGGAGTCGGTATATTTCTACCAGCTTGTTCTTATGTGAATTATTTTCTTTATATCGTATCATATATAGTTGAAACATGTTGATTTGGTTTTATTATTTCTGCTACATTTTTATTTCGAAAAAGTTTTTAAATCTACTGTTTAACCAAATCTTGCGTGCTTTCATTTTCAATCCAATAATTGGAATCAGAGCCATTTTCTTATTCATGATCTCGGTTCCTATATGTGATGCATGGGTTGGCAATTAAATGTTGTATGCTGCATATTTTTATATGATAGAATTATATATGTGTATGTTTTGCTCTTTTGGTGGCTCATAAAATATAGTTTACCTTGTAAGTTTTTCTTCGTTTGGTTTGTAACAAGGAGGGTGGTCTATCATCATCATATTTCTTCTTTGGTTTCAGTTTTCTATTTTCTTTGATTTTGTACTGTACAAAATTCTGTAATATTGAAGATGGAGAAACCATGGATCAAAGAGAAGTGTAGGTAATGGTTTCGGGGTATCCTTTGGTGTATTGGCAAAGTTTCAATTTTATGAAAACCAAAGTGCTGGAATTTTGTTTTAACAAAGTTTCATTTTTGTGAAAACTAAGGTGCTGGAATTTTTGTTCTAATAAAGTTTTGGTTTGATGAAATACAAGTGCTGGAATGTTTTTTTAGTGTCAGTTTTACCAAAAACAAGTGCTAGATTTTTTGTTTTCATATTGCCAAGGTTTCAGTTTTGATGAAAACAAGTGCTTTTTTTTTTTTTGCTTTCAAAGTGACAAAATTTGGTTTTATGAAAATGCCATTACACATTTTTACCGAATAGCCCGGGTGATGTGGATGAAGAGTTCGAAGTGGAAGATACAAGTCTAAAATTTTTTTTTGTGTTGGGCCTAAAAGCCTTGTAATTTTATTTATGTTATAGGATGGAAAATTAAATCTGGCCTATTAGTTCATGAGATGAATGGATAAATGGATGCAAATAGTGTGGGATATTATGTGATTGTATGCCATTTAGAAAATTGCCAACCCTGGGATTTTCCATGCATTCATGCATCATGATTTAATACAAAGTTCCAATATTGTTAACTAGTATGCTCATATTTTAATAATAATGAATGGAGACGTAATCTTGACATTGTTCTTCAATATGAACAAATTTCAGGGGTATTAACAGATAATGACCCTACACCTCTGAGTGGTAATTCAACTTCTGAGCAAGTCCAACATCATCAGCGATGGCAGAATGCTGATAAGACTTGCAAGTGATATATTCTAGATTTTGTCTACGGAATGTTGCAAAAGCAAATTGCTTGAATGAAAATTGCTAGTGTAATGGTCCATTACGTACACAAGATGTTTGGTGTAAGGACTAGGTCTGCAAGAGTGAAAGCTATCCAAACTTATCATAATGTCAGACAAAAACCTAGTGAACCGGTGCTAGATTACATTCTTAAGGTAATCTCTACAGTTACTAAGGATGAGATGCTTGGGGTGGATATGGATGCGGACACATAGATGATTATGATCATCAATAGCTTAAACTCATCTTTTCAGTAGTTTAAGTTGGACTATAAGCTTAACAACAAGGGTTAGACCTTAAGTGAGTTGATGAATACCCTCCAAAGTACAGAGGAGATATTAAATTTCAAGGCTCATAGGCTAGAAGCTAATGTAGCATCTTCTTCTAAGTCTAATGCTAAGGGCCAGTAAAAGAAGAAGGGACCAATAAAAAAGAAGGCCTAAATAGGGGTCAAGGTCCAACCCATGAAAAAGAAGGCCAAAGCAGACACTAAGGGAAAGTGTTTCTATTGTGGTGAGTAGGATCACTGGAATAGAAACTGTACGGTCTACCTTGAGTCTCTCAAAAGCAAACAAGGTATGGGTTTCCTAAGTTTATTAGGAACTAGAAATGTGGTAGATTCTGATTCTTGGATTTTAGATTCAAGAGCCACTAACCATGTTTGTAATTCTTTGCAAGGGTTCCAGCAAAGAAAAAGACTACATAAAGGCCAGTTTCAAGTCAAGATGCAAATAGATCCTATGTTTCAGGAGGATCAGTGGGAGCAATTATCTTGGACTTTCCTAATAGTCATAGGATATATTTGGAGGATGTATATTACATCCCAACAATTGTAAGGAACATGATTTCTATTTCTTGTCTAATAAAATCTGGTTATTCCTTATATTTTGAAAATGTTGTTTCAATATATGAGAATAAGGATTTTATTTGTAATGCAACAACTGAACAGGGATTGTTCTTTATAGAACCTATGACAGGCCCACTAAACACTACAGTATTAATAAAACCAAGACAATCTAATGACTCTAGCATTAATTCAAAATATCTGTGGCATTTAAGAATGGGTTACATCAATTAGAAAAGACTTGACAGGTTAGTGAAGGATAGTTTCCCTGCTGGCTTAGATAATGATCCATTACCACCTATGATTTTGTATTAAAGGAAAGATGACCAAAGCCTCATTTCCTTCCAAAGGAAACAGATCTAAACACCTCAACAGAATGGTGTAGCTAAGAGGAGGAATAGGACTCTATTGGAAATAGTAAGATCAATGATGTCCTACATTAGCCTTCCAGAATCATTCTGGGGATATGCCATACGAATGGTAACCTATCTTTTTAACTTTGCTCCATCAAAATAGGTGCCTAAAACACCTAGGGAGTTATGGATTAGACGAGTGCCTTCATTGAGACACTTGAGGACTAGGGTTGCCCAGCCTATGTTATAAGGCCTAAATCCACAAAGATGGAACCAAGATCATAAGTATGTTTATTTGTAGGATATCCTAAGGGTACACGAGGGTACTATTTTTATAGTCCTCAGGACAGGAAGGTATTTGTGTCGACAAATGAAACCTTATTGGAGGAAGAATTTATGAGAAATCACAAAGAAAGAAGTTTAGTACTAAAGGAGTTAGTTATTTCATCCAAACGAAGAGTTGATTTAGATATAACAGAACAAGATGACGAAATGTATTCAAGAGTTGAATCAGAAGAGCAGCCTAAACATCAAGTCATGCCCAGACGTAATGGGAGGGTTGTGAGACAACCAGAAAGGTATCTTGGTCTAGGAGAAGGAAAAATTGCTATCTCGGACTAAAAAGAAATGGATCTCATTACTTATACACAAGTTCTTAATGATGTTAATGCAGAAAAATGGCTCAGGCAATGGAATCGGAAATAGATTCCATATACACCAATGAAGTCTGGATCTTTTTAAATCTACCACTAGATTTAAAAGCCATAGGGTGTAAATGGATTTATGAAAGGAAAAGAGGATTTAATGGAAAGGTAGTGACTTTTAAAGCTAGATTGGTAGCTAAGAGTTATACTCAAAAAGAGGGCATAGACTATAAGGATATTTTTTTCTCTAGTTTCCATGCTTAATTCCATCATAATTCTTTTGGCCATACTAGCCTATTTCGATTATGAAATGTGGAAAATGGATGCCAAGACCGCATCTCTTAATGGAGATCTTGAGGAGACCATTTATATGGTCCAACCAGAAGGATTCATTGAGCTAGGTAATGAGCATAAGGTATGCAAATTGTAGAGGCTCATTTATGGACTTAAGCAAGCATCTAGGTCTTGGAACATTAGGTTTGATAAGTCTATCAAAATCTGTGGATTCCTATAAAACGTTGATGAGCCTTGTGTCTATAAATGGATACAAGAAGACAAGGTTACTTTCCTAATCCTGTATGTCGATGATATTCTGCTCATTGGAAATGATGTAGGAATGTTATCTACGATTAAGGGATGGCTGAATGAACAATTCTCAATGAAAGATTTGGGAAAGGCTAGTTATTTTCTGGGGATCAAACTTATAAAGGATCGTAAGAACAAACTGATAGCCTTTTCTCAAATAACCTACATAGAGAACATGCTCAATAATTTTGACTCCCTGTCAAAGTTTCAAAGAAGCAAGGACCTAAGACCCAAGAGGAGGTCGAACGCATGCATAACATTCCGCATGCTTCACCAGTTGGAAGTTTAATGTATGTTATGCTTTGTACTAGACCGGATATCTGTTACGTAGTAGGATTAGTAAGTAGATTCTAGTCCAATCTAGGAATGGAGCATTAGACTACAATTAAGTGCATACTAAAGTGTCTTCTTAAGATGAAAAACTTAATTCTTGTTTACTATTGAAGTAACCTTATTCAGATAACATAAATAGATTTTAATTTCCAATATGATGTTAATTCAAGGAATTCAACTTCTAGTCCTATATTTGTTTTAGGAGGTGGAGCCATAGTCTAGAGGAGTATCAAGCAATCTTGTGTTGCTGATTTGACTATGGAGGCTAAGTGTGTTACTGCTTGTGAAGTAGCAAAGGCAGTAGTTTAGCTCCACAAGTTCCTGAATGATTTGGAGGTAGTTCCTGAGGCAGAAAAAGCCATTACACTTTATTGTGATAATAGTAGGACAACGGCTAATTCCAAAAAGCCCCAGAATCATAAAGCTTCCAAACACATTAAGAGAAAGTATCATCTCATAAGGGAGATAATACAAATTGGTGATGTGAATCTTAAGGAGCAAAGCCTTGCTGATCCATTTACATAGACGCTATCTTAAAAGAGTTTTGAGGGTCACATAGTAGGGATGGGAATGAGGAATATGCCAAACTTACTTTAAGGAAAGTGGGAGATTGTTGGAGTTTTGTAAATATAGTGCCCTGGAAAGAAAGTGTATTAACATATAACTTAATTTTCTTCCAGTTACTTTTTTAATGAAAAATATTTATTATTAATAAAACAAAAGAGTTTGACTTTATTTATGTGAGCATTATAAATATCTAGTTATAAGGTACCAAGATTCTTTTATAAGTAATATACATATATACAAAGAGATGTATGGAAAACATGTATATTATTATAATCTAAATTAGTTATTTCACAGTTAAATAATCAAATTGGTCACTTGATTACGATTTAGACTATAGTGTTGCGATTTATCTCCGTATAAGTAAAAGAGTTTACTTCAAGGGAATGATGAGTTTCATATCATGATAGTAGTTGACTATCGATAATGACACTATTAAATAAATCTGGAATCAATTATGTTTTAAAGAATAAAGTGGGTCGTTACTTTAATCCTAAAACATAGACCTTAGCATTCTGTTATTACAAACCATAATCTTGATGAGTGGTGAACTCATATATGTTTCACTATAATTCTTGATATGATCGGAATGGATTTGTACAGAGTATCAATCCAGTGTCTGCATGTTGGAATTATTAATTGAAACATTTATCAAGGAACATTCACTCAAATAAAGAGTTTATAGTGATATCATCACTTTTAGATGCTTTCATAGAGTTTGGTGATTAAACTGGCGCCATTAGTTTAATGGACTAGCTACCCATCAAGTCTTAGCACCAAGATAAGATCTTATATGTTAATAACCATATAGAGTAAAATGGGAGATCTAAAAGGAAAAACCAATATAAGGGTAAAATTACCATTTTACCATTATTGAGTGGATGGCTATTATATGGTTCGTAATAAAGTTTGCAATTGGACATCTTATTTGGAACATGTATTCTCATAAAACTTAGTAATTCAAGAGTTCAACATATTGTCTTTAGTGGAATGAAAATTGAATTAATAAGCTAGAATTAAAACTAATGAGATTAAATTAACACCAGGTTTATTGGAGCTTGAATTATATAAGTCCAACTATATTCCCCATTTAGCTTCTAGGAAGGTTATCAAGCAAAGTAAGAAATATAAATAAAGGTTTTAAAACCCATTATTAAATCTTGGGCTTACTTTAATTAGAAGCCCAAATGAAATTTAGTATTGGGCTTGACTTTGCTTTGATTTGATCAATTAGATTAATCAAATTAAAACAATGTTGTTAAAGAAAGAAGGAGGGCATATTTCTGTTTTTTATACCTAAATGTGCAGCTGCACATTTAGCATTGAATTGCTAAATTAAAGATGGTTTTTATCATGCTTTATCATCACTAAATAGAGTAATGATCTTTTCATTAAATGGTTTAATGGTTGTCTTTTAATGATGGCATATAATGTAACCTTTTAGCATTCATTTCCTTAAAGAAAGGAGGAGCTGCATTTGATGTACTTTTTCTTCCTTCATTTTTCCATAACTAAAAATGAGAAGGTCTGATTTAGTTTATTCATCTTTTCATATAGCCATCTTAATCAAATGAGAAGAGTCTAATTTATTAGTTGCTTTATGATTGATTAAAGAATGAGGTGATGCATTGGATGCACATCAAATCTTTCCTTCAATATAACTGAAATTGACAAGGAGAGGAATAGGTGTTTTTGCATTTTTTTTGACTCACTCTCTCCTCTCATGTGTGCATAGTCGAAACTTGAATGAGAATAGTCTCATATTTGGCTTCTTTCTCCAAAGAAAAATCTCCTAAAAAATATTTTTTCTCCTTTCCAACCAGAGGATCTTGTTAACCAAGTTGTCCAAGAAGAATAAGTAGTAGATTGGATTTTTTGGAATATAACAACAAGGAGAGGATAAATTGACAAAGGTGAGGATACAAAAGCGAGGAGTCAAAGCTGTAGTAAGGAGTTAGTATATTTCTACCAGCTTGTTTTTATGTAAATTATTTCCCTTATATCGTATCATTTATAACTAAAACATGTTGTTTTGGTTATGTTATTTCCGCTGCGTTTTTATTTCAAAAAAGTTTTGAAATCTACTTTTTAACCAAATCTTGCATGCTTTCGTTTCGATCTAACATCACGGCCATGGCAATTTTTTCATGGCCATAAGACACCTCCATAGCCATGACACTTCCATCTTTCCATTTCTTTTGGTATTTTCTTGCTTCCTTTTCATTGTAACCCTCCTCCTTCTTGCTCCATGAAGCCAATTAAGTGTGAATGTCAAGAATGTAGCTCAACAACTATGCTTTTGCCTAACTTTAGCTATTATGCTTCGAAATTGTACCTAAGATCAAATATGAACTAAAGTGAGTATCTTAAGCATTTTAAAGCATTAATTAATAAGTGTCAGGGATTTAGTGTATCAACAATTAAGCACATATCATATGTTTCTAGAATATATCAGATAATTCACTATTTAGCCTTATTCACTAGCTAACAACTAATTCAACCATTCATAAAGTTGAAAGAGTGATTTTCATAATAGCTATAAGTCTGATAGTATAGTCCATTTGGAAGGAAAGAAACTTAAGAAGATTTAACGCTAATAACAAATAAATGGGAACACTAATCACTAAAGTCATTAATGGAATTAGGGAGCTAATCATTCTAAACAATTTACACCAACATGTAGATCATCTTTAATTCTTTCTCTAAATATCTTACTAATGAATTTATTCTTAAAATTTGATTATTGTTAGCTCCCCATATTAGTATTGAATGCTATCGGGTATACCCTTGAACCACATTTTATATTGTAACATTATTCTTTATTAATACCATTTTTCCCTTTTTTTTAAAAAAGAACATGATATATGGTTGTTAGATTAGAAAAAACCTATTTATGGTCTTTATTAAGGATTGGTTCAATATTATTTATAAGGTGAGATTTGTTTAGAAGAAATATCTTTAAATATTCTTGATATGGATTCAGTTAGGCTGGTGATTAGAAATGATATTAGTTGATATGTTTATGAATGGAAAGAACCTACATATGAGTGTATCACATCTAAAATATTACAAGTTGTATAGGGCACTAGAGACTAACTTACACAAATCCTCCAGTGTTTAGGTTAGGCCTTTTATTGAAATTTATAAAATATAATACATTCTTGGGCTTTTAATTTAGTAGAGGTAAAGGTCAATGTTGCGTTTTACTTAACACTACCTAAACGCATCACCCGTAAGTGAACGAGGTTGCCGTAGTATATGGTGGACGCCACAAGGTCATCTCTCAAAGAAGATGTTAACTTTAATAACTTGATTAAAATCAAGAAATTAAAGAATCAAAAGTTAGAAGGTGTATAGGTTTTAAAATAATCATATTAAACAAAACTAATGAATTGCACAAAATTTATATAAATCTTTCAAAGATAACCTAGGGTTTAAACTTCAATTCAATTTCATACCTAAATTCTTAAACATCCCATTAAGACAATCTGTAGCTTTATTCTCTCTTCAATCAAATTAGCAACTATCAATTTAATAGTTCTCACATTCATAAAATAACAATTACCAACAGTTCGACATTATGAATTAAGCAATCCTTAGAACTTATATTTCTAATTAGGGTAATTGATTGTTTAGTTCCAATATCAAGTTTCATCTTTCAATTATTCACTTAATATCTTAAGACTGATAGGTGGCCAATCTATTAACCTAGTATTCAACACAACACAATCAATCTAGGCAAGATATATTAATGGGAATTATCAAATTAACACATGCAATTAAATCTAAATGCAATCTTTACGAAAGAATAATTTAGCTCATCATCAAAGTGAAAATAATGCTCATATCAATTGAATTCAAACTATTAAATTCCATTGTATCGAGAAGAAATTGATATAAGAAAAATTTACAAAACTAAAAGAATAGAGAATAAAAGGAACCTTGAATGATGGCTGGGAGTGAAACTCTCGTTCGCTTTCTCCAACTCTCAATCAATGTTGATGACAAAACTCCATCGATTTTCCCTCTGCAGATCTCTTTCCGTCCTAATACTTCTCTCCTATATCTAACCTAGATGTTATCCTATTTAGGGCATCATCTCTTCACATAAGTTGTGTGCCCTCTTGCTAGCTTTTAAATAGATCCTCTTTTGCCAAAGAAAGCCTTATAGCTAAAGCTATGGACTAAAAACCAGGTCGGGATAGAATTTGTATCTCATTCTTAGCCTTTTTAGCCCCTAAAAACAACACTTTTAGGGCATGTGTTTTACATAGGAATTATGGTCTAGGATTTTGGCTTGAATTTGAGCATTCGAATCACCTCATTTAGATCCTGTAAGCCTCATATATGTCCATGTGAAGCTCCAGTGGTCAAGCTACCAATTTTGACGATATAAGTTTTACTTTTAACAAATGATTGGTATTCCAAATGACTTTGAATAGCTACACATTTGGGCTTCCTTAAAATATTAAGATGTCTTGTAAATATTTTCTTACCTTTTTAAAGTCTTCTCCTTAAGTCCTTAAATCTCAACATAAACACAAACATCTAACAACAATCTTGAACAAACATATTAGAAACGATAAAAAATTAAACAAAAACTATCTGAAACATAACACAAAACGTGTTATAATAGTCAATCAACATAAGAATAAGTGGTTGTCTCTTAAGAGAGCAATTTTATGGTCTAGGATCTCTTACTAGTCCAAATAGTAAATACCTTCTAATTTATTGAATCATTATTAAAAAGATAATACTAAGTACTTATCTACAAATTATTGTTGGCCCTCGAATGTTTTTTTTATTTTTATTTTAGTTAAGCATGATTTAGATAATTATGAGTCTTGGATAAGTAAATTTTTTTGGGAGTTAAAATTTTTTATTCTATTTTATTTATGCCTATGTTAGTAGAATTTATTTCATGGGTTAGTTGAATTAAAGGTGGGAAAAACATCATAAAGGGGTATTTTGAGTAGTTTACTTAAGGTTAGAAGCACTAAGGCATTAAAGGAAGGGCAAGGGGGACTTTTCTCATTCATTAAGGGTAAAATGGGAAAGGAAAGGTGTTGTTTGTGCTAAAGAAGAAGAAAAACGTGGAATAGGCGAAGGAAGAAGTGAGATACGAAAATCAAAAGAGAGAAAGAGAGGTTTCAGTGAAGTTGAGAAAGGAATAGAGTTTTGGGCTCGGTTACATCTTTTCTTAGTCTTAAAGAGAGAGTTTGAGGTTGCTCAAGAAGGGAAAAAGAAAGAGGAAGGGTATTGGACCCTGTTTCCAAAGTCCAACTCTTGCAGAAAATTATAAGACTTGAGCTATTTCCAATAGAGAACACCGTAATCATCATCGGTTCATCTTCTTGCTCTGAGGCCATGAGATTATGAAACTTCAAGTTTGGGCATAGAGGAAGCTAAAAATCCTTCAGAGGTATGGCGGGTTCACTGCGGTGAACTTTTGACTTTGCTGCGGCGAAGGATCAAAATTTTCCTTCCTGCTCCTCGCAGGATAAATATGTCGCGGCGAGAAAGTTAACTTTCGCTGCGACGAACCTACAATGCTATTTTCGCTGCAGCGATCCTTGTGGTTTCGCCACGACGAAACCCCTGGAAACTCAACCCTTAAACCTAAAATTTCCAATGGTTTCTACATCACTCTTTCCTTGCTTTCAATTTACGTTGACCCAAATTCACTCCCTCTACTGCATTATCATTTCATAACAATTCAGTATTATCTCATCATACTCTCTAATATTTTTCATTTAATTCATTTCTTACAACTAGTTATCATTATTCATAATTATATCTTTCTCCCATGACATGTCACTTATGTATCAACAATTCATGATCAAACTTCATATTTCTACTCAACATCATCCATATGTGACTCATAATTCATTTACAACAAAAGATAAGAGTTGTTTACAAAGCTGAAGTGACATATCAAACCACAATACACCAATGTCTCAACATCCCCAAATACATAAGATATTTGAACTAACAATGCTTTAAATGTAACTAAAGCTTCATGATTACAAAATCTAGCTTATAATACAAAAATATGCATAATAGGAGTTAGGTCTTGACTCTGTTTCACTCCATCTTTTGATCATCACCTAGACATGGGGAGGAGAATAGGGGTGAGCTTAAAGCTTATACGTAACAATTTTATAACCAGTAATAAGCAAAACCATTGAAAATTCATTTTCCATTGTAACAAAAATTCGCATCGAGTCACAAAGCATATTTTTCTCAAATTCTCAACCAAATTTTCAATAATGCAAATCATGTATGTATCAATCTTATCAATGTATCATGAGCAAATATGCACATCAAAATGGTCTGAAAGGTCCATAAACAGAACGAACTAACACATTTCCATATAATGGCCCTGTGAAGTCGTGAACAGAACGAACTAGCACAATCCCACTTAGTGGTTTTGTGTAGTCATAAACTTGAGGGAGTCCATAAAGGAGCTCCATGCCACTAGCGGGTAGGTAAGAGAAGTCTTTAGTCAAAGTGCACTTGACAATAGAGTGGACCAAACCAAACCTACATAACATGTATTTCATAATCTTGTAAACTTGTTGCCCAAATGGAAAGTTTTCGAAACTTGATCTTTTTCAAACATAATATCTTTTCAAAAATCATTTTCTTATTCTTGTCATAAATCATCAGCACAATAAGCTCATACCAAACACGTAACACTTTTTCAAAGCATTCAAAGGGTTATAAAGCATGTTCATGAAGTAGTTGAAATCATTTATTTCCATCATTTGAAAGAACACATTAATGGCCTATTACT
>JAOSBN010000004.1:20623790-20659525 GCA_027563595.1 Erythroxylum suave | reverse complement strand
TGAATTCGATATTGATGAATGTGTACTGAATTGTGTACTGATTCCGGACATGAAGGTCCGAGGTATTGATTGATGAACGTGATATTGAAGTGCTATTTTTATATGAATATGATTGACTACTTGCTTTGCATGAAATGTTTGAAATGACTTTGTTTTGTTTTAAAACTTTTGAGTCCTAGTTGTGGGTAAATAGGCATGCTTAGAAGGATCTGCAGTTGCTTTTGTGACACTTCAGTGTCTTCTGTTATTGACACATAGGTGTTGAGACTTCGGTCTCTTCCGTATAAGTCCTGTTACTTGCTTCTGTAAATGGATTTAGGAGTCTTATGATTTTGTACTCTGATATCAGTTTGATTTTGACATAAGCTAAATTGTGTTATGTTTCTGAAGGGTTTATACCCTTTTGTGTTGAATAATTCTGTTATTTAGAGAACTCTGTTTTGTTCTGAATTTTTATATCTTTTGTTGGCTTATAGTTTAGTTATTACTCACTAAGTTATATGTTTAGCATAGTAGATTTGCCTCGTGTAGGTTCTGAAAAAGGGACGTAGGAATTGGGACAAGACAATTGCGATGGGCAAAGGAGTCTAATTTTTGTTTTGTTCATATGTATTTTGAGATTATTTTTGGACTTGTATCTGATGTCTATAACTCATGAATTTTTATTTTGATGGGTTGTAATAACCTTAATTCAGGCTGCTTTTTGAAATTTTGATATGCGATATATGTTTGTTGAGATTCTGGTAATGCATTTATAAAGTGTTTTGTATGTTTCGAAATGCTTCGTGTTCAGTGTGTATGTGGCACTCGCAATATCCTCACAGGGGTATATATGGGTGTTGTATATTACATTTGGAACAATTTACTTGTAGTCCTAAGACTCTTTAGAACATCTTCAGAGCTTCAATCAAGCTGGAAATAGGGATGGCATCAACTTTGAGAGTAGAATTAAGTCATCTGCAAAACAAAGATTGGTTACTTTGAATTGGCCACACTTTGAGTGATATTTGAATTCCTTTGTCCTTGCCACTACATTCTCAATGATCTTATGGAGAGTTTACGTAACCAAGGCAAAGATGTATGGAGATAAAGGATCTCCTTGTCTGATCCCTTTGCTAATTTGAAAAAACTGGTAGATTGTCCATTCAACAAGATATTATGTGAAGACGTCATCAAACATCGTTCAATCCATTGTATGACAATACTTGAAAATTCCATAGCATATAAAATATTTGTGATGAAGCTCCAATAAACATTGTCATATGCTTTCCTAAGTTCAACTTTGATTTAAAAAATGGGTTTGCTTTCCCTCTTTGAGTAATTGGTAATGAGTTCTTGAAGTATTAAAATATTATCACTACCAGGTATATATACACTTTGAGTGTGGCTAATGTGCTTATGAAGAATTCCTTTGAGCCTTTGCGCTATAAGCTTGAGAATGATTTTATACAAGGAATTGCAATAACTAATTGGTCTAAAATGAACGAAGCTATTCAACTCATCGTTCTTTGGAACAAGAGTGATAAAATATTATTGATCTTTTTAAGAAGTGTACCTTTACTAAAGAATTTCATCACATCTTTTGAAACCATATTACTAGTGAGGGACCAAGTTTCCTTGAAAAACTTAACATTAAAACCATTTAATCCTACGGCTTTGTAAGGATGAAGAGATGTAATTGTATCTTTGGTTTCCTACAGTGAAATAGATCTGGCATATTGGGTTGCATCTTCTAATGAAATAGAGTTATTTTAATCTACTTAAGAAATTGCTTATAAGAGTGTGCATTTGAAGGTTTGCTCATGAGCTCACTGAAGTATTCATAAGCTCCTTCCATAAGTTGATTTTTAGAATAAAGAACAATGTTGTTATGATTAAGTGAGATAATTTTGTTTCTAGCCTTTCTTGAAACTATGGCCTTGTGAAATACAAAAGTGTTTTTGTCTCCATACTTCATCTGTTCCACTCTTGCTCTCTATATGGATAGGGAATAATCTAATAATGGTGCTTGAGAGTAGTTATGTAATGCTTCCCTTTACTTTGCTTCAATTTTTTGATTCCTAAGATCGAGGTATTAAAGTTGTTGTATAACCTCTAACTCCTTTCTAGCTTTGTTGACAAAGTGTTGTGTGTTGCCAATATAAGCACTATAATGCATCTTGATTTCCTATTTGATTAACTGCAACTTCATAGAAAAAATAAACTGCTTAAATCCTCAAATTTCAGACCTCAATGCAGAAGATAAGCTTTCTTTAAAGCGAGCTAGTTGCATCAAAAACTCATTGAACCTAAAAGGATGGACAATTCTCTTTACAATCAAAAAAGTGAGAAGGGGGTATGATATGATAAGTGATTAGTAGCAAACTTTAAAAAGTAGTTAGGAAATATACTCATCAATCTTAAAATTTCCATAATTTTATCCAATTTCTTCTCTATCAAATTTAAACCTTATTGCTTGTTACTCCATGTATAGAAGTAGCCTCCTATTGGTATATCAATGCATTGAGCATCCTCCAAACATTGTCCAAATTCAATGCAAGGAATACAAATTGACCTAGGTCCCTCAGCCTCCTCGATTCCTAGTATGGGTTGAAGTCACCTAAAAGCATCCACAGGCTTGTATTAGAAGTGACAAATTCTTTGTTGTGATTCCATAGAAAATTTCTCTAATATCTGTTGTTATGTACTTATTGAAGGAGATACGTATTCTTTAATTGAGCTGCCTAATAGCAACTTCTAAATGAGTCATTTGTTCAATTATAGTAAAAGAGATGATAGTTAAAAGCATTAGAGTTGTATAAGGCAAAAAAATTTCCATTCCGATGATAGTAGATGTTGGAGATTTTTTGCCTCTTAACTAGAAAATAATTTAGCAGTTTGTAATTCTCCCTTCTTATTCTCATTTCCAAAATACCAACCAAGATGACGCTTTGTAAGATAATTTTTTTAATCATCCACTGTTTATTAGGGTTATTAGTCGCTCTTAGGTATTTATAATTTCAAATTCAGGTGCTGGTGTGGTTTGTTGTAGCTATTTTTTTCCATAAGTTTCATTGAATTTATTATCCAAATTTCCAAAATCACCCTCTGTTGTAATACTTACATTCAACGCCATCTTTTATGCTGATTTTTGTAGCACTTTATTGATTATATCATTGTTTGCATTCAACACTACCACCTGCTTTGTTGTTTTCTCTACTTCAATGTCATTGACTACAACTAAGGGAGCATATGCAGTATCTTTTTTAGGTTTCATTGACAACTAGGGGAGTATATGCAGTATCTTTATTAGGTTTTCTATCATATGTGTATCTATAAAAGTAGGATTTTGTGTCATTATTTTGTTAGCATCAGCTATTATAATTTCAACTTTTTCATTGACCATACACTTCTCATCACTTTTTAGTAATAATTCCTAATAATTGCTTGATTTGAAAATCCTCCCCGTAAGTATCCATTTATGCCTTTTAACAATCTGTGGTCTCCATGCATATGTTACTTATAGCTGAGCTTCTATGGGTTTTAAGTCCTTATTCAACTTGATGAAACGAATAAGTTCAAATAAATCAATTAAAGATGTTATAAAGATATATACTCTAGTATGATTGACGCATTTTGTTTCAATAGTTATTTCATCAAGTGTTACAGGTCTTCCAATGAAACCTGCAAGGTAACTTAAACCACTAATGGTCTAATATTCAAAAGGGACCTCGTATAAGCTTAACCATATAAGTATGTTGTGTTTTTTTAAATCTTCTAGTTTAGGTCTTGGTCTCTAAGACTGCAATAGTAAGGACTTGTTTTGCACGTTCCAAGGTCCAAATTGTATGACTTGTTTAGTTTCCTCTGAGTTAGAAAATTTGAAAAGAAACACGTCTTCATCATTTGCTAGCATTTCGATTAAACCATATTGCTTCCATAAGTTGAAAGATTAATGTTTCCTAACAAGAAATGTGATTGTTTTATCCATGAAAAAACCAACAAGTGTAGTTCTCCATTTGTCCGCACCTGCCTTTAAGATTTCCAAAAATGGGGACACAATCCTCTGTTCAAGTGTTTCACTAGGTGGACAATATTTTAATTTCTACTCAGGCTTACTATCACCCATCACCTACATCCATATCTTGCAGATTGGGGGTTTGGTTAGGCTTATGGGATAAGGATTATCCTAGCTTGTTGAGGGACATATTCCTTGGTTAAGCTGGATAATGGCAGAAAGTGTTTATATATTGGGTCCATTTATGGACTGATGGATAATAAATTGTAGCCTAGGTCAATAAGAGTATAGTTCTAGAATGAGGCAATAGAAGAGTAGTCAATGATTTAATATAGAGAGGAGCGATGTTTGAGTAAATTTCCTTCACTTAACCCCTTTTATTATCCCAACCATAACGTACCTAAACCTCGTTACAACCTTATAAAGACCTTTTGATTTATGTTTCTAATTTGTACATAAATGGTGAAGATGTGATTTTATTACAAGCTTATTATAAGAGTAATACTATGCATTGATTGAGAGTTTTAATGCTTTTCAATGCGATTGTTGATATGATTACTAATATTGCTTAGGAAGTTAATAATTACTAATATTGCTTAGGAAGTTAACTTTAAGACATCTTAACTCTAATTGTATGTTAATTTGGTTCAATAGGATATGATGATATACAATACGAATGGACATGTTGAGATTGATGATGGATTGATGTTGTAAAATTTATAATTTTGATTATGGTTTGCTTAAGGATAAGCAAAAGCTTAAGAATTGGGATATTTAACAAATGGTGAATTGACTACACTTTTACCCCATATTTAATGTATTCTTGTTTGATATTTTCTAATTTTGGTATATATTTGGCATTTAATTCGTTTCATGTGTATTTATAGAGTATAATTGCCTTCACAAACTTAAAGGAGAAGAATTGGGATGAAAACGTGCCATAAAACAGAGAATCAACAATTTGGAAAGAGTTCACAACTGTGCACTTTAACACCCCTGTACATTTTCGTGATATACAGCAGATTCTAATTATACGCGGTCTGATGCATAGCCATGCAAGGGATTGTGCATAACCCAAAAACCTAGAATTCAATATAAAAGTGATGTTTTGGGGGTAGAAGAAAGAAGGAGACACTTAAAGGTGATTTCAAGAAGTGAAGAATGTTCAGAAGGGAGGATTTTGGTCTAGAGAAGTGGGAAACACAAAGAAATCATCGAAAGATCCATCAAAATACAAGATCAAGCCTCTACATCATGAGAATATTCAATAGAAGATAATCATGAAGGTTTAGAATTATGATTCCATTATTTTCAATTCGTTTTTCTTTTATTGTATGTTTGACTTTGTGGTCTATCATATGTAACTAAACGTCCACTTATTATTTAGGTTAGCTGAACCTTATGTTAATACTTTGATATGATTTGATTCTTTTATTAATGCAATTGATTGTTTGATATATGGTAGTTTGATTACGTATTTTATTTATGTTATAATAAACTAAGAATATTAGATCATAATCTGATTTCATACATAGAGCTTGAGAAATCCTAGTGTAAATAGATCTACCGTAATTAAAAGTTGATTGCAATCCTAGAGGTAGGATGACATAAATATTCTAGATTATGGTCAAACCTAATAAAGGGACTCATAAATCAGTAAAGCAATCCTATAAGATTTAAAGTTTTTAGTAGACTCAAGGTTAGCTACTAGCATACCACCAGAGTCTCCACGATCCAATACATCAACAAAGTAATTGCATGATAAAAGATCAATCTGTTAAGGATTTAAGGGGATTCAAATCTAGATACTAATTTCTGATAACAATAACTTTCTAAGTTAATTCCAATGTCTTTGTATCCATTACCATTTCCTATTTCTTTAATTTTTTAGTTTTTATTTTCTTCTAATTAAAATCTAAAATTAGTCTTTAAGCTAGATAATAAGGAAAGGATAAGTACAAGTATTCATAGTTCTCATAGAATCGACCTGTACTTATGATTATTAGCTGTAGCTACATCGTGTACTTGCAGTTTATTACAATATTGACTAACTCCAAGTAGGTCAATTAGTAACCTACTCATTTCTATCATTCAGGGTCTATAATAAGTGGCTTACTTTGA
Source organism: Erythroxylum suave (assembly GCA_027563595.1). Taxonomy (NCBI): domain Eukaryota; kingdom Viridiplantae; phylum Streptophyta; class Magnoliopsida; order Malpighiales; family Erythroxylaceae; genus Erythroxylum; species Erythroxylum suave. The sequence goes on along the minus strand of JAOSBN010000004.1, from coordinate 20,653,407 downwards.
CCTGCTTCTTCATATAGTGGTTTTGTAGCCTATAAATAAACAACCTATTGCATGATAATAACAAGGGCATAATTTATCAAATTAAATAATCCATCTAATTGCAATCATTAATATGTTATTGAATGAAAACTATTAATGAAAGAGGTAATAACGAAAATCCTCTATACTTGAGGTCACTAACAATACCTTATCACTAGTTTCCTTACTTGGTTTCTCCACCAGTTCTTCTTTAACCATCTCTATCCACTTTTCTTCTTTTTTATAGACAGAGGTTTCTGGCTCTTCTTCTTCAATTATTTCCTAACTCTGGCTCTTCTTCTTCAATTATTTCCTAAAACTTCTCAACTTTCTCTTCTCAGATGGAGGCTTTTTTGTCTTCTTCTTCTTCAGGAAGCTCTTTTTGGAATGTTCCTCCATTCATGAAGCCAACTTTTGTCTTTCTTTCATTCTCAAATTCTTTTCAATCACATTTCAATTTTGCAAGGAATTCCATTAATTGATATGTAATACTTTCTTTTTTTTTTCGAAAGCTCGTCTCCACTTTTGAGAGTGATTTCCATTCGATATTCTTTAGCATTCATTTCAGTAAGACTAGGCACACTCCCTTGGATCTCGTCAGATAAAATATCTGCCAATTAGTCCATCCAATTCACCAAATTTTGTATAAAAGTCTATTTCTTAATGCCTTATCATTGATTCCTGAATGAAATCAACCATCATATCTTCTAGAGTTGGCTCGTTAACTGGAGGTGCTTAGTGTTATAAGTATTTAGCTAGAGTGTAATCATTCCATCCATAAGCATAAAAGTTGATCCACTCTAAATTATAGTAGTTCCCATATAGTGCACCTTAAGGTTGATTGTACATGCTCGGTCACTCTCATATATATGTTAGTGCTTGAAATTCATGATTGTAGTGATAACACCCACCAATGTCTCAGTTGAACCTCTGAAAACATGTGAGAACACCTTTCTCACCCAATTTGGTGATGATACAAATTGTGAAGATGTATTCTAGCTCCCATAAAAATACTATTTGCTACATCCTTTCATTGAGCATTGTGGCTGTAACATTAAATGTTAATTCCTAAAATAAACAACCTCACGCTCTTAATGTAGAAATTTTCAAAAGGAAATTAAATATACAAGTCAAAAGAATACAATAATGTAAAATAAAATAAATACAAAAGTAAAATTTAAAATAAAATAAAAACAAAATAAAATGAAAATGACTAGAGTAATATAGCATTTAGGCTTTTCTAATATCAAAGTCCTTTAAAACGGTGCTAAAAACTTGATTGACTTTTTCTAAGTTAGTCAATATTGTAATAACGGTAAACGCACGACGTAGTTGTAGATATTACCAGTAAGTATGGGTTGATCCCACGAAGACGATGAATTACCCTTCTCCTATTATCTAGCCTAGGGATTGATTTTATATTTTTGATTAAAAGACAAAAAAACTAAAATAAGTAAAATAAAATAGGTAGCAACAACGAACAAAGAAATGAATAAGCCCATATAAATTTATCGATATCGAAAGTTAATGTCTAGCCTTTGAATCTACCCTAAAATCTTAGCAGATTGATCTCTTATTATGCAATTGTTTTATTAATTTACTGGGTCGTGGAGATTCATATAGTATGCTAATAGCTAATCGTGAGTTTACTAACAACTATGGTATGTTAATAGATAAGATAAGGTTTTCAATCAAATTACTTAGGTTAAAGTTTATAAGATCTCTTTATCAATTTGTGAATCCCTTTATTAAGTTTGACCCTAATTTAAAAGATATGTTATCTTATCTCTAGGTTATTACTAGCTCCTTCCAATTACAGTTGATCTATTCATTAATAGGATTTTTAAATCTCTATGTATGAAATTAGATTACTAGAAGATAATATAACACATAATTGGATCACAATAAAAAGTCAAACCAATTGCATTAATAAAGGAATCAAATCTATCAAACTATTAACATAAGGCTCATCTAACCTAAGCACTGATTAGACATTAGTCACACATTATCGAATGTGAAATCAAACATGTGATGAAAGAAAAATGAATTGAAAAAATGGGTTCATAACTCTAAATCTCCCTTATTATCTTCTATCGAATATTCTTATGATGTAGAGATTTGATCTTGTATTTTGATGAATCTTTCCATGATTTCTTCGTGTTGTCTACTTGTTCATACCAAAATCACCTCTTGAGAACTAACTCCACACTTAGAATCACCTTCTAAAGTCTGCTCCCCTTGAAAAGCCACAGAAAACATCTTTTATAGCAATTTTTAGGGTTTTGGGAGATGCACGACTGTGTATCAACTCATGCATCACCAAAATTTCTAGAATTCGCAATTTTGCACTACCTGAAAGCAATGTAGAAATTGTTCCATAATCGTGCATCCTTTCTGTGCTTAAAATCTTCGTTTTATATCATTTTTTCATCTAAATTCTTCTCCTTTAAGTCTACAAAGGCAATCGTACTATGTAAACACATTTGGAGCGAATTAAGTACTAAATATACAATAAAAGTATAAAAAATCAAGCAAAATACATCAAATATGGGTGTAAAATGTAGTCAAATATTCATCTATAAATATCTTTGATATGTGTAATGCATTCCTAACATTGTTTCTTATTTGGAGTAATGAAATTGATTTGCTTGAGAACAAGAAAAATGCCCAAGTGTGGGAAGTTTGATAAGCCTTTATTGTTCATATTTTTAGGATCATATTTAGAGCATTTTGCAAGTTAATTTAATTTAATTTATTTTTGATACTTAATTCGTTTATTTTTCATTTTAAAATCATAATTCACTTATTTGGAGAAAAGGAACAAATTCTAATAAGTTTTGGGTGATTTGGAGTCGTTTTGAACAAGTTATGAAGCTGTAGGAAAAGAACATAGTCTACTACACTACCATGTACTTGCCCACGTTATTTATTATCTATTAATTTCTAGCTTACTTGGTCATTTTTGAAGAGTTTAAGGAATGTTTATATGCTACACATCTATGTTTAAGAGATACCCACTTGTGTTCACATTTTGGCCTTATTTATGGACATATTTGCTCCAAATTTGAATCTTATGTTTTTTTAAGTCCAAATACATAGCCTTATCCTTGCCTATGGTCCACCCATAAACTTAATTTATGAATGATGTAGCGCATTATAACGCTAGTTAAAATAACTAGAATTACAACTATAGCAATGATGAGTCTAGGTCGATCCCACAAAGAGTATGTGTAAAGATTTTGAAATGAAATCAATTGATGTTTAAGTTAAGGGGATTTGTTGGTTTTCTCAAATAAGAAAATAAAGCAAAGCAAAAAAAACGAAAACAAATTAAAGAAAACATTTAAAAATGATGAAAAGTGATTAATGCATTAGGAACTCGGTCATGGGTTCAATCTCAACCTACATATAATTGACCATTCCTTATTGACTTTTTATTCTCATACCTCTCCTAATAACTATTAATTGTAGGTTAACAATAAGCTCTGTAAGCTCGGTTTTCCCTTAGATCATGTTTAATTAAGAAGAGCTTGTTAATTAAACCTAGCTATTAAATAATCTATAACAAGCTCTCTAAATGTAATTGGATAGTCCATTATGAATTAGGAAAACAGATTAATCAAGGCAACAACCATACAAGCTCGTGTCATTTAACCTAGGTTATGTTATCCCTAACGATTAAAAACCATTAGTTTCCATAAATGAATCAAAAACACAATGATTATGTATTGTATTTGATTCCAGCAATGGGTTCATACATAAAAACAATCAAATAGAGCATTCAATCATTTTTATATGATAACCAATTCAATAAATACAAGATAACATAATTAATCCTAAGAGGGCAAAAATAAAAAATGCAATGGAGTGAAATGCTTAGCCAGGTTCTTCAACATCGATATCACCTCCTAACCAGTATAAAGAAGCTAGCCCTATATAGGTCTCTAAATAAATGGAGTTTTTCCCCTTCTCTTCTTCAAAACCGATGCCTCACGACTCCAAGACGATTCCTCAAACCTTTCATAAACGTTTACATTGTTACATGTTCTTTTTATACTAAAAAGTAGGGTTTTTGGGTGCCAAGTGTGAAAGTCATGAGTGTGACTGGTGTGTCACACCTATGACACATATGCCACGGGTGTAATTGGTGTGTCACACCTATGACTTACTCCCATGACACCGTAAGTATCTCATTTCATGACTTTGTAATTCTTCATTCCTTTTGGCATTTTCTTGTGTCCTCTTGCTCTAATCCTTCTCCTCCTTATTCCATGAAGAAAAGTGAGTGTTAATCTCAAAAAGACAACTCACATATTGTGCTTTCGACTCAATTTAGCTCTTTTGTTTCCAAATTTTACCTAAAACAAATATAAACTAAAGTGAGTATCTTAAGCATTTCATAGCATTAATTAGTAAGTGTTATATAATAAATGTATAATCAATTAAGCAAATATTAATTTCCCCCACATTTAGCTTTTAACCGTCCTCTGGTAAAACAACAAAATCAAAGTCATAAACCTAAAATATTTACTCATTTTCCATATTTCCCAAGGATAGACAGTCATAAGTAAAGAAAAACAACTTCCAAAATCCGTAGCTAGATCTGAACATTCAATGCTTCTACTCATGATCAATCAATGAGTAGACATAAAGCATGGAATTAATATCTACTCTATTTTTAATCCAAGAATTTTAATTCTCTGCTATTAATTATTGATTCAATTAATGACATCTGTAAACTATTTACATAATGTCATTCTACCTTAACCAAGGATTTATTGAATCAATACTAACAGAGAACAATATAACATTTTCTTTAATTAATTTGGGTGATTAATCTTATCTTGATCACTCAACTATCTTTATATAGTTCATGCTCTGTTGAATGAGCTATCCCTGATTATAATAGGCCATAAGTAATATCAAAATATATCAATCCCTATACAAGATAACTTTGGAGATTAAAAGATCACTTATACGATCATCACAATGAGAATTTCTATAGACATATAAGCAATGCTCCAAATGGATTTCTCATATCGAGTCAGTTCAGTGAATTTTTCCTTTAACAAGTACCTACACATTTGTTTCAGTACCTCTATACTTTAGTTTATGAGATATACTACTTCCTTCATAAGGAAAATCAAAACACGTGCTAGTCTTTTTATGTTTTGTTAATGTTTAGTCTTAATAAAATAATCACTAGGAACAATTTATGAATAATATATAAATACAATATGAATCTCATTATAATTTCATTTCTAATGTATAATTATCTCATGGATTTTATTTTATTGATATATATATATATATATATAAAGAATGCCTTTAAATTATTTTGTTACTAAACTATAACCAATTGATTAGCTATAGTGCATAAACTAATAAAGAAACCATCCTAGCTAAGAATTTGGAAAATTCCCTCTCCATTAACCTAACTAAAGTTGGAATTTCCCAATAGAAATGGAAGTTACAATAGAAAGGAATTAACAGTGCAAAGATCATCATAAGCACACATCACAACACAAAGCAAGAGGAAGCAAATCACTTACCTACGGGAATCAGGAATTGAATAAAAGGACCTCGGTGACAAAATCCAGTTTGCTTAGCTAAAAGGAAGGGACATGGAGCAGTTTTAAAGACTAAAAACCTTAGTACCAATGAATTGAAGCAAAAAAGAGAAATGCAAGGAAGCTTACTTTTGGCGACAAACCATGCTAGCGTCTCACCCTAAACGTCTGAAAAAGTGAGCCTCACCTTGATAGGTTGAGGAGTTACCTATTAGCCAATTGGTAAATGACGTAGCTTCAGTAATGGAAATTGATGACTCCATCATGAAACACGTGTAATACTCTCAGGAGGGAATGATATTTATAAGTTGAATTATGTTTTAGTGGGTAACTTGGTATGTTTTTAGTTGTTAATTAGATGATTTGTGTATGTTTAGGTTTAGAATTGTGTTAGTGTGATTATGTTTTTTGTGTTTCTGAGTTTTATATGGGTTAGAGCATGATATCGGGCTTTAATTTTGTGTGTTTAAGGTGCTTTGATGAGTTTGTTAGTGAACAACTGTCACGATCATGACAAAAGAAGGTATGATAGTGAACAAGTGTCACGATCGTGACAGAAGAAGGTATGACAGGCCACGATTGTGATAGAGGCAATTTTTAAGTGGGACTGCTTCTAAACTCAACTTTTTGATGATTATTTTGGACATTTAGGCCTGTGCAAAACCTATTCTTGACCCTGTTCTATGACTATAAAAGACAAAAGAATGACCTAATCTAAGAAAGCCTCCATTTGCCACTTTGGGAAAGAAAACAAGGAAGAGAGAAGAAGGAGAGAGGGGAAGAGGAGCATCTGCAACTACTATCCAGCCATTTCAAGTTCTTATCTATTTTCTCTTATTTATTTACTTCATCTTGATGCATGACTTGGGTTTGAAAATGTTGAACATGTTGTTAATGATGTTTTAATTTCATTTTAGGATTGAATTTTGAATCATTTTGTGACTTATTTGCTTTTGACGTTAATAAATTGTTACAATATTGTGATATTTGTGTTCGCATATATGTCGACAATAAATCGAGAGAGTGAATCGAATATGGGCTGTTTTTATTAATTGTGAGATTACAAAATCAAATTTTCAAAATCAATTAAGGATTATTAATTAGGGTTAAATGATTCGATCTTGAGTGAGAGTAACCAACCCATCGAAATTCAATAACCAATACCAATTACATAAAAAATTATTAGGGTAGCAAAATGACAATAGATAAATCCCATCTTCTCATAATTATTTGATCTTGTCTTATTATGATATCTTAATTGCTAAGTGGTTATGCTCCATTTTGATTTACTTGTGTTAATTTTACAATTTCACTTTCAATCTATCTATATTCAATTACTTAATTTTCTACTCATTTTTATTTTCATTTTAATTGCACTTTTAGGCCTTAGACAAATTAGGATTTGATTAGTCTACTAATTTGTCGCGGGATCGAGAACCCATATACTATGCTATGACCCGTGTGCTTGCAGAATATTGAGGATTTTATAAGGAAAAACTTGCTCAATAAGGAAACAATGTAGTTTCGTGTTGATTTGGTTATCTTGCTCTAATAAAATGATTGAAAAATATGTTGTATTTTTAGTTGAATTGTTTGAAAATTTTTCAGAGTTTTGATCAATGAAATTCTTTTAACTTAAAAAAAAAGTCCCTGATAAATTCAAAAATAGAATGTAAGGATCCAACACTATAATTGCTAGAAGGTAAAACTTAGGGCTAGGTGTATAGCTCTGCCGAGCCTCCCTAACACTAACCATTTCCCTTAATTGGTAATTCATATCGAGCTCATAATGAACAGGTGGCTTTTTTCTTTTATTTATATCTTTATTATTCATACCATAATTCTAACATTTTTATAAGGTCAATATCATAATGATTTATCCATAAAACTTAAAGTCCCATCCATTTTTCTCTAGCCTTAAAATCTTAAATCTTGCTAAGTAAGCATGCTAGACATATAGTGTCTAGATATAAGATCCCATTGTAATAGGCACTCCAAGAGAGTTGGATAGTAATGATAAATGAGTCAGAAATCAAATTAAATTTTTTTTCCAAAAAGTTAAAATGCTACACATTACACATGTATAAATCTACACACATTATGTTTGATTTTGTGAATAGATTGATTATAAATTAATAGGAGACTGGATTATACATTAACACAAATACTTTTTTATATTTTATAATAGAAGAAAATTTTGAAAAGAAATTTGTATTTTTTGTTCTAAAAACAATAAAAATTCATACATTAAAAAACATATGTTCATATTTTACATAAATATCGAAAACCACTTTATTAATTTTAAGTTGTCAATGTTGAATTAACTACAAGTGCACGACGTAGCTATAGCTAACACAGGCAAGTACAGGTTAAATTTTATGAAGATAATGATTACTAGTAATTACCGTTATCTTATTATCTAGTCTACAAATTGAGTGTTGGTTTTAATTAAAAACAATATTTAAATAGATAAAATAAAGTAGGAAACAATACTAAACAAAGAATGAAGGAAATCACTTAGAAAACAATCAATATCAAGAATTAGTGCCTAGGTGGCCTAAAACCCTAAGATAATTAACCTTTCATTTTGCAATTGTTTTATTAGCTATTGGAACGTAGAAATTCCTATCTTATTTTAATAACTCTTTTAAGACTACTAATAACCAATCCTAGGTTTATTAACTGAAATTCTTCAGGTTAAAGTTTCTATAATTGCTTTATCGATTTGTGAATTCTACTATTAGGTATGACCTTAATCTAGAGGATTTATGTTGACCTATCTTTAAGTTTGAAATCAACTCCTTTAAATTATAGTAGATATATTTATACATAGGATTTCTTAATCATTATGACATTAGATTATATACTAATATCCTAGATCTATTAGAACGTATATGAAACATATAATTGAATCACAACAGATCAATCAAAACAATTATAAAAGAATCAGAACATATTGTAGCATCAACCAGGGTTCATCATACCTAGACACTAAAGATGTTTAGTTACACATGATAGAAAATGAAATCAAAGACAAATAGGAAGAAAAATGAATTGAAAATAAATAGTTTATAATTCTCAATCTCCCTTCTTTGCCTTCGAATGTTCTTGTAAGCTTGAGGTTTGATGTTTGATGTTGTAATCTATTGGATCTTTTGATGATTTTTTTGCATTTTCCACTTCTCTGGATCAATATCATCCCTTATAAACGTTCTTCATATATGGAATCAACTAAATGTATGCTCCCCTCTATTGGCCTCCACTCAAAGTCTTTTTATAGTTAATTTTAGGGTTTTGGGAGATACACGAACTAATACACAGACTAGAACGTGTATACTCCAAAATCTCTAGAATTTGCAAATCTACATAGATTGTGAGACGTAGAATCATTGAAAACCAAAAATTTATGGATATTAAAAAGCTAGGCTGTCCATTATGTTATCCAAGTTTAAGGCAAACTATAAGTGGGTTCTTATATTTTGTTTAACGTTGTTGAAATTGTACATGCACTCATTCACATGTGAAGTAGTTCGCCTCCTGTATAGTCAAGAACGGATGGTTCCCAACCCTAACTTAGATGGAACTAATAAGCTTTAATTCTTAATTTATTTTAAATAAAAACTTAGGAAACAAAGTTGGGCTTGTTTTTTGCCTCTATCAAATGTAGCTTCTTCAGGCAACTATTTCTTCCTATGCCACCTTTCTTACATCTAATTCTTGCTCCCTTTTACTTATTGCCAAACTTGCTTTCTTCTTCATTTCATTAATATTATCACCTAAACATATCGATCCTTCATCTTGTTTCAATCTTTCTCTATAGCACCTCCCTCTCTGCTTGCCTTTACCTGACAGTCCTTGTGTTTATCCATCAATCATTAACCATGCTTATAATTTCCAAAATTTTCCCTCTCGTAGTTGACTCCTTCCTCTCATCTTTCAATCAATCTAAAACTCTTCATCTTCATCTTACTGCTTTAACTCCTGTTTCCACCTTAGAATCCCTTATGGGCTCAAAATCTCTAATCAAGTGCACTTGTGTTCAATTTACTAGTAACTAAAATCTTAAAGCAAAACTATCTTTCTTCCCTCCTAATGGCACTTTAGACTACCAAGTTGTATCTCCACCAATTAGCATTCTTCAAGTTGTAGTTCAAAAATGGAAATCCACCATTGTTGGTTTCTTCCTCAATAAGAGAGTGCCTTTCCTAATTATGAAACTTTGATTATTAACAAATAGAAGTATTTTGGCCTCCTAGTTGTAATTTTGAACAATGATAATAAATTTTTCTTTAGGTTTAACTGCTTTGATTCTAAGTAAGAAGTAATCAAAGCAGAACTCTAACATATTGTAAAAAACCATTTATAGTTTGGGCTTAGAGACCTAGAATCAAATTTAAGGAAATCAGGCTAACCACATCCTTCTATGGATTTTTATTCATGAAATTCCTCTTAAATACTACACAAATGAAGGCCTAAGTTACTTGCCAAGCTCCATTAGCAAATCTCTATGCCTCAAACAAACAACAGTTGAAACTAGAATAATAAACTTTGCCAAGAGTTATGATGTTGTTGATGCATTAACAGATCTATTTAAAGAAGTCCCAATTATGAAATTTAATGAAAACCTAGAACTTGTTAAGGATAAGGTTAAAATAACTTATTGTTGAAAGCCTCCTAACATGAAACCTAAGGCGACTTGGCAACCTATAGGAAAAATGATCAAAAGAAGTAGTTGATGGGAACTTATATAAGGGGAAGAATACCTGGAGGAAGAGGAAGAAACATCTCACTTTGTACCTTAAAACTCCAATTCAACCCCTATAGAAGCAAATCCAACTTCAAAGAATATGTATACTCCTTTAAAGTGTAACTCTGAGATCACTCCACTAAGCTATAATCTTAATGATGATATCGCTATCATAATTAAGACTCCATTATTGAACCTCACTTTTGGTAATTCTTTAAATTGCAATCCCAGTAAAATAGATCAAGATCAATTTCCTACTACCAAAACTCTTACTTCAAAATTGAACCTCATATTTGAAAAAGATGACTCTTCCAGCAAAGTGGACAATAGTCACACCAACAAAGCTACAACTCCGGAAGTGATTTTCCAAGCTATGGCAAGAAGGAAATCAGGCATATAGAAGAACCAATCTTCTTCTACTAAGCATGATAATCTCCACCTGGAATATTAGCAATTTGAATGCCCCCTCCAAGCAACAAACAATTAAAAACTTTATTGCTAATAATAAACTCATTTTGTTGGGAATTTTGGAAATTAGATTGGAAAGGAATCACTATAGTATCCTATCTATATTGCATACAAGCTAGAAAGCCATTTCCAATCATGAATCTCATCCAAATGGGAGAATTTCATTCCTATACAATAATGAATAAATAGAGGTGAACTATTATATTATTTATGAGCAACTGACTCACTTAAAGGTGAAAGTTAGAAGCTTGAAGATACATTTTGACATTTTCATCATCTACGAACCTAATTATAGCTTTCAAAGAATGCCTTTACAAAAGAAACTCTCTGATATCTCTCAAGTCATTTGCACTCCATAAATTTTGCTAGGAGATTTCAACACAGCAATTCACCTTGATTAAGCAAATGATTGTTGTTTTAGTAAGCCTTTATGTGATGATCAAAAAAATTGCTTGAACAACATTGAATTAATTGACTTACATAATGGGGGCAACTTCTTTACTTGGAGTAATAAGCACAAGGACAACTTGAGAAAGAAATTGAACAGAGGCCTCTCTAACCTCTCATAATTACTAAAAATTCCTAATTCAAATGCTTTCTTTCCTAATCTTAGTATTTGTGATCATTTTGTAGTAATTTTATATCTTGATTCAATGCAACTCATATAAGTCATCTATTCATTCTTAACAACTTCCTAACTAAAATTCTTGGTTTCAAAGAAATTGTTAAGAGAGAGCTCATTTCTTGCTTTAGTGGCACTAAACACTTTCGATGCTCAAAGAAACTAAATTATATATGTGAGGAAATAAAGTCAATCTACAAATCCATTGTTAGAAATCTATATCATCTTTTGAATTAGAAATCTGTATCATCTCTTGAACATTAAAAAATAAAGTCTTTAAAAAGCTTAGAATGACTTAAACCTTAACCCTACCAACTAATCTATCCAAGAAGAAAAAAATAAGCATTGAGTAATTTCATTCAAACTTTTGACTTTGATTACTCACCTGTAAGCAAAGATCTAGCATCAAATAGTTGTAAGATGGAGATAAAAACACCTTATTCTTTCACAAATCTATGTTAACAAAGAAGGCATGCAATAAAATAATAACTTTAGAATCAGTTGGATCGATGCTTTATACTCAATCTAAATTTATATCTGAATCTAAAACTTATTCATTCAACTACAAGGCTAGTCAAATTTATACAATAATTTGTCTAACATAAATTGATTGTAAGTGAAATGGAACCTCTTTCTCTACATGTCTTAATAATTGAGATTAGAAATGCCATCAAATATCTAGATCAATGTAAAGTTCCTGATCCTGATGGTTTCAGCAGCTTATTTTTCACATAAAATTGAAGCTTCACGAGGAAGAGAGTAGTTGAAGAAGTTTAGGAGGTTTTTTAAGAATAGAAAATTCCTTAAAGATCTTAACAACACATTCATCACATTGTATTTCCTAAAGCAGTGACTAAATAAATAAACTTTTCATAAACTTTCTCTATAATGGAAATGGTAGAGGCAGCCACAAAGTTAGGTAGTCTGAGGTTTGCATGCCAATTATGTTTGCATGCCTAAGAAATTTGGTGTAGGTGTTCTTCCAATCAGAATGCTCAATTATGTCCTTCTCACAAAGAGGCTTTGGAGATTACTATTAGATGGACAATCTTTATTGGTTAAATGGGTCCATTTATATTACATAAAGAGTCAAAACTTATGGAATGCCAAAACTCCTATCAATGCCTCATCACTTATCAATTCCTTGCTTAATTTAAGGATCATAATCAAATACTCTTATAAATTCATAGTAAATAATGCTAGAAACAACTCCTTTTCACAGGACTGTTAGACCCTCTTTCGTCCTCTAATTAATGATACTAAAGCAACTCCCTTACAAGGAACTTTATCATCAAATATTACAATTGTTAAAGCCATTTCCATTATGAATGTTTTTGTTTCATCACCATCATTTGAATTAAAGCTCCTTTCAAAAGTTTGCCTTAATAATTCTAAAGAAGATTCAATTAACTGGATGCACACTCCTATTGGCACTTTTTCTAATGCATCATGTTGGTCCCTCTTCAAGGAAATCAATCACACTATCCCTTGGTATAAGCATAACTCTCCTCATGCCTTAATCACTTTATGACTAGCTATAAAAAAAAAACAAACTTCCTACAAGCGACAAAATACCACACTTCTCTACTTTGCCAACTAGTTCATTCTATGTAAATCATCCATTAAAAATGTAGATCATCTTTTCTTTCAATGCCAGTACAATCAATCCATATGGACTAGACTGCAATCATTCAACTATATTACCTAGCCAATCTACCATATTCTTGGTTAGACATCATTAAATGGTGTAGTAAGGTTCAAATGAGATGTGAAGGGGATTTATAAGTGTTCAGAGTTGCTTTTAGCTACCTAGTTGCTAACATATGGGAAGGAATAAACAATAGGATATTTTATGATTCTCTTAACACTAAAGAAACTTCTTTGTTGGTCTTATGCATTAAGATCAGACAGAACATTTCTCCTTACAAGGGCAGACACTGCTTCATTTCTCAATGTCAACTCACTAGAAGAATCAACTAGCTCCTTGATACCAAGATGTAGCCATTTGTGATTTCTATTCACATTGATGTAATAACAATTTTTATTAGATTGTATAGTTTTGCATGAACTTATGTCAACTTTTTCCTTATTATATTAATACATTATTTTTTCTTAAAAATTAGGAGAGAAAGCTCTTCATTATCATCATTTAAAGCACTTGTGGAATGTTATAGTTAAATTTGTAAATAAAAAAAAAGGTTTCCACCAAGTTGATGTCCTAAAATTGTGTTCGTAAAGTAAGGACATTTATAAGAGATAATCTCAAATACATAACATGCAATTACCATATGATCTTAGAACTCACTACCAAATTCCAGGCTATTGGTATTTTGTGTAGTTTCAAGTATGACAGGCCACCCATTTGCCATGAAGATGCAAAGAGAAACTTCCATGATTGGCTGGCGTGGTGCGATTTCATACTTTACTCATTCCAAATGTAATCCTTTGTCATTTTAAGTTGATTGATATCAAATAAATCTTTACGGCTTATTATTATCAATTATAAATAGTTTTGGGGGATAGACTGATATTTCGAAAGAAATGCTAAGGTATTCAAAATGGGAAGCCTAAAACTAACACAAAGTTCATTTGACTATCTAATGTTGGGAAGATAATAGCATCATATTTACTACACTGTCCTTTGATTTCTAAAGATAAGTTTCAAACTAGATGATCAAATAAAGTGACTTTCATTCAATAAATACATTTCGTGGGATAACCACGAAACCCATTTCCATGCTTTCCTTCTCTTTCTTTTCACAAAGGGATTCAGTTTCCATTATCGAATATATAAACAGAAATCTTTCCCTTTTATTGGTAAATAAACTACCAACTCTTCCTAGACCTCTCCGACATGCCTTCCCCTTGCGTATCTGCTTTATTTCTCTAATTTTAATTTTGGATATCTCTAATCTCACCTTGCCATTCCCAGATCTACACATCCTAAACGCTACGTTTGGTTGCTGTCTTCAATATGCAGAGACAGAACGGAACAAAAATTTGGAGACAGAACAGAACAAAAATTGGAGACAGTAAGCTGTTTGGTTGTGATGGACAAAACAGAAAAAATTGTCTTCGTCTGGAGGACAAAATACGTTTGGTTGCAGTGGACAGAACAAAAAAATAATGTCAATGACGAAAATGCCCCTACAGTATAATTGATCAGAAATATGTAATTCATTGATTATTTTATAATTGTATTAATATTTATTTTAAGTTTATTTGCAATTTTTAATTACAATGAAATAATTACAATATAATTAATTAAATTATTATTATTACATAATTAATTACATTATATTTAATTAAAATATAACTAATTAAAATATAAATAATTAAAATATAACTATTCATTAATTAAATTATTATTATTCATTAAATAAAATATAATTATTAATTAAATAAAATATAATTATTAATTAATTAAAATATTGTAATTAATTATAATTAATTATATTATTATTATTATTTAATTACATTACATTATATTTGACTAAAATATTATTATTCATTAATTAAAATATTATAATTAATTAATTACAATATAATTAATTAAATTGTTATTATTACTTAATTAATTACACTATATTTAATTAAAATATTATTATTCATTAATTAAAATATTATTATTCATTAATTAAAATATTATAATTAATTAATTAAAATATAATTATTAATTTATTAAAATATTGTAATTAATTAATTAATTATAATATAATTAATTAAATTATTCTTATTATTTAATTACATTACATTATATTTGACTAAAATATTATTATTTAGTAATGAAAATATTATAATTAATTAAATTATTATTATTACTTAATTAATTACATTATATTTAATTAAATTATAACTAATTAAAATATAACTATTCATTAATTAAAATATTGTAATTAATTAATTAATTAAAATAACATTATTATTTATTTTAATTAAATAAATATTATTATTATTTTATTATTTCGAGAGTGATAGGTTAGTTTGAGTGAGGTTATTTTGGTCATTTTCTAATGTCTTGTGTTTTTGTCTATAGGACAAGAATTTCTGTACCACAGAATTGGGAGGTACAAAAATTTGTGTCTTTGTCCTTCGAGGACGGAACGAAAATGGATGAGGACAGCAAGCAAACGGTGCGGAGGACAGAACTTTTATGTCCTTGTCCACTGTCCTCACCTACGAGGACACTAACCAAACACTGGGAAAGTTTCACCACCAGTACCTTGTACGCTCATAACTTGAACCGCCCGATTCTCACATCCTACCTCCACTTCACCTACGATTCCTCAAATTCCACCCTCTCAATCGCCTTCATCGCATCTCCATCAAAATCTGGAGGATGGATCTCCTGGGCTATAAACCCCACTGACCAAAAGATGAACGAGCACAAGCTCTAGTGGCATACAAGGACTCTATCGGGATTATGACCCTAAAGACATACAACATAAGTGGGTACTCAAACAGTACGGTGACACAATCAAAGTCGGCATTCGAGGTGTGGGACACGGGGGCGGAGGAGGAGGGTGGAGTGATGAGGCTGTTCGCAAAGATTAAAGTTCTGATGAAGTTGGCGAACAAAGGGACAGTGAACCAAGAGTGGCAAGTGGGACTACCAATACTACTACTACTACTACTTCTTCTACTACTACTACTAATACTAGTAATACTACTACTACTACCATTACTCCTGCTCTTACTAATGCTCCTATTACTACTACTACTATGACTACTACTACTACTGCTTACTGCTCCTGCTCCTACTACTACTATTACTCCTCCTCCTCCTCCTCCTCCTCCTACTAATACTACTACTCCTACTCCTGCTCCTATTACTACTACTACTACTACTTACGAGTTTAAAATAGAAATATAATTTAGTTAATCAACCAAGGGTTAGTTGTTAATAGTCTTTAGAAAGATATTAACGTAAGATAGGGATTTTCATAGTGTAATAATCAATGATTTAATTGTATGATAAAGAGTTAGCATTTAAGATATTTTAAGGTGATTCATCACTTAGGTATTACTTGTTTGATATCAACTAATCGTAGTATTTTATTGTGTCAAACTTTAGTATAGTTTGTTTAATTTTTTAATTAAATTCGCATCCTAATTCGATGGTTAGATAATAGATAAAAGGTTAATATTAGATTTACAGTCTTTGTGAGATTGACTCGCACTTACTAGTACTAACTACTACTACACCATGCACTTACGATTAACACTTATAATTTTTATAAGTATAATCAATCAGTCTATTAAAGCAAATGACCTCTTCCATTGTATCCAATTTTTCATTCAAGCTTCATTATATCTAAGAAACATTTAAATTCAATAAAAGTTATATGTTTCCATAGGGTTCTATCTAAAAGCTCTCCCACTGCCCTAAAAGCTTGGGTATTTAATATGTTTATTTTTTTCACACAAAGATACTAGTATGCTTTGCACTTGCCTTTATATAAGGATCCTATGCATCAAAAGTATCAAAACTATGATCCTGTTTAAGTTTTAAGTTATACAAAAAGGATTGACCAGATTTGATCCCTAATAGGTAGGCCTTGAGAGTTGTTGCTTGGTGAAAGATGAAAGGCTTGTGTCTCAGCTAGCATATCTGTGGTCCCCGCTACATTCATCTTTGTCTATCTTAAAGCTCTTATAGAGGTTTGCTCTGTCATATCACTAGTGATTTCCTGTTATCCCTATAACCCAAGGTTGCTGAGTGGTATCAAAGCCAAAGCTTCTCTAGTGACAATGGTAAAGTCATTGTTGATAAAAGTAAGGAGAGACCCAAATAATCAAGAGTGAAATTCTAACCTCATTAGTATCCTAGTTCATCTCTCTTTAGCTCTTTCTTAAGAATAGTTTCCTTCTAACTTTAAGAAAGCTCTCTCCAATAAAATAGAAAACCTTGTAAAAATTATCCATTTACCCGAAAACACTAAGATCTATGATATCCATCTACCTTTATTAAGCCCATACAATCTATATTATAGACATAAATCTTTTATAAGGATTATCTGCTCCTTAATGTCCATGCATAGACCTTAACCTAAAGAATTGATCCAAGGATCTAAATTAGACCAATATGGCCTAAAATCCACTTGTGCAAAACAATGCATAACTTTAGAGTCCTTCTGAGTTAATCTCTTTATGGCTATAACAGGGTCACAAACATCCCCATATAGATGTTATTCACAAGGTCCTATTATTAAATAAAAGAAAAGGGATTCCAACAACAACTAGAATTTCTCTCTTTGATAAAGAAAACACATCTTACCAGAATGCTATAATGGTCGTAATCCATCATAAGACTATTTACAAATTGTAGAACCCTGCTTTGAATTTGAACTTTCTAAACTCTCTATGAGATGCCCTTTATATGGTAGTAGACAAATCCCACAATGAGACCATCATCTAGATTCCATGACAATTGGCATCAAAAGTTGGTAGAGTTAATGCATATAGAGTGGACAACAAATTTAAAAAAGGAATTTAATTGTCCTTATTGATGCTCTGTTCATACTAACACTCCTCTACTATAGTTTTAAAGATGGAACAACAAAGTCTATTTTCAACAAGCTTAGAAAAGAGAACGTAGAATCATCTAGAACCTCTTCTGGGAAAATAATGATGATTACTCCAACATTTTCTCATGAAAAAGGAATTAATGGTCCTCTAATCCACTTTGTTTATCCCGATGGACATAAGGTGTATGTCAGCCATGTCAATGTACATTTCAATAGGATGTAGATTTATTTATGTACGACTTAGACTGTGAAGGTTAGATGGATGAATATTTTGATAGAAATGAAGAAGATTATGCCCTAATATAGAAAGAAGAGTCTAGCAAACAGTCCAAGGAAAGATCTAAGGGTTAACCTAAAAGACGATCCAACCTAAGCTTGAGAAAGATGATGGCTTAAGACCTTGGATTGGTCTTAAGAATCCTAAGCATAAACTAAAGGATCTCTTTAACTATTAAAAGCAGTTGGAAAGGAATACTAGATATGAATAAGATTTTGTATGCTAATAATCTCTCCAATCCTTAAGGAAATCTCCAAACCTTTACCTTGTATGATGATGATATCATATAGGAAGATTTTCCACATTTGGAAGCTTAGACTAATAAAACCACTGGAGTATCTATGAGCCCATACTTAATATTAATAGATATCAATCCATACGACAATCATGAACCTATTTCTCCAGCAGAAGAAGTACTAAATTGAAATACACAAAATGGTGTAGCAGAAACCAATTTCCTTTGCTGAATTGATTCAAAACATAATGATCTATCGCAACAGACACAAGGAATAAATTCAAAGGTTGATGTTATAACTCTCTAAGTATGGAAATTACATCAACAACTAATCAATCAAGCTTCTAAACTTGATTCTAATTTAAGAAGATAAATTGGCTAGCATTATTGTAGACCAAACTTCTCTAAGAAGTAAAGAGAAATATAAAAAGTTAAAGAAAAGCTTACAAGAATTAAGTCAGATATGGCTAAAGAATATTCCAAACCTCTATATGAACTATACCCCTCGACATTTCCAGTCATAAGACCTAATTATAACACTCCATCGTATCCTAAAGCTACTGATTTCTAAAAAGTTTTCAAAATGTCTTATCTATTGTTTAGATTGACCTTTGCATAACCAATAAAACCTTCCAAGAAAAACTTATTAGCAAAATAAATTCCACTAACCTCACCAAAAGAAAGACCTTCTTTGGAAACAACAAAAGAACCCATGCCTAGCTAATTCTTAGCTACCTTTCAACCAGCTCCAAATAGCTTTGAAAGTCATAATGATAACTAAGATTCTGATTCTTTTATAGAAAGCTCATAAAGCTTTGAGCAGCTTATAGATCTTACTCAGATATCTCAAATGAACATGGCTATTCCACACTCTTCTTAACCACATATAGAAGTTGAACCAGAGTTTGAAGATGCTGAGTTAATAACCAAACTAGTAAGACCACAAGTAATTCATATCTACAAACTTACTTCATGACTATGATTCACTTTTGAAGATGTCGCACCAATAAATGGAGAGATCGACTGCTTGAATTTAGTGCCTAGATAGATCTTCAAATGACCAAACCAGACATTTGCCTTAAAGAAATCTTGAAAGTATTTGTGGTTAGAATAATGTAAATTTTAAGAGAATGGTTCCAAAACCTTGGTGAATACAGACATATGCAAGTCTTAAAGCTGTCAGAAGCCAGTTCCTTGTTAGGAGTGATTCTTTCATTGGAGATCTTTAGCTCATTGATCGACAAAGCAAACATGAGTACTTTGAAATGAAGTGTTGGAGAAATCTACTAATTAGCTTTGATAAAGCTAGATAAATTTTGTTAACAACATATGTTCTTCAAAGTTATGCTAAAAAATAGATCTCAACTTAAACAAGCCTGCAGAAAAGCCTTATTTAAAGATCAAATGCAAAGATACGAAAAAATGTGAATGCAACACAAAGAAGGAGAAACATTTCGAAAGAAAATCATTTTGAGTTTCCCCTTTTAACAAAAAGAGGAAAAGAAGATAAAATTTATAAAACGAATAGCTTCATAAACTGGAAATTCATACCAATGTTACTTTTATGGACAACTAGGTTATTATGCAAAAAGGTGGCTAAAAATACCAAAAAAGATATGAAAATCTTGCAATCTATTAAAGCTATGGTGCCCTTAAGAGATGATGAGGACATCAAGTCTCTTTTTGAAGAACAATTTACCTAATAGTGAATCTTCTAATGATGACGACTGTTCTATTAATGAAGAAGATGACGAACCAATGTATATGATGAAGCAATCTTGTTTCAAGCTAGAGCCTAGGAAGCCAACAGTAACATGATCATACGTCAAGCTCCAGTTGCTTCTAGAGAAGTATCACCGACCAATCCCAACTATTGGTTACATAAATACAGGTTCTTGTAGAAATGTTATAAGACAACATATTCTTTCTACAGAAGAATGACAACCTTATGAGGAATACTTTACTATGGTTGATGGCAAATCCTTCAAGATAGACCTTATCAAAAAAAGAAGGGTTAGGATAAAGTTCTTTCCAAGCTGTATCCTTTAGACAAAACTATTAGGAAGCAATCTTCTTGGTCCTGATGGATGTTTATTTCCTAACAGAACAATTACAAAAATCACTAAAAGGAATTTGCTACAAAAAAAAGATTTTTAAGTGTACATTGAAGATCGCGACATCTTTGAGCTACAATATGTTTCCACTGTAAATGACGATATTAGGGATAAACTTTTGCAATATTTCCTGAGAAGTCAAGAACAATTCAATCACCGTTTCAATCTCTATTAAAAAAGAGTGAGGACATTAATCTGAAAAAGGTAACTCATCTGGAAATGAATCCAAATAACTTGAAAATGGCACAAGAGGATTGTGCTCTACTTTTGAAACAAGGACTGATTGAACCAAAAAATTAGATTGTACATGTCAAGCCTTTTATGTTGAAAAAAAGGGCAAAAGAATAGAGGAAAAAATGTTAGTTATTAATTACAAGCCTTTGAATACATTTTAAAAAAAAATGATAAGTTTTCTCTGGCCAAGATAAATGCGTAGGTCTTATTTTTGAAAGAGGAAAAAATATTCTCATAGTTTGATTTAAAAGTTAGATTTGGCAATTGAGTATTAACCTAAAGGATCAGCATAAGACAATATTTTGCATTCCCGATGCTGAAAATCAGTGGTGAAGCATGCCATTTAGGCTAAAAGCTTCCCAATTACTATTTCAAGTAGTCATGACAAGATGAGTGCTTTAATTTACATTAATGTTATCTTAATTTATTCTCAAACTCAATAAAAGCATCAAGCCGATTGAAACAAATTTTGGATCTTACAAAGAAGTATAAGATCATGCTCTCAGCTAGCAAAAGTCAAATTACATCAATTGACATAGAATTTTTAGCCATGAAGTTTCATGACGGTTTCTACTAGCCTGGACATATAAAGCCGGTGAACTACTAAACTTTCCAAACACAAACATTATTGTTAAGCATATCCAAATTTTCGGGAATTGTCAATTATATCAGGGACTTCATTCTTTATATGTTAGAATATATCAACTAGTTGTCAAAACTATTGAAGAAAAAGCTACCACTACAGGGCCTTGACTAGATAAAGGGAGTAAAGCAATTAAAGAAGATCAGTCAATATCCACCTCTACTAAAGATTCCTAACAATGGAAAAAGAATCTTGTAAACTGATGCTAGTAAAGATTTTTTAGGAGAAATATTAGTAGGGGAAATAAAAGGAAAGAGGTATTATTATGGACATGCTAGCGGATAATTTAAACCCTTAGAAAAGCACTATCCCGCAATCTATAAAAAGGTTATAATGGTAAAAAGAGGTATAGAAATATTTAGTTTTCACCTCAGCCCTTATTTCTTTATAGTTGAAATAGATAATAAGTCCTTCCTAAAAGTACTGGACCTAAACAAAAAACATTTACCATATAGTCGGTTGCTATGCTGAAAAGATTGGTTATCCCTTGATAAATTCATAGTTAAACATATCAAAAGCCATAAGAACATTTTAGCTTATTTCCTCTCTCAACTTCAAAAGGATATCAACCTTATTGCTCCTCCTAAAACTATTGTGCTCATCCTTTCGATAGCTGACCTACCTAACACTTTCCTCCCATTGGAAGAACACCTATTACCATTAATGAAATAGCTTCTTGCCTAAGCCTCTTTTATTAACTCCACATCTTTCTCAGCCAATGGACCTTACATTGCTGCCCATTCCTGTTTAAAATTTAGACACCATATCTGACCGTATTTTTCATTAATGACCTACTATTGGAGAATGCATTGTGGTACTTATGAGCCCTCTCTGCCATCTATGCCTATGCTATCCTTCTTCTTCCCTTATGGACCTATCAACATTTACGTGACAGAGAAAATAAATGTTCCCTCTTATAGATTTTCCTTGGGTGGTACCAACCGTTGATAAGATGGAGGACATAATTATCACAAATTATTCAGGATCTTAGGTTACGAGAGACCCTATTAGAGAGGCAAACTATTCAATGCTTCTTTATACTTAAGAGACCTTATAGCACATAACATATAATGAATCCATCCACTCAAAATCAACTGTATCTATGACAAACCTCAGTTTAATGCCAATATATAAGGAAAATGTTCTTAAAGACTTTAGGCATTTTTTTAAAGACCTAAACCATTTTCCTAAATGTATACTGTCAATTGCCTCTACATCTGATTATTCTTAGTCAGGAGAATTCATTCTTAGGAAATCTTAAATATTAGAATTTGACATTTTAGACGACCTTATAAGTCTAGCCTAGAGATAGCTGGCGGAGTGATATTCCCATAAAATAAATATTTTTTGAAGCAAAATTAGAGACGCGGAAACGGAAACCGGGTGTTGTGTGTGATAACTGGGGGGAGGCATATGCTTCCTCCGGTCACACGCAGATTCCTTCCATTCTCCTCCCCTCCCCACCTATTCATGTCCAAGTCCGTTACACGCTTGTTCCACTCAATCCTCTTCCTTTTCTCCCTTAATTTTGTTGTATTCGGATTCAATTATTTGGTGTTTTGATTTTATACAACCACACACACACACTGCTTGTCTATCTATGGAGGCCATACAGAGCCGAGTAGAGTCATGGATGAGAGAGCAGCGGGCCAAAATCCTTAGACTGTCCTGGGGCCCGTTCCAGTGGAGAATGCGATGGCCACCGTGGATCATCAGCGACAGAGAGCAGAGAAAACAGATTCAGCTGGAGTACGAGCGTCGCAAGAAACAGCTCCAAGATCTCTGCCTAGCCCTTAAGGTCGACTCTGTCTCAGAGCTGCAGGATATTCTCTGCTGTATGGTCCTTTCTGAATGCGTTTATAAGGTCAATCAACTTACAACTCTATCCCACCCACTTTTTAATTTATCTTTTTGGCAATTTGCTCTTTTTTTACTAATAAGCTGGTGTGAAGGATAAGTGAAGGCGTTTGAAAAATGGACTAGGTTTCCTAGGGTTTAATTTAGGTTAATGGCAATGATTTGTTTTGGATATATATATTGGCTTCGTTTGGTTGACAAGTTCTGTACCAATTTACAGATAGTTGAGAGGGAATTTGGTCCAGTCTGTCTTAGATTGGCTTGTTTTGGAGCGTAAGAGCTAGTTTTGGGAACTATAGATTATTCATTTCTTATAAAAAGGCATCTGAATTAATCAATATTTCAGGAAATAAACGTTTGAAGAATCTTATTAGGTGAAGTTTTGAGCCTCCAAAACTTGCTTCCTTGACTTTTCCTCTATATCGGTAAGCACTGAGAATAAAAAGTTGAGAATATGCAAAATAGGCTCTTGATGTTCTGGGCCGTGTTTCATGAGTCATACTTCCCATCAAGCTTTTACGTGTCTGAGATTCCCTTCACCAAAATTTAAATAGTTTAATGCCCATGGTCCTGTTTCAGTGTTCATGCAATTCTACTGCATAGATGGAAGCATTCATGGACTTTGAGCTTTAGCAACTTCCTTACATCTGCCTATAAGAAATTCAAATATTTAAAGTTCTCAGAATCTTAAACTGGTTAACAACCAAAAGTGACAGAATAATCATTCAGAATGGCTTTTCATTCACTGCTAGGACAATAGGGAGTTACTTAAGGAACTACCTTTTGTGCTAGGATCTCGTCTTCTAAATGTTTTAAGGTGGAATATTATTATGAATGTTGTCCACATGTAGAATTGTTTGTGATTGTCATACTTACGATATGGCTTTGTCATATGGTAGAGACCAGCTAGTGAGATGCTTCGAGCTGTGAACAGGTTTAAGGCCGATTTTGGAGGACAAGTTGTCTCCTTGGAGCGAGTGCAGCCCTCCTCAGACCATGTTCCTCACAGGTTTTTCTAAGCCTTTTGTAATTGATCGTTTATACACCACTCTTTATTTACCAGCCACTCCAGTTTTTTGAAGCCTGTTAATTGTTCCTTAACTGTCTTAACTTTGTCTTTTCAAAAAATTATGCGACTTAATATTTGCATTTTTCAATTCTTAAGTTTTGCAAGTTTGAGGATACTGAAGACATTGATCTGGACTTTGTCATTGTAAAGATATGTCTCTTTTCATTTTAACCTTCCATGCATGATGTGAAAAGCTGAATTTCATCCAATTGTGTAGGCGCTTTATTTGATTTTGATCTTCAAAATAAATGGTTGGATTCTTGTCTGTGATGCATCATCTATTTTTCTGATAATTACTGAGCATGTACGTTTCTTTCAGGATGATTCACTTGTTTTTTCCAAGTGGTTTTATTCTTGTTGATGCATTATAGCTTCTTTTCATTTTTACTGCTGAAGGTACCTATTGGCTGAAGCGGGTGACACATTATTTGCATCCTTTGTTGGAACAAAGCAGTACAAGTAAGCTGTACATCTTTATGGCTAAGCTGACAACCTGATATCTTTTACATGGCTTTTGACCTAGTTCTTATAACCAGGGATGTTGTGA
Organism: Erythroxylum suave; assembly: GCA_027563595.1. NCBI lineage: Eukaryota > Viridiplantae > Streptophyta > Magnoliopsida > Malpighiales > Erythroxylaceae > Erythroxylum > Erythroxylum suave. The sequence continues at coordinate 20,628,479 of JAOSBN010000004.1, read as the reverse complement.
CTGATGTCAATATACTACAAGGTGCTATATTTAATGAAGATATAGTGGAGGACACCACCAAGGGAGAAGCTGTTGAGTCAAGACCAGGTGAAAATTATAAAGGTAGTGAGGAAAATCAGAGGAGTTTACTTGAATCAAAACCTAAACAAGTGAAAGATCAACCTAAGCCTGCTGCTCACCGTGTAAGTTCTTACTCATTTTTGCAATATTTTTCTAACATGGTGTTCTATGTGCATTAATATGATCTATCTTTCTCTTTTATATTTTCTGTGCTGCTGATGTTTCAACTCAGATGTGTACTCATCCATCTGGTTTTCTTGAACTTTGGTATTAGGGATTCTTAGCTCGTGCTAAAGGGATTCCTGCTTTAGAGTTGTACAGGCTTGCACAAAAGAAGAAACAAAAACTTGTACTATGTGGACATTCACTTGGTGGTGCAGTAAGTTAGTCAACTTCTTCGCGATCTTTAGCAGAGATCTTTCTTTCTGTTTCCTTTTGTCTCATCTTTTCAACTTCCTATCCATTTAGGTAGCAGCATTAGCTACACTTGCTATTCTGAGGGTCGTTGCTGCATCATCTTCATTGAAAGACAATCAAAAGGTTAGCATTAAGTGCATAACCTTTTCTCAACCCCCAGTTGGAAATGCTGCTTTAAGAGAGTATGTCTCCTTTCATTTTCCAAATAGTATTTCTATCCTGTGTTAGATAACAAAAGATATTGCTATCTTATGTTGACTCACTTATGGAATAATAAGACTAGTACATTCAAATATGACTTATTCTATCTTCTCCTTCACCAATTCTATAGATATGTCCATGAAAAAGGCTGGCACCACTATTTTAAGAGTTATTGCATTCCTGAAGATTTGGTTCCTCGCATTCTGTCTCCTGCATATTTCCATCATTATAATGCCCAACCTTTGTCTACCAATGCTGAGGTTGAAAGCGCAAATGAAACGGTCTCAAAAGGCAAAGCAGGGCTAGGAAAGTCAAGGGCACAAAAGTTAAAAGAGAATGGAAGGGAGCAGTTAGTTCTAGGCCTAGGTCCTGTTCAGACTTCTTTTTGGAGACTTTCAAGGCTTGTTCCTCTTGAGGGATTAAGAAGACAACTTAACAAGTACACTGGAATGCAAGTTGATCTTACAGACACATCTTCAACCTCTAATCCTGTTGGAACATCTTCACTTCAGGATATAGTAGCTGAACCCCAGTCTCTTGAGATCCAAGAAGGTTCTGATGGCATATCTCTTAAACCAATAACTGGGACCAATTCACGGTCACTGGATGATGCAATAGCTGCCCAATCAACTGAAAAAACAAACAGTATAAATGGGGATGGAAGAAACTGGCGACAAGTTCCTTATCTACCATCGTATGTCCCATTTGGTCAGGTGGGAAAGCAAAGTTACTTCATTTAAAATTACTGTCTGTTCTCTTAAAGTCCAGCTGGTGGAAAGCTGTTTGAAAACTGTAGAAAACACTGGTGTTAAATTGATTGCTCTTTGCTATTTCTTTAGATTTGTCATAATGATAAATCTTTAAGTTTGATTGAGATCTATGACGGCTATATTGCAAATCAGTGGATGTACAATGTTCTTGCCAGAGTTGTTCCTCTTTCTTTTATCTTTTACCATAATACCTTTATTATTTAATATATTTGTACCAAATGTTTTCTATGGGGATGAAATCCTGATTAATGTTGTTTGTGCTGACTGTGATCTAAAGTATCCTTGCGAAGAAACTTTATGGGTAGTTTAAATTTCCTTTATTCTTTTTTTTGGTATGCAATGCATAAGTTTTCACTGTAATGCCTTTAATTGTATTTTTTTCTTGAATTTTGTTGAGGAGTTGTACATTCTAGTCAATGAATGGTCTTACAGGGTATATGCACTCATCTCATTTTTGCTTCTTTACTGGTCTTAACGTGCTCTACATATTTTGTTATGCAAATAATGTATTAATTTTCTGCAACAGCTATATCTGTTGGGGAATTCGTCGGTGGAATTGCTATCAGGTGCAGAGTATTCAAAATTGACTTCGGTACGAGTTTCCTTTGCATAACATCAATTATTATCATATGATTTAGGTTCTGTATCTGTGAGAAATTGAGGACCAGGCCTGACATAAATTTCTTGATTCTGAGAAGTATGCTAACTATTGGTGGAGGTAGTTACTATGGGATCTCTCATTTTGTTTGCTGTGTTTTGGCAAAGATATGTTCAGGTCAGATCTGTAATTGCTGAACTAAAGGAACGATTCCAGTCACATTCAATGAAGTCATATAGGTCTAGGTTTCAGAGGTATTGTAGAATTTTTTAATGACTTCTCAAGGCAAGAGAGCATAAATTGAAAACTTGCACTTTCTTGTGCAGAATTTATGACAAGTGCATAGACGATGGTGGTTCATCTTTCCTAGGAATGGAGCAATTGCCACACCTTCCACATTTACAACAATGGCTTGGTCTTGCAGTTGCTGGTGCTGTAGATCTTGCACATATTGTAGAATCACCAGTTATTCGTACAGCTACTTCAATTGCTCCTCTTGGATGGAGTGGTGTTCCTGGTGAGAAGAATGGAGAACCATTAAAAGTTGATATCACAGGTTTTGGGTTGCATCTTTGCAACTTGGTTCATGCTCAAGTGAATGGTAGCTGGTACTATACTGTCTTTTCTTACTTATTTCAATTTGCCTTTTCACTTTTTTCTGGTGCCAAGCATCAACTACAACTCCCATTTACTTTGTTTTAAGATTCTTAATCTCCCTAACAAAATGTGCTTGTTGACATTGATTTTCTTATTATGACAATGCTCCATTAGGTGTCTTGGTGATTTCTTATCATTTTCTATGCTATATTAATTATGAATGAACTGAATATTTCTGCCCATTTGCATGTCCATTAGAAAACTTAACGTACCGCGAAAAGTTGCTCGTGATGCACTCATCAATGTTTAATGTTATCATTTCCATGTGGAAAGTTATCTTCCAGTATGCGTACCTTAATGTGTCTGAACACTTAAAACATTTTCTTATCCTTTTTAAATGTACCTTAAGAGGTAAATAGTCTGCTTATACTTTGAACTTGATTTTACCTTAAGTCATACATTTTTCCCATCCAGGTGTTCAACTAAAGTGGAATCATTTCCTTCGGCACCCAGCTACTCTTCAAATTATGGACTGCAATCAGAACTACAAAAGATGAGGGTTATAGTTGGAGCTCCATTAAGACGACCGCCAAAGCATCTGATGGTGGCAGATCCCTTGTTGCCTGTTTTTCCTTCTATAGAATCAGATGTTGTTAGTAATAATCGGGAGCATGTTTTAACAGAAGATAAAAGTATCCTCTGTCCAGAAGGTTTGAGAGATGTATACATTTTCTGCACAAGTGATTTTGCTACTGTCTCAAAGGAGGTTCATGTCAGAACCCGTCGAGTGCGGTTGCTTGGCCTTGAGGTGATTAACCTTGTAGATGCGAACTTAAAAAATGAGGATCTTGTTTCTTATTAGTTTCTGCCCATGCATATTACACATCGTCTGTTGTGCAGGGTGCTGGTAAAACTTCATTGTTTAAGGCAATTATGGGTCAATGCAGACAAACAACTATCACTAATTTTGACAACATGCACATAGAGACTGATGTTCAAGAAGGCATTGCTGGTGGTATTTGCTACTCTGATGCAATGGGTGTAAATTTACAGGTATGCTTCTGATCATATGAATCTCATTTGTATGCACTTATATGACTATGATAATGTGTAGTGTTGATCGTCATGGGGTTGGCGGGGCAAGTGTCTTAGCTTATGTGGTGCCATACAATATTTTAGAATTTTATCCTGAGTGCTTTGGATGTTTCTACACAGGAGCTGAATGCAGAGGCCTCACGCTTCAGGGATGAATTGTGGATGGGAATTCGTGATCTCAGTAGGAAGACAGATTTGGTTATTCTTGTGCATAACTTGTCCCATAAGATCCCACGGTCTAGCAATGCAAATTCTTCACAGCAAAAGCCGGTCCTTTCACTCTTGTTAGATGAGGCTAAAGCCCTTGGAATTCCTTGGGTTCTTGCCATAACAAACAAATTTTCTGTCAGTGCTCACCAGCAAAGAGCAGCAATTGACACTGTTTTGCAGGCATACCAAGCTTCTCCAAGTACCACAGAAGTAGTTAATTCCTGCCCTTATGTCATACCGAGTGCTGCTGCAAGTGCTTCCTTGTCATGGATTGCAACTGGTGGAGATTCTGAAGTAAGGATAGCTGCTCAAAAGCTTATGTTTGGACCAATTAATCTTTTCCGAAGGCCATTTCAGAAGAGAGACACAATTTTTACCATTGAGGGTGTTAATTCACTTTGTCAACTTGTTCACCGCGTGTTGCGCAGTCATGAAGAAGCCTCTTTGGAGGTACAAAAATCCAATGCTATCTTTTCCTGTAGGCCATTCTTATTTTTCCTTGTGTCCATATGTGAAGCACCTAAAGGCCCAGTTACTGAAGAATACTCATGAATTGTCATTGAGGAAATGCGTCACATTCATTTTGCTGGCACACTAAGGATATACAGTGAGCCAATTTACTATATGTCCATTTTTTAATTGAATTTTTGGTGCAGTACAAGGTGTGACATTCATCATCCTAAAGAGAATGGCTAGCTGCTAACATTCTTGACCGGGTTTCTACCATCTTATGCACTGCAG
>JAOSBN010000004.1:20591175-20623690 GCA_027563595.1 Erythroxylum suave | reverse complement strand
AGTGTATTATGTTTTATTTTTGGAATGGGCTATTCGACATTTTGTCTTGTAAGTGAAAATGTTTCTGAATAATAATGGGCCCAAATTTACGATTTAAAAAAAAAGTTTTCTCATACTGACTTTCGATTGTTTAAGTGCTCTAGCACACCACCCTTGCGAGGTACGGACTCGGATATCACCGTTGATGTCGGGTTCGGGTCTTGCAGGAGTGGGGTGTTACACATTCGAACCTTAATCAATGTCACTAAAACTTAGCAAACCTAGTTATAAAGGTAATATGATAGCAAACTAAGTTATAAGAGTAACATGAAACTCATTATGAGTGTAATGTGCATATAATTTACTGCTTTCATTAGTGTATTATTGAATAGGAATGTGATAATAAAACATATTAAATACAATTGGACATAATAAACAATTTCAAATTACAATGTAAGAGTAAGGGAATGAGTTTGTATGTTATGAATTGTTGCTCTTTAATGTGACGCTGAAATGTAATTATATTGTTCTGATAATTGACTTTAACCCACCAAGTTTTAGTGGTGGGTAAATAGGAATGTCTAGAAGGAACTGCTTCTGTCCTAAAACACTACAGTGTCTTATGGTTTAAGGGCTTACATATATATTTTTTTAGAGGATGTTGCTTCTTTTGTAGATATCAATGAAATGTAATTATAATGTTTTGATGATTGACTTTAACTTGCCAATTCTTAGTAGTGGGTAAATAGGCATGCCTAGAAGGGTTTCCTCTTTAGATTCCAATCATAGGTACCTTCTGTTATGTTCCTATTACCCACATCAGAAGAAATTCGTAGGAATAATTATGTAGACATTTTGATATTTATTCTGTTATGGTGCAAAATTGTATTATGCATAATCTCTGAATTTCATATTCCAATGTTGATATATGTATTCAGATATTTCATGACTTTTATTTTATAATGTATTTTCCATCATTTCAATGTACTGAATCATTTGCATGTGGATGTTAGGAGATTGTTGTAAGTAGTCACCATCTTGCATCATTATTCCCCACTAAGCTATATGCTTAGCACAGTGGTTTTTCCTCCATATAGGTTTTGATAGTGTCAAGTTTGGGACGATTGCAATGGCTAAAGAAGAATATGCAATCTTGGAAGAATTTGTATCTAAACATTTTGTTGTATTTATAAATATTAAGGAGTTTTATAGAATATATGAATGACTTGTATTGACAATAACTTATGATGAGATTTCTAATGTATGGATATGATATATGCAATTTACGACTTGTATAAATCACCTTAAAATATGAAATGTGATGTATGTTTGCCTTATCTCTAGAAATTGTTTGATTATCTAGGTGCATCTGTACATCATTTTAGAGGGTATTAGGGTGTCACAGTTTGGTGGTATCGAAGCATGGTTTAGGTGATTCTGGCCTAACCAAAGCTTAAATATTGCCTGCACATGGATATAAGAGTTTGTTTGGTTTAATGCAGTTTGCCCTATATTTTGGTTCTAGATTCAAGTATGGAAAGATCTAATAAGGTTATTGAAAATAATAATCCTACATAATCTTATTCCTTTGTATATGGACCCTTTGGGTAAATGGACGAGAAAATGAAGCATCACCTCCTCCACCACCTTCAGCTTCGAAGGAAGTTTTATTAAAATTTTCGCGAGATATAATGATACTACTACATCGAACGACTGCACCTAAGGCTCCCATTGATCTATTGCGAAAGCATGGAGGTGAAGTATTCACTAGTAAATTTTGGATGAATTTTAAAAACCAAGTTGTGGTTTTACCCACAACTAAGACTTAACTGGTTAAATCCAATCATTAGAACATTATAATTACATCTTAAAGTCATATTAAAGAGCAACAATTCATAACATACAAACTCATTCCTTTACGCTTGCATTATAATTTAAAAATTCTTATCGTGCCTAATCGTATTTAGTATGCTTTATGATCACATTCTTGTTTAAATACATCAATGAAAGTATTAAAGTGTATACACATTACATACATGATAAGTCTTATATTACCCTTATAATTGGTTTGCTAAGTTTAAGTGACATCCAAAACTGTTTGGATGAGATGTGGCAAATATCCAAAATGGAAACAATGTCTCGGTTGTGACAGAAGATAGGGTCATAGAAGACAAAAGTGTTTGATGCTGCGTCACCATCATGACATCACTGTCACAATCGTGACATACACTCACCATTCATACCTCTACTTGTTCTTTCATATGCATATAGAAAAATTTTAAATTACATTTTAAGGTCTTCTAGACATTTATTCCCATATGTCTTAATTTTTTAGTGGAATAAATTTCATGTAATTTGGTTAATTATTTTTGAAGTTATACTCAAAACCCTACAAGCTGTTCGAAAATAGGGACAGTAGCTAGAACTTAACTTAAAGCCAGAATTGAAAAATCTTACAGGTAGAATCAAATTTTGGTTCCTTCATTAAAGTTTTAGATGTGTCTAGTTTAATCTCCAATTGGAATTATCCAATTTGGAGGTCTATAGGCCAAGATATGGCCAAATTACAGAAGTCTAGTCAGTGGAACCTATATATCCAACAAGGTACACATAACAAAGATAGTATATGCACTCAATTGACATATTCTGGGGTATGAAAGGTTTAAAATGATCATGATATAAATTGTGTATTATTTATGTCTTGAATTTTGGTTTGATTGGTTACAAGTAGTAAAATTGGAATTAATTGTTACCATTAGAGAGTGATGAATTAAAATGTATATTTATTAGACTAAGAAAAATGCCACGTGGAAAGACAAATTGACACATGGAAAATTAGGATGACTAAGCCTACAAAATAAATTAAAAATGGCATAAATAAATGTGTGAAATTTGACATGGGTAATTAATTGAAAAATGGTAGCAATAATTGAGAGACAAATGGACTAGTAACTAGGTGACGTTTGGCAACTTCTAGAGGGGATAAGTGGCTTACATGCTTAAGGACATATGTCTATGTAACATGGTGAAATCTAGCATCTAAGGAGTTACATTTCTATAGGATTAGTTTCATCTTTGTTCATTCCTCTTCTCTTTCCATCTCTACTGCCAAAACTTGCTTTTATCTACCATTCTTGTGTTTTTCTTGAGCTATGCTAAATTACCATACATACTTTTACCCTTTACAAGATAGCTAAAGAATCAGATTATTGTTGTCTTTTATCCTAGTTGAAACTAAGGTACTGGAGACTCTCTATTTGTTTCAAAGGACTCAAGGTCAGTTGACTTTACGACTCAATCTCTTATAGTGGATGACCTATAACAAACATTAAGGGTGATAACTATGCAAGTCTCTCATTATATATCATATCTAAATGTTATTATATGTCCCTGAGGATGCCAAATCATTCTCTGATACAAAAAATGTAACACACCACTACCATAGAGCATATGCCCGAATATCTAGAGGACATTCAAGAACATAACTTATGAAAATGACATGATAGAGTAATCACGTCAACTTATTATGACATTATACAAAACATAAGTATTTCTAAAAATCAAAACTCTGCATTTCATTCACAAAATGAAACTTACATTGTCATTACATTTCATAATGCATGTTTATACATAACATAACATTTGGGAGTTTAAAGTTCTATACAAAAAGTTCAACATGAAAGGAGAAACTAAACAAAAGTATTTTATCTGGACTTCGTAGGTATCAGCTGACCAGACCTTTGAGCCATTCTTGTTTCCAAAATTGACTATACTAGGCTTTTGTTATATCACCTTAGAAGTTAGGTCTCCTTTGTATGTTTTGCTTTAGAAGCTTTATGAAAGGGGTTAAGATCAAAGAAAATCCCTCGACAAACCTTATATAATAACCTACTAATCTAAGAAAACTTCAGATCTCAGAGATATTTCTCAGGGCTTCCCACTTCATCATTTCCTTAACTTTCTTTTGTTCTATTTGTATGCCCTCTCTAGATATTATTTGACCTAAGAATATCATTTGATCAAGTCAAAATTCACACCTATTGAACTTGGCATACAACTGTTTTCCCCTCATTATCTATAAGACTAACCTCAAATGCTCAGAATGTTCCTCTCTACTCTTCGAATACACCAAAATATCATCTATGAATATAATCACAAAATGATCTAAACAAGGTTGGAACACTTTATTCATCAATGCCATAAAAGCTACCCGAGCATTTTTCAACCCAAAAGACATCACCAAAAACTCAAAGTGCCCATATTTGGTCTTAAATGCACTTTTTGGTACATCAACTTTTGCTATCTTTAACTGATAGTACCCTGATCTCAAATCTAATTTAGTAAACACCTGAGCTCCCTATAATTGATCAAGTAAATCATATATCCTCGGTAAAGGATACTTGTTCTTCACCGTCATCCGATTCAACTGCCTATAATCAATATATAATCTCAAAGTCCTATCCTTCTTCTTCACAAATAAAACTGGAGCCCTCCAAGGTGACACATTAGGTCTGATAAACCTTTATCCAATAACTCCTGCAACTGGGTCTTAAATTCCACAGTTGTCATCCTATATGGAGGAATAGATATAGGAGCAGTACCTGGAACTAAGTTACTAGTGAACTCTGTCTCCCTATCTAAGGTAAACTTGGCAGTTCAGTAGGGAACACATCTAGAAAATCCCTAATAATAGGAATATTCTGAATTGTCTACTCATTTTGGGTATTAGTCATATAGGCTAAGTAAGCCTTACATCCACTTCGAATCAATCTGAGAGCACTCAGTGACGAAATCAACCTAGTTGGCACTGCCTGACTAACAACTCAAAATTTCACTCTTAGTTAATTACGAGATTTAAGGATGACTTACTTAGTGTAACAGTTCATAATAGCTTTGTGTGTCACACCCCATTACCATAAATTACATACCGGAACACCCTGTGGACATTCTAGTATATAATCTACAATAATGGTGTGTTAACTATCTCACCTTCACTTTATAACATGGAAACATATCCAACTTAGTCATGGCATCAATTATTATACATAAAAGTCACTAAAAATTAAAAACCAAAATTAATATTCCTCTTTTCATTTCATATCAAAAACCGAATTTACAATGTAGCTTTCAACATCCATACATGTACATTGAAAGTCTCCAATATCATCCGAGTATGTACATTATCAAGCCTAATACAAATAAGCTACATGAAAGAGGAAATATACAAAATAACTATATAAAATCTTCTGTCTCAGCTGACCAACCTTTGAGTCATTTCTTCTTCACAAAAGTAAAAGAATTATGCTTCTTATAGTCTCTCAATAGCTAATGTCCTCTCTCGATCCTGAAATGTCAACGTGCAATTTTGGGTGAGTTTTGCAAACTCAATAAGGTAACCATCATCGATGGTTCACTCAATTCATGTAACACCTTATCACACGTAACAAACATTTCACATCTTTGCATATTGCAAGAAATATCACATATCACATTCTCATTCAAATACTAGGTACTAATACATTTTTAATCAGTCCATATGTATGAAAATGTATATGCAATGCACGTGAGACTTAATTTTCACTTGTTATTGTTGTTGTTGTGACCGAGTGCCTTTTCACTAGCTTATATCCCTTAATGGATACCGAGCTATACCATATAATATCCCATATTCCTTAGTAGATCTCGAGTACTTTCATAACTGAACCTAAGGCTCTGATCAGAGTATGAGCTTTAAACTCTTTTCACTGGCAACTCCGGTCACAACTGCCTTCATCTTTCATGCATTCATGTAATATACAGTCAATCATTTGATTTCACATTCACATTCACATTCACATTCACATTCACATTCACATTCATATATATAAAATCAATCACTTGATTTCAGTTTCAGTTTCACATTCACATTTATCATCAGACCTTGGTTTGACATTCAATAATAATGTGAAGTATCACTTATTCCTTCAAATTCACATGTAAGGAGCACTTCAAAATCACAATCATAAAATCAGAATCTTCAAACCTTCATGTCTGGAATCAATATAATCAATCACACATTCATAAGAGAATTCAATCATAATAAAAAAATTGAGTGAGACCATCTAGATTACTCAAAGTTTGCTCCCAAAGCTATTGTCTCGATGTTCCGACGATATCAGGAAGTGGTCGATCTGCTTTTTCTTTTATATGCAATCATATACAAAATTTACAAATTTAGGTAAATAGTCAATCATAGGCACATTCATGAATTGTCATATATTATGCATGTTCAATGACAATTTCTTGGGTAAGTTTCTTTAGTACACTTTATAAAAAATTTCAACATCTTCCAAATATTTTCGGACTGTTCTTATACTGAAACAATGATCTGTACTCAAATTCCACCTAGAAATTGAAATTCTTAGAGAAAGAATTAAAATTCCATTTCTTCATATAATTTTTAGCTCGATATCTCTAGTTTACTCCAAGTCAAAAATCATTCCATTTGGATAGATACAGATCAAGATACTATTAAAATACCGAAGCATGTTTAGTGAAAATACTCTAGTTACGAAATTCTAGAACTCCTCATCAATTTTGTCTCAAATTTATCACTCAATTTCTCACAAATGATTTCATATGGCTATAATTTTTGGTGGAGATGTAAAAAAATATGTTTCAAGTCTAATGGTTCAAGTCCCATGTCATTTGGAGGTCAGGAGAAGAAGATATGGACAAAAGTTCAAAGGATGTTCAAAGTAGTCCCTCCTTTTTTTCAGAGTTTCAAAGTCGCGATTGTGCACGTTTTCTTCCTTCATCAACAGATTCATGATCGTAAAGAGGCACAATCGTAACTTCCCTTGTTTTTCAATAGAGTCCCGATCATGTTAAAGTATGATCATGACCTGCTATGTTTTCTTCCTTCTCTTTCATTCTTTCTTTTCATTTTTAACTTACAAGCAGATGTTTTCAGACAACAGTTTCTTCTAATCAAATGTTCCTCATTTCAAACAACATCAAATTCATACATTTTGGTCCTGTATCGCCCAAGTTATGATCAAAATACTCCATCCTGTTCCTTATGACTCAACAAAATACTACTCTCAAATTAAAGCTAAATTTCAAGGCTCTTATGGATAGAATTAAAATTTGACTTCTTCAAGAAAGTTGTAGACATATGTCTCTAACTTAATAAGAATTAAGATTCAACTCATTTGAAAATATATAACTCAAGATATAATCAAAATATCGGAGCATGTTCAATGAAAATTCTCTAGTTCATATATTCCAGCAGACTTCCTCACTTTCATCCAATCAATCTTTCTTTCAAATCAACACAGATGGCTATAAATTTTTATGGAGAGAAAGAAAAATGTCTTAGAAGTCTATTGGTTTAATTTTTAAGTCATTTGGAGATCGGATGACAAAGTTGTGGCTAAAAGAATCAACACCTTTCGGGTCCAACTCTTCTCTTCTGTCTCTAAAATGCATATTTTTTCTTCCATTTTTTTTTCCAGATTTTCTCACTTCTATCTTATTTAATTCACATATCTAATGTATATACCAAATTTTCTACTTCCATCTCAGCCCATCTTAACACAAATAAATAAAAAATCCAAAAAGTATCATAAGCATAAAAAAGTGTATACTCATTCACGCAAATTCCAATTTCTGCAATTTTCTTTATCTTACATTCATCTAATGCATTTTCCACCTTCTTCTACGCTTTCATTTCATCAAAAACTTATCATTTCTATATCAAAAACTCACCCAATTCTTTTTCTTTATCTTTAAACTCACTTAAGGTCATCTCAAAACACCCACACATATTCCCACATAACAAAAGTGAACAAAAATAGAGCATATATATTCATGTATTAGCTTTCATGAACTTCTGCATTTTCATTCATCTGTTACATATTTTTCTAGTAAACTCCAATTTAGTTCAGATCATCCTTAACAAATCAAAATCCATATTTACAAACAATCATTTACGGTACCTATAAAATTCAGAACATAACTTACTTGATTCAGCCAATTTTCCCGTAGTTATGAGTGGACAAAATACATAAAATGAACAATTTGATGTTCGGTGATGGATGATCAAGAAGAGTGTTTTGGTGATGGGCACTTTTGGCGAAGAAATGAAAGAATGAGAGAAAGAGCTGCAGAAATGTTTTTGCTCAATGTCTAACAACGTGGGTTAATATCACGTTGACATATGTCATCCATGCATGTGTGTTATTTGTCAAACACTTAAAGCTGCCACATGTCCCAGTGTAATTGGTCTATTATTTCAATATTTTTTCTAAAATTCACCAAAAATTTCGAAATAATACTAATAGTCTCTAAATAAAATTATAACACAAATAAGTCACAATTCACATTTTAATCAATCAATCATACTCAGAAAAATGAATGCATGTACAATTATTTTAATGTATTAAAATATATATTCACATGTGTGTGAATATACAATGATGCATGAGCATAAATTGCACTTCTAGTTTCTCACAGTACACTTAATTCTATTATGGGATCTAGTCTCGAACATGAGATGTTACAATTCCCCCCTCCTTAAGAAATTTCATCCTCGAAATTCTTACTTGATTGACGAAATAAGTGGGGACATGCCTTTTTCATATGCTCCTCAGTTTCCCAAGTTGCTTCTTTAGTCAAGTGGTTTCTCCAAAGGACTTTCACCAATGGAATTACTCTGTTTCTCAGTTGCTTTGTCTTACAACCCACTATCTGTATTGGCTCTTCAACAAAGCTTAGAATACTAGCAACCTCAATTTCTTGTCCTAGTATTACATGTGTTGGATTAGATCTGTATCTTCTTAACATACTCATATTAAACACATTATGTAATTGAGACGTTTCATTAGGCAAAGCTTTGTATGCCAAAGGTCCTATCCTCTTAATGATCTCATAAGGACCAATGTACCTAGGGCTCAACTTGCCCTTTTTATCAAATCTTAGCACACCTCGCCAAGGCAACACTCTTAGAAATACTTTGTCTCTGACACTATTCTCCGTAACCCGATGATGCAGATCCACATAACTTTTTTGTCTATCTTGAGCTGCTTTTATTCGACTCTGGATCAGTTTAACCTTCTCTATAGTATTTTGGATCAATTCAGGGCCCTTTATCATTCTCACACCTTCTTCATCCCAATATAGAGGTGATCAACATTTTTTGCCATACAGTGCCTCATAAGGTGCTATTCTGATACTACTATGATAGTGATTATTGTAAGCAAATTCAATCAGTGCTATGTGTTGATCCCAAGCTCCCTGAAATTCCAATACACATGCTCTAAGCATATACTCTATAGTCTTGATAGTTTTCTCACTCTGGCCATCTGTATGAGGATGGAATGTAGTACTGAAATTCAGCTTTGTACCCATAGTTGACTGCAAACTCTTCCAAAATCTTGAAGTAAATCTGGGATGCCTATCTGATACAATGGATACAGGAACCCTATGTAGTGTAACCATTTCATTCGTATACTTCCGCCTAGTGAATGATTCTCCCTTACTGGTAAGAAATGGGTCGACTTAGTTAATCGATCCACTATAACCCGTATAGTATCATTCTTCCTGAGATTGTTAGGCAAACCCATTATAAAATCCATGGTAATTCGTTCCCATTTCCACTACAGAATTGGCAATGAGTGTAACTTCCTAACTGGAGCCTAATGCTTAGCTTTAACCTACTGGCATGTTATATGTTTAGAAACATATTCCACCACTTACTTCTTCATTCCTGGCCACCAAGAATGTTATTTTACCATATTATACATCTTGGTCATGCCAGGATGCATAGCATAAGTAGCCATATAAGCTTCCTCTAACATTTCCTTCCTCAAATCATTGACATTAGGCACACATAGTCTTTGCTTTAACCACAATGCTTTATCTCTTAATTCAAATTCAGACTCTGGATTCATCTTATTTTTCTCATTCAGTTTCACCATATCAGGTCCTTGCTTTGAACCCTTCTTAATCTTTCATGTAACATTGGCCTCAGTTTCAATGTGGCTATTAATGTCTCATTATGCTCAAGATTTAACTCCACATTCAAAGCTCTCAATTGAATCAAGTTTGATAACCTCGATAACTGAATCTGAGCTACACTGGTATTTGTCTTTCTGCTCAAAGCATCAGTTACCACATTAGCTTTTCCCAGATGATATTCAATTGTACAGTCATAATCTTTCAATAACTCTACCCATCTTCTCTGTCTCATGTTTAGTTCTTTTTGACTTAACAGATACCTCAAACTCTTGTGATCAATGTTTATCTAGAATGTCTCTCTATATAGATAATATCTGCATATCTTTAGAGCAAAAACAACTACGGCTAGCTTAAAATCATGTACTGGATAGTTCATCTTGTGAGATCTCATTTGTCTCGATGCACAGATTATCACCTTGCCATTCTGCATCAATACATATCCCAATTCTTGATGTGAAGCATTACTGTATACTACATATCTACCAGTTCCCGATGGTATAACTAACACCGGTATAGTAGTCAACTGATGTTTTAACTCCTCAAAACTTTTCTAACAATCATCATCCCATTTGAAAGCGATATTCTTCTTTAGAAGTTTAGTCAGAGGGGCCAAAATTAAAGAAACCTCAACAAACCTCTGGTAATATCTAGCTAATCCTAGGAAGCTTTAAATTTCTGATACATTCCTCAGAGCTTCCCAATTAATCATTGCCTCTATCTTCACTGGATCCACTTGTATGCCTTGTCCAGATACTATAAGAACCAAAAATACTACTTGATCAAGCCAAAATTCACACTTACTGAATTTAGCATACAGTTGTTTCTCCCTCATAATCTGTAAAATCACTCTCAGATGCTCATCATGTTCTTCTATGTTCTTTGAATACACAAGTATGTCATCAGTGACCATGATTACAAATCTATCTAGGTAGGGCTGAAAGAACTTATTCATTAAGGCCATAAATGCATTTAGGGAATTAGTTAACCTGAATGACATTACTAAAAACTTGACATGCCCATACCTGCTCTTGAAAGCACTTTTTGGTACATCAGTCTCTGCTATCTTTAGCTGATAATACCCAAACCTAAAATCTAGCTTAGTAAACATATGACCTCCTTACAACTGATCAAATAAATCATCAATTCTAGGCAACGGGTACTTATTCTTCACTGTAACCCAATTCATTTCCCTATAGTCAATGCACAGTCTCAAAGTACCATCTTTCTTCTTCATAAATGAGACTGGAGCTCCTCAGGGTGAAACACTGGGTCTGATAAATCCCTTATTCAACAACTCCTATAACTGAGTCTTCAACTCCTTCAGTTCCATAGGTTCCATCCTATATGGGGGAATAAATATAGGAGTAGTAAATAAAACTAAATCAATCGTGAACTTTGTTTACCGATCTAGAGGTCGGCCAGGTAATTCTGCGGGAAACACATCCAGAAATTCTCTAACCATAGGAATGTCCTGTATATTCTGCTAAGCTCTAGTATTAATAATGTGGGCCAGATCAGCCTCACTTCCATCTTGCATCAATCTCAAGGAATTCATGAATGAGATCAGCCTGGCTGGCACTACTTGACTAATACCTCTGAAAACTGTTCTCGGCTGATTAGGAGATTCCAATACCAACTCCTTAGTGTAGCAGTTCATGATAGCCCTATGAGCAGTGAGCCAATCCATGCCTAGAATAACATTTATCTCTCTCAACTGTAATATAATCAAGTCTACATTTAATTCTACTTGTTTGATTCGAATCAAACATCTTTTGCAGACTTCCCTAATCACGGTGGTATTACCTACCGATGTACTCACCTTTAATCCACATCTCAAATATTCTATATCACAATGCAACCTAGATGCTAGATGTGGTGTGATAAATGAATGCATAGATCCAGGATCTAGCAATGCAAATGCTTCATAATCAAAGATAAGTAACACACCTGCAATGACATCTGGAGAGTTCTGAGCTTCCTATTTTGCCATAACGTATATTCGGGCCTAAGACTGAGGTCTGTTGCTCTGAACGTCGGTCCTAACAGAAGGATTTCCAGAACCCACTTTGCCTCTACCTTGGCCTCTCTATCCAACCCCGCTTGCTCGGCTTTGCTGGATATTAGCTTTACTTACAGATCCCCCTCTCATACTTGACTGGGCTCCAGCAACAATAGGACAATCTCTAATTCTATGCTGTAGAGAGTCACATTGAAAACATGCCCCTAATAAAGTCCAACACTCTCCACCATGCTTCTTCCCATAGTGCTCGCAAGGAGGTAACCAACTTTGTACTGTACCTCTTCCATTGCTAGATTATGCAAAGTCACCCTTCTGTCTGAATCCCGATTGTCTTGATCCAGTCGGTGATCTGAAAGCTTAGTTCTGATACTTGCTAAATCTTCTGCTAGAACCACTTTGAATTTCACTAGGTCTTTTCATTCTAGAGCCTTGTCTTGACTTTACTTGTCCCTCTCTCAGTTGCTGCTTAATTCTGATAAAGGCAACGCTCAATTTAGTGAAACTACTCAGGTTAGTGATTGCTAACCTTGTTTTAATCTCCATATTCAACCCATCTACAAATGTCCTACACTTGTCTTCTTCTGTAGGAATTAGAGCAGTAGCATACCTCAACAATTCATTGAACCTGATCTCATACTCTGCTATGGACATTCTACCTTGTTTCAAATCCAGAACCTCCTTCCTCTTTCTGTCCATCTGATAAAAAATACTCTTTATCCTTTCCAGCCATCCCTTAGCCTTTACGGTGTTTGTAGTTCCGTAAAAGTCGACAACCCCCTCCTTGCGCAACCTATCATACCTCCTCTCCCTTCTCTCGAGAATTCTAGGAGGCATCACCTCCGGTCGAGGTACAGAGGACTCTCTACTAGCTCTTTCTGATCCTAGGTCAGTTGAGTGTTCCATTTGATTACCAACACCAGATAACCTATAATACACAATAACTACAATTAGTATATGCATTTCTCATGATATTTCATGTCTAATATTCCTATATGCCCTTAAGGATGCCAAACCATGCTCTGATACCAAAATTTTCACACCCCATTACCATAAATTATATACTGAAACACCTTGTGGACATTCTTGTATATAATTTATAATAATGGTGTATTAAATATCTCACCTTCACTTTATAACATGGTGATGCCTCAGAAATTATAAAGTGAACCTGAGGCTTTGATAAGAGTATAAGCTTTAAGCTCTTTACACTGGCAACTCTGGTCACAACTGGCTTCATCTTTCATGCATTCATGCAATGGAATGCTTCACATTCATATATATACAATCAGTCACTTGATTTTAGTTTTACTTTCACATTCACATTTATTATCAGATCTTAGTCCGACATTTAATAATAATGTTAAAGTATCACTTATTCATTCAAATTCACATGCAAAGAGCACTTCAATATCACAATCATCAAATCAGAATCTTCGAACCTTCATATCCGGAATCAGTATAATAAATCACACATTCATAAGAGAATTCAATTATAATCAAAACAATTAATTGAGTAAGAGCGTCTAGATTACTCACAGTTTGCTCCCAAAGCTATAGTCTTGAAGTTCCGAAAATATTAGGAAGTGGTCGATCTACTTGTTCTTCTATATGCAATCATATACAAAATTTACACATTCAGATAAATAGTCAATCATAGGCACATTCATGAATGTATAATTTACTATGCATGTTCAATGAAAATTTCTCGAGTATATGATTATTAAGTTGATTGATCATATGATTATTCATTTATGTATATGTGTATGTATCATGCTTAACGCATGCTTAATTAACTTCCTCGGTATATATTGTTATTCAGAAATCTTGACTATTCAATCATCATAGCTTGTACACGTCTAGTTTGTAATTAGGTTTATATCTTAAGTAAGTTTGATTACTCTAAATTCATCAATCATACATTCACCAACCTCTTCCAGTAATATATATTCACACAATTTCCCAATCCTTATTCATTCATAGCTAGTTCATGTTACTCATATCCTTTGGATCACATTTGCATTCATAAGAACACCTTCATTCCTTTAATACTTATAGATTCCATATTTTTGATATATTGATTTCAAAGTAATTCATTCCTTAAGTTAAAACATCAATTAATAACCTAAACTTATGAAACCCTTAACCAATTAATTAAACATCTATCTAGGTTCATTTCAGGACTCAATCAAGTCCAAATAAACCAAAGTAAAGTAACTTATCCTTAGCTGAATCAACAATCACACAAAATAGAAAATTTTCATTTCAAAGCATTGCCCACGATTGTGGAGGACCTTCCCACGATTGTGGGATGAGTGAACCGAATGTTCACTCTCCATTTTCCTTTAATTTGTCCAGATTCTAACACCTTTACAACAAATTCAAAACATCTTCATATTAGTCTATTAATTATACCTCAATTATACCTTAATTATAATTCAATTTGTCATCAATTTTATTTTCAATTCACACTCCAATTGGTAGCTTATTAACTATTTATCTTTCATGCTTACCAAAACAAGATAGAAACTTTCATTCACTTAATCTCATCGTAAATGTAGTCCTAGTTTTTTTCAAATTCAAGAACACTTCATTAGAACCTTTCTTTACTATAAAGTCACCTTCATTTAAACTTCAAATCTTAATCTAAATCATCCATATAGCAACTTATAACCTACGGTTCTTATGCATGAAAAACAAAATAGAAAAGTATTTAATTCATGTATCCTTTTTCCAGCACAATTTATCATCAACACTACATGCTATCCATCCTAATTCAATCATTGTAAACTTTCTATTACAACATGCGACAAAGATCACTCCTTTACTTACTTGTGTAGCTCAAGTTCCACCTCAATTCATCAAGTCTACTTTGCCTTACATGTATGCAAGATCATCTCAAATACAAGGTAGGAATTAGATTGGTTTTCAGTAAGGATAAAAGATAACAACATGTATAATAATGATTTGGTTCTATAACTATCTTTATGAAGCTAAAAGCATAGATTTTGGTATGGAAATTGAACAAAACTTAGGTAAAATGATGTAAAGAAGAGCAAGCTTTCGACTATAAGAGAAGCAGAAGATAAGAAATTCAGTAGAAAGTTACAAATGAAGCAACTTGGTATTTGTGTGTTGTATGGTGTGATTAGTGTTAGGACACTTGTCAAGAGTCTAGGCCAGCTACATGTCCTCTCTTCATGCTGCTGTTTGTCACCTAAATCTTAATCCATTTGTCACTCAATCTTTAAGCCATTTTTCACTTCATCTCTACTTCCATATGTAAATTATTTCATAGGCTTAGTCTTCTTAAATTTTCATGTGTCAGTTTGACATTTTTCTTAAACTGAATGCACATTTTAATTCATCAATTTTCCAATTGTAACAATTAATTCCAAATTTACTAATTACAATCCCCCAAATCAAAATTTAAGACATAAGCAATACATATTTGACATCTTGATCATTTTAAAACTTTTGTACCTTAGAATATGTCAATTGAGTGCATATACAATCTTTGTCTTGTTTTCTAAATCATGATTCATATGTGTATGTGAATATTATGGATGTGAATGAAATGCATTTCATAAATTCTCAATTGATATGACTTATGTGTAATAATCTAAGACTTTAACCCTTAGTATGGAAACCGGCTATTGCAATTTTACCCCTTAAGAAATTTCATCCTCGAAATTCTTACCTGATTGATCAAATAGATGGGGATAGTGATTCCTCATGTTCTCCTCTGTCTCCTATGTGACTTCTTCTCTCGAATGATTCCTCTAAAGGAATTTAACCAATAGTATTACTAAGTTTTTTAATTGCTTAGTTTGATATCCAACTATTTTGATCAGTTCCTCCTCATAACTCAAATTAGTTGCAATTTCAACTTCCCATGTAGGCAATACATGTCTTGGATCTAACCTTTATCTCCTGAGCATACTAATAGGGAACACATTGTGAATCTGAGACATCTTTAGTGGTAATGCTAACTTATAAGCCAACAGTCTTATTCTTTTAGTAATCTTATAAAGACTA
Source organism: Erythroxylum suave (assembly GCA_027563595.1). Taxonomy (NCBI): domain Eukaryota; kingdom Viridiplantae; phylum Streptophyta; class Magnoliopsida; order Malpighiales; family Erythroxylaceae; genus Erythroxylum; species Erythroxylum suave. The sequence goes on along the minus strand of JAOSBN010000004.1, from coordinate 20,607,657 downwards.
TTGTATCTAGGGCTTAACTTTCCCTTTTTAACGAACCTCAGCACTCCTTACCAAGGTGACAATCTTAAGAACACCTTATCTCCCATTTGATACTCTATATCCCTCCGGTGCTGATCCACATAACTCTTCTACCTGGCTTGAGCTGCTTTGATCCTGTTATGGATCAATTTTACCTAATCGATGGTATCTTGAATCAAATCTGGGCCTTCAACCATCCTTAGGCCCTCTTGATCACAATGCAAGGGTGATCGACATTTCCTGCTGTATAATGCTTCATGTTAATACTAATGTGATAATGATTATTATATGTAAATTCAATGAGAGCTACATATCGATCTCATGCTCCTTGAAACTCCAAAACACAAGCTTTGAGCATATCATTAACAGTCTTAATTGTCCTCTTACTATGTCCGACTATTTGAGGATGAAATGTTGTACTAAAATTCAACTTTATACCCAATATAATTTTTAAATTTCCCCAAAGTCTAGAAGTAAATATGGGATCTTGGTTTGATAAAATTGATATTGGAACTCCATGTAATCTTACTATCTTATTAACGTACCCTCGATCTAGCTGATCCATTGTGTTATTCTCTCACCCAGGTAAGAAATGAGTCAATTTTATCAATATTTCAACAATGACCCATATAGCATCATATTGTCTCAAAGTCCTCAACAAACCCACAATGAAATTCATTGTGATCCTTTCCTATTTCCACTCGAAATAGGTAATGACTGTAACTTTCTAACTAGAACTTGATGCTCTGTCTTAACTTGTTGGCATACCAAATATTTAGCCACATGTTCAGCCACTTGCTTCTTCATCCCTAGCTACCAAAAATGTTATTTTAGAGTACTGTATATCTTTGTAGTACTAGGATGCATAACATAAGCTGCCATGTGAGTTTCCTCCAAAATTTCTTTCCTCAAATCATCAACATCAGATACACATAGTCTCTTCCTCAAACATAATGCATTATGTCTCATCTCAAACTCAGAATTTGAATTTTGTTTCAACTTCTCAAATAACTTCACTAATTTTGGATCCTTATTTTGAGCTTTTCTAATCCTTTCATGCAATATCAGTCTAAACTTTATCGTAGCTAAAAATGCTTCACTCTTCCCTAAATTTAGCTCAACATTCAATGTTCTTAATTGAACTAGGTTTGGTATTCTCGATGTTTGAATTATTACTACATTGCTATTAGATTTCCTACTTAATGCGTCAGTCACAACATAAACTTTACTTGGATGGTATTCAATTGTGCAATCATAATCCTTAAGCACTTCAATGCATCACCATTGTCTCATATTTAGCTCCTTCTAACTTAACAAATATTTCAAACATATATGATCTATAAATATCTCACCATAAATAATTTCTGCAAATCTTCAAACCAAACACCACTGTAGCAAGCTCTAAATCATGAACCAGATAGTTGAACTCATGAGAACTTAGCTATCTTAATGCATATGCAATCACTTTACCTTACTGCATCAGAATACATCCTAATCCCTAGTATGAAGCATTACTATACACAGTATATCCTTCAGATCTAGATGGAATAGCAAACAATGATGCTGTAGTTAATCGATGTTTTAATTCCTCAAAACTCCTTTGGCATTCAATATTCTATCAAGGTAAATTCTTTTTCAGAAGCTTTGTCAAAGGGGCTGCCTTTATAAACCTCCCATAATAACCTACTAGTCCAAGAAAACTCTAAATCTCATATACATTTCTAGGGTCTTCCCACTTCATCACTTACTAGTCTAAAAGCTCTGAATCTCATATGCATTTCTAGAGGCTTCACACTTCATCACTGCCTCAACTTTCTTTGTTTCTACCTATATGCCCTGTCCAGATCCTACATGACCTGAAAATACCACTTGATCAAGCCAAAATTCACATTATTGAACTTGGTTTACAATTGCTTCTCTCTTATTATCTGTAAGACTAACCTCAAGCTCTCTACTCCTCGAGTACACCAAAATATCATCTATGAATACAATTACAAAATGATCTAAGTAAAGTTGAAATACTTTATTCATCAATGCCATAAAGGTTATTGGAGCATTTGTTAACCCAAAAAGTATCACCAAAAACTTAGAGTGCCCATATCTAGTTATGAATGCATTCTTTGGTACATCAGCTTCTGTTATCTTCAATTGATAATACCCTAACCTAAAATCAAGTTTAGTAAATGCCTAAGCTCTCCCTAATTGATTAAGTAATCATCTATTCTTGGTAAAGGATATTTATTCTTCACTGTTACCTGATTCAATTGCCTATAATCAATGTATAATCTCAAAGTCTTATCCTTCGTCTTCACAGAAAAAATTGGAGCTCCCTAAGGTGACACATTGAGCCTGATAAAGCCCTTATCCAACAACTCTTGCAATTTAGTCTTAAGTTCCTTAAGTTCCATAGGTGCCATCCTATACGAAGGAATTGATATCAGAGCAGTACCTAAAACAAGGTCAATAGTGAACTCTGCTTACCTATTTGGGCGTAATCCTAGTAATTCAGTGGGAAACACATCTAGGAAATCCCTAATAATAGGAATATCTTGTATTGTTTGCTCAATTCGAGTATCAGTCATATAGGCTTGATAAGCCTCACATCCACTTCGAATTAGCATAAAAGCACTCATTGATGAAATCAATCTGGCTAGCACTGCTTAACTAACACATCCAAATATTACTCATGGTTGATTAGGAGATTTAAGAATGACTTCTTTAGTATAACAATTCATTACAACCCTATGAGCAATAAGTCAATCTATACCTAAGATTAGGTCTATCTCTTTGAACTACATTACTATTAAATCGACTTTCAATTCCATCTTATCAACCTGAATAACACATCTTTTACACACTTCTCCAATCATTGTAGTACTACCTACCGGTGTACTCACCTCTAGGTCACATTTAATATCCCTCTCTCACAATGAAGTTTAGATGCCAAATGTGGTGTGATAAATGAATACGTAGATATTGGATCTAACAATGCAAATGTTTGAAATCTAAAGGCATGTTTTACACCTACAACAACATCTAGAGAATTTTGTGCCTCCTTTTTGGTAATAGCAAAGATCCTGGACTAGGACTGTCGTTGGTTACTCTGTACCTCAGTTCCAACACTAAGACTTACTGAACTTGGTTTACCCTTACCTCCGCCTCTCTATCCTACTCCACTAGCTCTACTTTATTAGACAGTCGTGTCAGTCACTGATCCTCCTCTCACTTTAGATTGTGCTCCTAAAATCACAGGACAGTCTCTAATCTGATGCTTAAAAGAGCCATAACGCAAGCAAACTCTTGATATCTTCCAACATTCTCCACCAAGTTTCTTTCCATAATGCTCATAACTAAGCATATGTTGTCTTTGCCCTCCAGATACTTGACCTCTACCACTACTAGTATGAACAAAATTGCCTCTCGATCTAAAACCTAACTGTTTTGATCTAGTTTTTATAATTGGAATGATCTATTCTAGCATTTACTGAATCTCTTATCAGAATCAACTTAAGACTCAATATGCCTCTTAATTCTGCACTTCTGCCTATACTCTCCTTGTCCATCCTTCAGTAACTACTCAATTTAGATTGAAGTACCTAGCAACTCAGTAAAACTACTCATATTGGTAATACCTAATCTCGTCTTGGTCTCCATATTTAGTCCATCCTCAAACCATCTACATTTATCCTCCTCAGTTGGAATCAAAGCATTAGTGTACCCTATTAATTCATTAAACTATAACTCATACTCAACTACAATGAGATTTCCCTATTTAAGATCTAGGAATTCCTTCATCTTCCTATCCAAATAGGTCTTTGGCATATAATTCTCCTTAAAGAACTTTAGAAAGTCTTCCCATGTCATTCTACAAGGTCGGGCAGAACTGCAGAAACATTCTTCCACCACTGACAAGCTAGGCCTTGAAGTAATAAGACTATATAGTCAAATTTTTCATTGGACTCGTAATCCATCTGATCAAATAAGCTTTTTATTCTCTCCAGCCAACCTTCTGCCTTAGCAGGGTCTGTACTTCTATAAAAGTCTATAGCCCCTACTTCCTAAGTTTATCAGACCACTTTTCTCTCCTCTTAGGGATTATTTGAGCATTTGGTTAGACTGGGGTCTTGGGGACTCTCTGTTGGCTCCTATAGACTCAAGGGTAGCTAATTATGTGGCTCGATCTATAGCAGATGACCTACAACAAATAATAATTGTGATCACTACACGAGTTTCATACTATATGTCGGGTTTGAATGCTTATATGTGTCCCTATCGATGCCAAACCATTCTCTTATACCAAAATTGAAATATACCACTTCCTTAGAGCATACACTTGAACTTCCAAAGGATATACGAGAACATACCTTATAAGAATGGTACATGGAAACAATCACTTTAACTTATTATGGCATCAGACTAAACACAAGTATCCAAAATGATGAAATCTCCTCAATATATTCACAAATTAAACTTACTTACATTATACCATTGCAATTCATATCCATGTATTTACATTACAAAACATTTGAGAGTTTACAAGTCTATACAAATTGTTTAACATAAAATGAGAGGCTAAACAACACATCTTAACTAGAATCCTCAGATATCTGATGACAAAACTTTTAAGCCAATCTTGTACTAAAAATGTGGTTGCCTTAAAAGGTAGAACTCCCTTGTATATGAAAATCAACGTTGCAATTTTGATGAGTTTGCAAACCATCATTGTGCTTACTCATGTCAGAACACAAAGTCAAGTATATAAACAATTTCAAGAGGTTTAACACACATCTAGTATCAAATCCCACATCACATTTTGTCATATTTCGTCAAATACAAGGAAAATGAGATCAAATGAATGTTGCCAATTGCTAGTAGAAGCAATTGAGGAATTGTAATGCCCCCTAATTGCAGGGTACACACTGGGACACCTAAGGGTCGTTCCGGCACATAACTTACGATAAGGGCACGCCACGTTCGAACACTGTATAACTTCACATGGCATCATATCATTATTCATTATAAAGCATCATATTGAAATCACAATAATTGAAAATCCAACATTTTTCCTTATTTCATTTAAAAATATCAAAGTCTACATTGTATCCTTTGACACTTACTACATGTACATCATTAAACCTAGTACAAAAGTACTATGTAATTGAGGGAAATATACAAGTTTATCTAAGCCATCAAAAAATCTCAGCTGACCGACCTTTGAGTCATGACTCCATTTGCCAAAACACTATCCATACAACGGGTAGAGCCTCTCAGTAGCTAAAATTGTCTCTCGATCCTGAAAAGTCAACGTTGCAATTTTGGTGAGTTTTCCGAACTCAATGAGGTAACCATTGTCGATGGTTCACTCAATTCATGCATCACATTATATCACAGAACATATAAATCACAGCCTTTCAGATTTCACACTTCACATTCAATATAATTTAATCATTTAATTATGCATATGCAGTACACATGAGACTTACAATCTTTCTTATTGTTGTGAACGAGTGCCTATCATAGACTTATACAAATATTGGCCCATAGGGGCTCAATCAGATAGAATCACAGAACATAGCTCTACTTGCCAATTCAAAATTAGAAAATCATAGAGCAAAGCTCTACGTGGAAGTGCTTCATAAGGGCAACTCGAGTCACAACACCTTTATCTGAGCAAGCACTCTATGAAATGCAACAATTTTTGCATACCTCATATATCACAATTTTACAAGAATATTCAAACATAGTTCAAAGTCATCGGACCTAAGTTCAGCATTAAACTGACGTTGAGAATCAAATGATAATTTCATATCATATACACATTTATTTCATCTCATTCACATACAAGTAGCACTTCAATATCTCAATCCAATAACACAGTCATCAGACCTCCATTTCTAGAATCAACATTCAAGCCACATTCATATAGGCATTTTCAAAAAAATTTAAATAACCAGAAATTAAGTGAGACCGTCTAGGTTACTCACAAGTTACTCCCGAAGCTACTTCCTGGAAGTGCCAGCAACGTAAGGAAGTTGAGGTCCCGACTGCTCCTCTATGACCAATGATGCACACATATATCACATTTTCCACAATTATCATTGTTTAACAATGCACATGTATGCAATGAATTATGTACTATGCTTGTTCATGACAATCCTGGGTATATGTTCTAGAACACATATTATGCTCATTCCCATTTCATAGTTCATATGAGTCTAACTTATTCATAAGCTTACACCTAAAGAACACTTGGTTACTTTATATCATAACTCAATTTCTCGTCATCTCATTTTTAACCTCCTATGATCTCATAATATCTAAATTCTCATCCAATAGGAATTCAATTGAAAACCCCATAATGCAAAATCACTAAAATTGACTTTAGAATACTCATACCCAAGCATTTTCTAAATTCCATGAACTAGAATTCTTCCAAAAGTCCAAAAGCTTCAAAATTATCTTACCTTGATTCTTCACCAAACAAAGAGTTCTTTAGCTCAAATGGAAACTCTTTTCCTCCTCTTCTTTTTCTCTTCTTGGACAGCTTCAAAATCTTTCTTGAAGACTAAAAAGAATTAAACCCTAACCCATTCTCTTCTTTTCTCTCAAACCATCAAGCTCTCCTTCTCTTTCTCTCTCGTTTTCATTATTCTTTATAACTTATCCTTCCATTCACGTTTTTCTTCTTCATTTGTAAGCAAGAAAACACTTCTTCTTCTAGTTATGCCCTTAATGATTGAGAATTGTCCCATTTGCCCTTCCCTTTATGCCATATATCTTTTATACTTAACTGTCTTGCCAAAAACACCCTTGAACATTCTAACATAACACTTTATTCTAGAAAAGTCTTCTCTATTGTCTTACTGAACCTATAGTTCAAGAATCAAGCCATTTGAGTTTCTAGAGAAGAAGTTATGGCCAAAAGAATCAAACATATTTTTGTGCTCAATCATACTGAACCTATTTTAGGGAAACAACCATAACTTTCTCTAGAAATATTTGATTGAGGTGTTCTTTATATGGTTCGAAAGAGGACTTCAAGATGTAAAACTTTTATGAAGATTTTAAGACAGATTTTATCGTCTGAAGGGTTAAAAATTGGACAGACGATAGGAGTCAGACATAGATGATAAAAGTCAAACATAGACAATAGAAGTCAAACTTAGATGATAAAAGTCAATCATAAACGATAGAAGTCAAACATAGACGATATAAGTCAAACGTAGATGATAGAAATCAAACATAGACAAAGATGACGTCATCACATGAGAAGTATAGACGAAGATGACGTCACCACAGAAGAAGTATAGACGAAGTGAAAAGACAAAAGATACATCTTCCTTTATAAGGATCATAACTTTCACCTTAGATGTCCAAAAATTTCATGCTATATATCGTTGAAAAGATAAAAGAAAGATCTACAACTTTTTAGAAGACACATTTTCCTAAATCAGCCTAGATGAAATACAAATTTTCCCTCGAATACAGATCATGAATTTTTTTACATTCATCCCCTAACGTACTGCATCTAGTTCTCAACTTCATCACAAATTTTAAGATTCTTACAGATAGAATTTAAATTCTATGTCTTTATAATAAATTTATCCATATGGTTCTAGTTTAATCCAAACAAAGAATCGTCTCATTTGGATAACTAGAGAAAAAGTTATGGCTAACAGACCGAAGCACACTCATGCACATTTTGCCAGATCAACCATCACTTTTGTTTCCAAAACTTTCCATATCACAACTCATACCAAGATCACTCTTTCTACTCCCATTACTTCTCATTTTCAATTAAAAAATCACATTTAAAACAATCATCTTCAGAAGTTGTCAGTGAATGCATGTACAATTAATTTCATGTGCAAAACAAATATCACTATTCATGTATAGGTGGATGCCATAATATGTATGAATATATATATATAATGCCTTTCTTAATGCCTTTCTTAAGTTCTCATTAGTCATTTATATTTACTAATCTAACCTTCCCATAGGTAATGGGATGTTATAACTCTCCCCTCCTTAACAGAAATTTTGTCTTCAAAATTCTTACCTGTTTGCTTGAACAGGTAAGGATAATGCCTCTTCATATGCTCCTTTGTCTCCCAAGTTGCTTCCTCAGTTGAGTGGTTCCTCCAAAGGACTTTCACCAATGGAATAACTCTATTCCTCAACTGCTTGATCTGTGATCCCACAATCTTGATTGGCTCTTCAACATAGATTAAGTTACTAGCAACCTCAATCTCTTGAGCCAGTATCACATGTGTCGGATCCGATCGGTATCTTTGGACCATACTCACATGAAACACATTATACAATTGAGACATCTCATTCTGTAAAGCTAGCTTATAGGCCAAAGGTCCAATCCTCTCAGTGATCTCATAAGGACCAATGTATCTAGGGCTCAACTTACCCTTTTTACCGAATCTTAAAACTCCCCTCTAAAGTGATACTCTTAAGAATACCTTATCTCCCACATTGTACTCCATATCATGTTGATATTGATCCATATAACTCTTTTTACTATCTTGTGTTGCTTTAATTCAGCTTCGGATCAATTTCACCTTATCCACTTTATCTTGTATCAACTCGGGGCCTTCAACCATTCTCAAGCCCTCTTCATCCCAATATAATGGTGACCGACAGTTTCTACCGTATAGTGCCTCATATGGTGCCATTCCGATACTAATATGGTAATGATTGTTGTAGACAAACTCTATTAATGCCATGTATTAATCCCAAGCTCCTTTAAACTCCAATACACATGCACTGAGCATATCCTCCACTGTCTTGATTGTCCTCTCACTTTGTCCATTTGTCTGAGGATGGAATGCGGTACTGAAGTTCAACTTAGTACCTATAGCAGACTGCAAGCTCCTCGAAAACCTCGAAGTAAATCTAGGATCCCTGTCTGATAAAATGAACACTAGAACCTCATGCAATCTCACCACCTCATTAACATATCGCTGAGCCAACTGATCAAGTGAATTAATTTCTCTCACTGGTAGGAAGTGGGCCGACTTAGTCAACCGATCCACTATCACCGATATAGCATCATTCTACCTAGGAGTCTTAGGCAGTCCCATGATGAAGTCCATAGTGATCCGTTCCCATTTCCACTCCGGAATGGGCAATGAATGGAGCTTCCCTATCGGAGTCTGGTGCTCAGCCTTAACTTACTGGCATGTCATACATCTAGATACATATTCCGCTATTTGCTTCTTCATTCCAGGCCACCAGAAATACTGCTTGAGTGCGTTATACATCTTGGTAGTACCAGGATGCATAGCATAGGAAGAGATATGAGCTTCCCCTAAATCTCCTTTCTCAAATCCTCTACCTTAGGCACACACAACCTCTTCTTCAACCATAAAGTCTCATCCCTTAACTCAAACCCAGAATTCGGATTCGTCTTTACTTTTTCCATAAGCTTCTTCATGTTGGGGTCTTTCCTCTGTACTCTTTTGATTCGATCATGTAATATCAGCCTAAGGTTTAATGTAGCAATCAAGACCTCATCATGCTCCAGATTTAACTCCACATTCAGAGCTCTCAAATGAATCAAATTAGGTAGCCTTGATAACTGAATCTGAGCTATACTGGTACTAGACTTTCTATTCAAAGCATTAGCCACCATATTAGCTTTTCCCGGGTGGTACTCAATAGTGCAATCATAGTCTTTCAACAACTCAATCCATCTTCTCTGTCTCAAATTTAATTCTTTCTGACTCAACAGATACCTCAAACTCTTATGATCTGTATAAACCTGAAAGGTCTCTCCATTCAAGTAGTGTCTCCAAATCTTTAGAGCAAAAACCACTGCATCTAGCTCTAAATTATGTACCGGATAATTAATCTTATGAGACCTTAATTGTCTCGATGCATAGGCGATCACCTTGCCATGCTGCATCAATACACATCCTAATCCTCGATGCGACGTGTCACTGTATATCACATATCCTCTGGTCCCTGATGGTATAGTCAACATCGATGCCGAAGTCAGTCGATGCTGAAGCTCCTCAAGGCTCTTCTGACACTCCCCATTCCATTTAACCACTACGTTCTTCCTTAGAAGTTTTGTTAGAGGGGCTGAGATCAAAAAGAACCCCTCGGTAAATTCCCAGTAATATCCAGCCAATCCTAGGAAGCTTCGGATTTAAAACACGTTCCTTGGAGCTTCCTAATTCGTCACTGCCTCAATCTTCTTTGGATCCACCTGTATGCCATCTCTAGTCACTATATGTCCCAGAAACACAACTTGGTCTAGCCAAAATTCACACTTACTGAATTTGGCATATAACTACTTTTCCCTCATAATCTATAATATAACTCTCAGATGCTCAGCATGTTCCTCTCTACTCTTCGAATACTCCAAGATATTATCAATAAACACAATCATGAATCGATCTAGGTAGGGCTGAAACACCTAATTCATCAAGGCCATAAAGGCTGCCGAGGCATTAGTCAGCCCAAATGGCATCACTAGAAACTCGTGATACCCGTACCTGTTCCTAAGTGCACTTTTAGGTACATTAACCTCTGCTATCTTCAACTGATAGTATCCTGACCTTAAGTCCAATTTAGTGAATACCTGAGCTACCTGCAGCTGATTAAGAAAATCATCAATTCTAGGCAGTGGGTATTTATTCTTCACTGTCACCCGATTCAGCTGCCTATAATTGATGCATAACCTCAAAGTCCCATCCTTCTTCTTCATAAACAACACTGGAGCTCCCCAAGGTGAAACATTGGGTCTAATAAAACCTTTTTCTAGTAACTCTTGAAGTTGAGCCTTTAATTCCTTCAGTTCCATAGGTGCCATCCTATATGGAGGGATAGATACAGGAGCAACACCTAAAACTATATCAATCGTAAACTCCATTTCCCGATCTGGTGGTAAACCAGGTAGCTCATTGGGAAACACATCTAGGAATTCCCTAACCATGGGAATGTCCTGTATCCCTTGTCTAGCTCTAGTATCAATGATGTGGGCCAGATAAGCCTCACATCCTCCCTACATCAACCTCAGTGCACTCATAAATGTTATCATCCTGGCTGGCACTACCTGACTTACTCCTCTGAAAACTGCTCTCAGCTGACTAGGAGATTCCAGCACTCCTTCCTTGGTGTAGCAATTCATAATGGCTCTATAGGCAGCGAGCCAATCTATACCTAGAATCACGTCTATCTCTCTCAACTGTAATACAATCAGGTCTGCCTCCAATTTTGTTTGATCAATCCTAATCAAACATCTCTTACAAACTTCTCCTATCACTGTAGTACTACTTATTGGTGTACTCACCTCCAACCTATACTGTAGTAACTCCCTATCATAATGCAATCTACATGCCATATGCGGTGTGATAAAGGAGTTTGTGGATCCTGGATCTAGCAGTGCAAAAGCTTCAAAATCATAAATGAGAAGCGCACCTGCAACCACATCTTGGGAGTCTTGAGCCTCCTTTCTAGTCATAGCATAGACTTGGGCCTAGGACTGCCGTCAGTTACTCCGCTCCTTAGTCCTTATAGAGGAACTCCCATAGCTCACTCTACCTTTACCACGGCCCTTTTGTCCAGTCCCACTACCTCTGCTCGGCTGAATGATAACTTCACTCCCTGATCTGCCACCTATACCAGAATGAGCTCCAACAATGACGGGGCAATCTCTAATTCTGTGCTCTAGAGAGCAACATCAAAAACATGCCCCTGATAGTCTCCAGTACTCACCACCATGCCTCATGCCACAGTGCTCACACTGGGGTAATTGACTCTGTGTTATACCTCTTCCACTGCCAGATTGTACAAAACCAGTCCTCTGTCTGAATCCTGACTGCCTTGATCCAACTGGTGGTCTGAAAACTCTGTTTTGGAGCTTACTGAATCTCCTGCCAGAACTGCCTTGACTCTCACTAAGCCTCTTCAATCTAGACAAGGGCCCAATCTCAGCCTGTTTCTCTATCATCAGCTATTCAATTCTAATCGAAGTAGCCCTTAACTCCATGAAAGTACCCAGGTCTGACCGTGTGAACCTTGTTCTAATCTCCATATTAAGTCCATTCTCAAACCTCCTACACTTGTCTTCTTCGGTAGGGATCAAAGTAGTAGCATAACCCATCAGGTCATTAAATCGAATCTCATATTTAGCCACTGACATTCTACCTTGCTTCAAACCTAAAAATTCTTCCGTCTTCCTATCCAAGTAGAACTTGGGCATGTAGTTTTCCTTGAAGACCCTTAGGAAGCCTTCCCACTTCAATTGGTAAGGCTTGGTGGTACTGCCTATACCAGTTTTCCACCACTGATAAGATAGGCAATGTAAGAGAGACATTGCATAATCAAACCTCTCATCAGGCTCACAATCCATCTGGTCAAATACCCTCTCTATTCTTTCCAACCATCCCTCAACTTCGGTAGGGTCTGTGCTGCCATAGAAGTCCACAGCTCCCTGCTTCCACAGCCTATCATACCTCCTCTCCCTCCTCTCGGGAGGTCTCGTAGGCATCTCCTCAGATTGAGGTACCAAGGACTCTCTACTGGCTCCTACTGATCTTTGGTCAGCTAGTTGATCAACTTGATCATCTAGAACGAATGACCTGTAAGAACAATAAATTTTCAATCACTTTCTACACTTCTCACTTTATTTCATGCCTAACATTCTATATGTCCCTAAAGATGCCAACCATGCTCTGATGCCACCTAAATGTGTAACACCCCTTACTGCAGGGTACACACCGAGATGCCCGAGGGTTGTTCTGGCATATAACCTACGAGAAGGGCATGCTACGTTCGAACACTACATAACTTCACATGGCATCATATCATTATTCATTATAAAGCATCATATTGAAATCACAATAATTGAAAATCCAACATTTTTCCTTATTTCATTTAAAAATCTCAAAGTCTACATTGTATCCTTCAACACTTATTACATGTACATCATTAAACCTAGTACAACAGTACTATGTAATTGAGGGAAATATACAAGTTTATCTAAGCCATCAAAAAATCTCAGCTGACCGACCTTTAAGCCATGACTTAACTTGCCAAAACACTATCCACACAGCGGGTAGAGTCTCTCAGTAGCTAAAATCATCTCTCGGTCCTGAAAAGTGAACATTGCAATTTTGGTGAGTTTTGCGAATTCAATGAGGTAACCATCGTCAATGGTTCACTCAATTCATGCATCACATTATATCACATAACAGATAAATCACAGCCTTTCACATTTCACACTTCACATTCAATACAATTTGATCATTCAATTATGGATATGCAGTGTACATGAGACTCACATTCTTTCTTATTGTTGAGATCAAGTGTCTATCATAGACAATTACAAATATTGGGCCATAGGGGCTCAATTAGACAGAATCACGGAGCATAGCTCTACGTGCCAAATCAGAATCAGAAAATCATGGAGCAAAGCTCTATGTAGAAGCGCTTCATAAGGGCAACTCGAGTCTCAATTCCTTTATTTGAGCATACACTCTATGAAATGCAACAGTTTCTGCATACCTCATATATCACAATCTTATAAGAATGTTCAAATAGAGTTCAGAGTCATCGGACCTAAGTCCGACATTCAACTGATGTTGAGAATCAAATGACAATTTCATATCATATACACATTTATTTCATCTCATTCACATACAAGTAGCACTTCTATATCTCAATCCAATAACACAGTCATCGGAACTCCATGTCTGGAATCAACATTCAAGCCACATTCATAAAGGCATTTTCAACAGAATTTAAACAACCATAAATTAAGTGAGACCATCTAGGTTACTCACAAGTTACTCCCAAAGCTACTACCTGGAAGTGCCAGCAACGTAAGGAAGTTGAGGTCCCAACTGTTCCTCTATGACCAATAATGCACACATATATCACATTTTGCACAATTATCATTGTTTAACAATGCACATGTATGCAATGAATTATGTACTATGCTTGTTCATGACAATCCTGGGTATATGTTCTAGAACACATATTATGCTCATTCCCATTTCATAGTTCATATGAGTTTAACTTATTCATAAGCTTACACCTCAAGAACACTTGGTTACTTTCTATCATAACTCAATTTCTCTTCATCTCATTTCTAACCTCCTATGATCTCATAATATCCAAATTCTCATCCAATAGGAATTTAATTGAAAACCCCATAATGCAAAATCACTAAAATTGACTATAGAATACTCATACCCAAGCATTTTCTAAACTCCATGAACTAGAATCCTTCCAAAAATCCAAAAGATTGAAAATTATCTTACCTTGATTCTTCACCAAACAAAGAGTTCTTTAGCTCAAATGGAAACTCTTTTCCTCCTCTTCCTTTTTTCTCTTCTTGGACAGCTTTAAAATCTTTCTTGAAGACTAAAAAGAATTAAACCCTAACCCACTCTCTTCTTTTCTCTCAAACCATCAAGCTCTCTTTCTCTTTCTCTTTCGTTTTCATTATTCTCTATAACTTATCCTTCCATTCACGTTTTTCTTCTTCATTTGTAAATAAGACAACACTTCTACTTCCAATTATGCCCTTAATGATTGAGAATTGTCCCATTTGCCCTTCTCTTTATGCCTTATATCTTTTATTCTTAAGTATCTTGCTAAAAACACCCTTGAACATTCTAACATAACATTTTATTCTAGAAAAATCTTCTCTATTATCTTACGAGTCCAATGGTTCAAGAATCAAGTCATTTGAGTGTCTAGAGAAGAAGTTATGGCCAAAAGAATTAAACATGTTTTTGTGCTCAATCATACTAAACCTATCTCAGGGAAACAGCTATAACTTTCTCTAGAAATATTTCATTGAGGTGTTCTTTATATGGTTCGAAAGAGGACTTCAAGATCTAAAACTTTGATGTAGATCTCAAAGATAGATTTTATCGTCTAAAGGGTCAAAAATGGGACAGACGATAGGAGTCAAACATAGACGATAGAAGGCAAACATAGATGGTAAAAGTCAAACATAGATGATAAAAGTCAAATATAGACGATAGAAGTCAAACGTAGATGATAAATGTCAAACATAGACGATAGAAGTCAAATATACAATAAAAGTCAAACAAAGACGATAGAAGTCAAACATAGACGATAGAAGTCAAACATACACGATAGAAGTCAAAGATAGACGATAGAAGTCAAACATACACGAAGATGACGTCATCACAGAAGAAGTATAGACAAAGATGACGTCATCACAGAAGAAGTATAGACAAAGTGAAAAGACAAAAGATACATCTTCCTTTATAAAGATCATAACTTTTAGCTCAGATGTCCAAAAATTTTATGCTATATATCGTTGAAAAGATAAACGAAAGATCTACAACTTTCTAGAAGGCACATTTACCTAAATCAACCTATATTAGATTCAGATTTCCCTCGAATACAGAACATGAATTTTTTTACATTCATCCCCCAATGTACTGCACCCAGTTCTCAACTTCATAACAAATTTTGAGATTCTTACAGACAAAATTTAAATTCTATGTCTTCATAATAATTTTTTCATATGTTTCTAGTTTAATATAAATAAAGACTCGTTTCATTTGGATAACTAGAGAAAAAGTTACGGCTAACAGACCGAAGCACACTCACTGCACATTTTTCCAGATTAACCATCACTTTTGTTTCCAAGACTTTCCATATCACAACTCATACCAAGATCACTCTTTCTACTCCCTCTACTTCTCAGTTCCAATAACAAAAATCACATTTAAAACAATCATGTCCAGAAGTTGTCAGTGAATGCATGTACAATTAATTTCATGTGCAAAACAAATATCACTATTCATATATAGGTGAATGCCATAATATGCATGAATATATATATATATATTCATGCATATTATGGCATTCACCTATATATATAAAGGCTTTCTTAAGTTCCCATTAATCATTTATATTTACTAATCTAACCTTCCTATAGGTAATGGGATGTTACAGGAAGTGTTTGGAAAATTCTTAGAGACAAATCCCAGTGAAGAGAAGACAACAGTGGAATCATTCACTTTGATTGATCCTTCTTGAGTATTCTTGTAAGGTGTCCAGCTACAAGACATTAAACAAGAACTGAATGGGAGGCAACCCATATAGTTTCTGTTTTGTTTTCCAATTCTTTGCTTGTTATTCCTTTTTAATTAATCTCTACTTACTTTGTTTTCTTTGTGTGCAAATGCCTAATTTTTAGTCTCTTTTATTATCTTCTAGAAACTATTCTTCACTCCTCGACACAGTACGCTAGGCTCCATATCGCACTAAGACTCCACGCAACACACCAACCCCACCTTCGTATCATATTTCTTTCCTTTTTCCTTTTTATTAATTATTTGTATAATTTCTATTTGTTTCAATTTTTGTGCTTATGTGAGTTGTTTACATCCTAGGTCCCTCTTCCACTTTCTTATAACAGTATGGACAATGTGATATTTAAGTGGGGGGGGGGGGGGG
>JAOSBN010000004.1:20558187-20591075 GCA_027563595.1 Erythroxylum suave | reverse complement strand
TTGGGGAAAGTCATAGTAGATTGGAAGGAAATGACAATGCAATTTCAACAGGATGGACAAATTGTTGAGTTGTGTGGCAAAGCTGACAGTAAGACAATTCTGCAAGACAGGAAAGGAGGGGACAGAAGTCCAGCACCCTTGCATGGGTTACTGGCAAGTCTACAGAAGGGGGTTCCACTGATGGAAATTGAAGGAAACAAGGAAGGGCTTCAGTGGCAAATGGGCAGTGGAGAGCAGTAGGAATTAAATCAGATTTTAGACAGATTTCCAGAAGTTTTTCGAGAGATTCAGGGATTGCCTCCTCCGAGGAATCACTTTCATTCTATATTATTACGACCGGGACAAGGTCCAATCAGTGTACGGCCATATAGATAACCTCATCATCACAAAGATGAGATTGAGAAGCAGACTCGACGATGCTTCAACTAGGGATTATTCGACCTAGTTCAAGTGCTTACTATAGTCCCGTAATTTTGGTAAAAAAGAAGGACGCGTCTTGGCGGATGTGCGTGGACTATAGAGCCTTAAACAAGGTGACAGTGCCAAACAAATACCCAATTCCGGTAGTGGATGAGCTGTTAGATGAATTGCACGGGGCTTATGTCTTCTCTAAGCTAGACCTTAAATCGGGGTATCATCAGATCAGGGTCATGGAGGATGATATTCACAAAACTGCATTCCGAACACATGATGGTCACTACGAGTTTCTCGTAATGCCGTTCGGACTGATCAATGCACCGGCCACTTTCCAATCGGCAATGAATGAAATTTTCAGACCTTTCCTTTGTAGGTTTGTTTTGGTTTTCTTTGACGATATTCTAGTATATAGTACTGATTGGAAGACGCATTTGTTACATCTGTCCAAGGTGTTGGAGGTGTTAAAACAGAATCAGTTTGTGGTGAATCAGGCCAAGTGCACGTTTGGGAGGCGTTCTGTTGATTATTTGGGTCATATAATTTCAGGTGAGGGTGTAGCAGTTGATGCTGCAAAAATTCAGAGTGTAGTAAGGTGACCTGTTCCTCGAAATGTTAAAGGAGTGAGGGGTTTTTTGGGATTGATGGGGTATTACCGTAAGTTCATCATGAATTATGGTAAAATCGCTAAACCACTAACGGATTTGACAAAAAAGGAAGGGTTTCATTGGAATGCAAGAGCTTTAGAGTCCTTTGAGACTTTAAAGAGATATTGACCACATTACCGGTATTAGCTCTTCCTAACTTTGCACAACCTTTTGAGATTGAATGTGATGCATCGGGTAAGGGAGTGGGTGCAGTGTTAATGCAAAATAGGAAGCCCATAGCCTATTTTAGTAAGGCCCTTTCGGAAGGGAATCTTGCCAAGTCGGCGTATGAGAAAGAATTAATGACTTTGGTCCTAGCTGTGCATCATTGGCGCCATTATTTATTGGGTAGGTCCTTTGTGGTGTTTTCGGATCAAAAAAGTCTTCGGCACTTGTTGCAACAGAGGGTGACTACCACGGATCAGCAATGTTAGATGGCAAAGCTTTTAGGCTATCATTTTGAAGTTGCTTATAAACCCGGGCCTGACAATAAGGTAGCTGATGCCTTATCGAGGATTCATGATGAAGGGGAGCTAAAAATTATCATTTCTTATCCTCAGTGGATGGAGGGCCAAAATCTACAGTAGGAGGTGCAACAAGATTCGACCTTATGTCGAATTATTGAGGACCTACAACAGAATCCCCATTCTAGACCAGGGTTTACATGGCAGCAAGGAGTTTTAATGCACAAAGGGTGAGTGGTGATTTCAGCTTCTTCGGTATACACCCCTATCCTTTTAAGGGAGTTCCATTCATCTCTGATGGGTGGACATTTAGGTTTTCTAAGAACCTATAGAAGAATAGCAGGTAATTTGTATTGGATCGGCATGAAAAAGTGTGTTCAAGAATTTGTGAAGGCTTGTGATACTTGTCAACGGCAGAAATATGCTGCTACATCTCCTGCAGGTTTGCTCCAACCTCTGCCTATTCCGAATCAGGTTTGGGAGAACATTGCGATGGATTTTATTACCGAACTTCCTAAATCTAAGGGGTATGAAGCTATGCTGGTGGTGGTGGACAGATTGTCAAAATATGACCACTTTATCCTACTTAAACATCCATATACTGCCAAAACTGTAGTTGAAATATTCATTAAAGAAGTGGTTCACTTACATGGGATCCCTCAATCAATCATCAGTGACCGAGATCCTCTATTTGTTAGTATGTTTTGGAGAGAATTATTTCGCTTGCAAGGTACAAAATTGAAAATGAGCTCCGCTTACCACCACGAAACGGATGGACAAACGGAAGTCTTAAATCGATGTTTGGAAACTTACTTGCAGTGTTTCGCTTCCGAACAGCCTAGAACTTGGTCTTTTTGGATAACATGGGCAGAATTGTGGTACAATACCACTTTTCACATATCTACGGGGTCAACCCCATTTGAGGTGGTTTATGGTAGGAAGCCTCCTCCATTAGTGAGATACGCACAAGGGGAAACAAAGGTAGAAGCTGTGGCTAGTGAATTATCTGACAGAGATGAAGCTTTGAATCAACTTAAGTACAATCTGATCCAGGCACAACAGCAAATGAAGAAACAAGCTGACAAGAAAAGGACTCCACAAACTTTTCAGGTGGGAGAATGGGTGTTTCTCAAGCTTCGCCCACATAGAAAAGTGTCGGTGACTAAGCGAATCAACCAGAAGTTATCAGCCAGATTTTATGGACCATTTCAGATTGTAGAGAAGTATGGGGTTGTTACTTACAAACTCCACTTACCCCCACATTCTAGGATTCATCCGGTATTTCATGTATCCCAGCTCAAGAAGGTAGTGGGAAACTATTCTGTGGAACCTAATCTACCTGAAGGGCTGGAGGTGGAATTGGAAGATATCATTGAAACAAAAACAGTGTTGGCTAGCAGAGAACTCACTAAGGCAGGCACTTCAATTCGTCAATGGCTGATCCATTGGAAAGGCAAACCTGTGGAGAATGCTACATGGGAAGATGAACTTATTATTCGCAGCCAATTTCCTCAGCTCAACCTTGAGGACAAGGTTGTTCTTCCAGAGGAGAGCAGTGTTAGGACTGATATTAGGGGAAGGGATAAAAAGGGAAATAAACCTAGTATTTGGAGAGTGTACTCGAGGAGGAAGAATGAGGGAAGAGGGGGAAGTTAGTTAGTGTGGTAAGCTGGAATAACAAAATGGTGATAGAGTGTGGGAGGTCTGGTTTTTGTGCGGGTGGAGAGAGGAGAATAGTAGGCAAAAGTAAGGCATCATTTTGGGCAGAGAGAATTTTTATTCTTCCTGAGGAGCATTGCTTTGCTCTGGTTAGGAAAAGGTCAGGGAATTATCTTGTAATATCAGTGCTAGCCACTGAATATACTAAATAATATACAACACTCTAGCTAGTTGATTAAGCTAGAGTTTTCTATCAGTCGTTGACTAACATTTGCTGTCGTAGGGCAATTGTAGACGTTAATAAAAGAGGGAAAATTTATGTGGAAATTGGAGATTTTAACTGCATTAGTGAAATTGAGAGTTAACTATATTGTAGATAATAATTATAATTAATTTACTTAATAATTTTTTTAGTTAATTTAATTATTATGTTAATATAAGTTAAGGTTTAACTAATATGTTAACTTAACAAATTAATTACTTACATTAATCAAAATCAGGGTTAATTAAATACAATAGGTCCCATAGGTAAAATATTAATAAAAGTTTTAAATAATAATTAATAATTAATAATTTAGTAGAAAGAGATTAAATAAATAAATGATTGGGATTCAATAAAATAAGATAGGGATAAAGGAAAGAGTACAGAGGATCACGTTATCCCACGGAAAGCCTTCTTTTTGAATTTTGAGCATTAGCATCTCAGTCCAATTGATATAAATGACACTGAGACCGGAGAGGAGCAGAGTAGATTAGAAACAAAGTGCAGTTGCAGCGAAAAGAGAAAAGAAAAAAGCAATGCCGGGGCCAGGATGAGGTTGTTGGGTCCCACTTTCGATGAGGTAAAACACATCCCAAACATCGACGGCTACCCTGCGTTTCTCCCACACCTCAGCCTCTCCTCTTTCTGTCGCTCTATTTGACCCTCGTAATTGCGTTCAATCGCCTTTTCCATATTTCCGGCTATATGCATCTGGATTGCCCCTATTTTCGTGCTTTATTTGAATCCTTTATTTGCTATTATTGCCCTCCCTTGAAAAACAGCGTTTGTTTTTGCATTTGGGTCATTTAAGGTTTGAAAGTTTTTAACTTTAATTTTGGTTTTCTATTCATTTGCATTGGAAGGCATAAGGATTTGGTTTTCTTGTGCTTAATTCCTGCTGCTACTTTTTCTCTGGACACATCAAATTTGGTGCTTTACATTATATTTGGCTCTATTTATTGGACGAGATTAGATCGGACTATTTTGGGATCTGAGATTTGTGTAGTTGGTGGGACTCGTGTAATGGGCGCTTTGGATGAGGGGCACTGTAATGTGGAACTCGAGAATGAAGTGAAACTTGGAAGTCTTGAGCTTGGATTTGGGGGAGAACCAGAAACTTTAGCTATTGAGGAATCTGTTAAAGTTCTGTTGCAAGGTCTAGGAGAAGATATCCATAGAGAAGGCCTTAGAAAGACCCCACTTCGCATTGCTAAGGCATTTCGAGAAGGAACCAAAGGTACCTGTTGCTCTTTATTCTGTATAACTAACTCTAAATTTGTTTTTAGTTGCCTATGACTACGTTGTTTTGTTGTTATGCTTCATAGTTTTTGAATTGTTTTGTAGTTCATTTCCAATGGTTCATTCGTGTTGGTATGATAATGTGCCATTTCTTAGTTTAAGCGAGGCGGTTGGGATATGCCAATTTTTATGGTTGTGTTGGAAATTCACAAAGTAAATAATGACAAGTCGAAAAGATATGTAAGCATAAGGTAAATTCTATATAAAGATGTGACTCATAATCTATTGCCTTAAGATTTTAAATTGAGATAATATAGGTTCACTTGGAATTAGTCTAATCTCTAAGTCCCCACAAAACACTCCATTTGTATTAGAGCTAAGTTGGTGAAATCTTGATAAGTAAAACTTTATGGATTTGGGTCAGATGAATGAAGATTCATATAGTCACTCAAATAGCTTCGCATTAGTTATAAGTTGAGCAGGAGCTAGTTCGATATGGATGAATTTACTAGTGAGTTAATGTTAGAAATTCACAAATAGATAATTTAACATCGGAAAGAAACATAAGAAGAAAGCGAGTTATATATAAAGATAGGACTCTAACTTATTGACTTAAAGTTTTGATATATGATGTGTCAATTGTATATGAGCTCACTTGAACTTTTTTTTGGTTTGGTACAAAAAAGAAGACTAGTGCATTTTTGTATTAACCGGTGACGATCCTAGGGTGTGACACCCCAATTAGATCATGGAAAAGTCAATTCCGGACTCTATGCGGCGGCTGTACAAAATAATCACATCCCCATGGGATGTTCCTAACTAAGGACGCAAGCGAATCCGCCGTGAAATTCGCTTCACGATAGATGTGCTTTACATTTACAATCCACTCTTTTGCTAACAATTGTCTAATCCTAACTAAAAGGCTTTCCTGACCGGATGATATGATCCCTTCAGCTTTCAACATATGAATAATGATAAGATTATCCACTTCCACCTCCACCTTTCGACGCCTCGAGTTCCATACCAACTTCATCCCCAAAAATAACCCCCATAATTTGGCTGTGATTATTGAAGAATGGCCTATATTTATGGAAAATCTAGAAATCCTATTCCCAGTATCATCCCTGATCAGTCCTCCACAAGTAGCATTTCCAATTGCTGAGTGGAAAGCCCCATCAGTTTTAACTGTGAAATACCCATTGGCTGGTAGTTCCGAGCTGATCAATTTGATTACACCTGCTCTATTAGAGATGCCCAGACACTGTTTTTCCTTGATAATGTTCTTCTGCTTCCACACAAACTTCTTACACTTGAACTTATTTTAATTTCTCTCAAACTCCCTCAAAACCTTTTAGGTTGTACTTTGAGAATAAATCCATTTTATTTCCTCTAGTTGATTATTGTCACCACTGTCCAATTAAAAAGGTGTGATTTCTTTTTCGTTATGATTCTAATTATGGTTACTCGAAAGGTTTGCTGTCCCATTGATGCATTCTTCTGTTCGCTCCTTGAGGCTTCCAATGTGTATGATTTTGGAGTTATCATACACATTAACATTTATTGTTTCTTATGCCGAACAGTTATCATGTAATGCAAGTTATTACATAACGTCTACTGCTATGTAATAGCTAGCACTTAGTTTTTGCAATCAGAATTTTCTCATACAGAGGGCCTTATCTTCTGCAAGATTACATACTTCTTAGAGAAAAGGGGAGATGAACTGAAAATGTCTCATCAAGAAGCTGTGATCGTTTTCATCTCCTTTGGAAAGGAAACCAGTTACTGAAGTAATGCAATCTTGAGGCTGTTACTGATGCCAAACTTGTTAGACACTGTTATACAAATTGTTAATCCAGTTTGGAAAATGAAAGTTTTCATAGTTTCCTTGTCTACTTGTTATTGTTATAATCATTTTAATGCATCTTAAAAAATTGATTGAACATAATTCAGGCAAGGCTTGTTAGAAAAATATAACTTGATAATCTTACAATTATGAATAAGATTTTGCAAAACTTAATCACGTTCTAACCCACAAGAAATTTCAATCTTTCTGGGATTTAACTGGCTTCAAATGACCCTGGTGGCTGTTGTTTGTAGATCTGAGTTTTTATGATAGTTTTGATCACATTATAGTCAGTTTATTATTCACTATTCAACAGATTATCTTCATGTACATGATAAATAATATGTATAAGTTGAAACAGTTCTCTTCATGGTTATTTCCACTTTTAAATGAGAGGTAATAGGTTCTAAACAAGAAATCACCAAGGTCAGATTTACTTTTACCATGTAATATGCTGATGCGTTGCTTGCTTTTTGCTTTTCATTGGTAAGTTACTTGGAATTTAAGGTGTGTCTTGTGTGTCTTGATGTGTACTCTATGTGGCTTGTTTTTGCTTGTGCAGGTTACAAACAAAAGGTAAGGGACATTATTCAAGGGGCTTTATTCCCGGAAGCTGGTTTGGATAATGCTGTTGGTCATTGTGGAGGAACAGGTGGACTTGTGATTGTTCGAGATCTTGATCTTTTCTCATATTGTGAGTCTTGCCTGCTTCCATTTCATATCAAGTGTCATGTAGGTTATGTCCCATCTAGGCAGAGGGTTGTAGGATTAAGCAAGCTCTCTAGAGTTGCTGATGTTTTTGCAAAAAGACTCCAAGAACCACAGCGTCTGGCAGAAGAAATCTGTTTGGCTCTGCATCATGGGATCAAACCAGCAGGTGTTGCTGTTGTACTCCGATGTTTGCACATCCAATTTCCGGTTATGGAACCGTTATTTCTTGATTCCAATCACCAGGGATGGGTAAAGACATTTGTGTGTGCAGGTTCAGGTGTTTTTGATAAAGAAAATGCTAATGCTTGGGGTGATTTTTATAGCCTCCTTAAATTCAGAGGAATAAGTGTAGACAACTTTCATGGGAAAGACTCTATGGAGCACTGTTGGTGTCCATCCCGTGCTTCCTCTTCTACTAAAGCTTCTTCTGAGTTAGGGCCACGGGAAGCAGGAATGGTTGCTGCAGTTGCTTCAATTCTCAAGTCTTTGGGTGAAGATCCACAAAGGAAAGAGCTTCTTGGAACTCCTGGTCGGTTTGTGAAGTGGTTGATGAATTTCCAGAGCATGCATTTAGAGATGAAACTTAATGGTGTCATATGCTGTCACAGGGATCTTAAACATTATGGGGAAATCAGCCATAACAAAGAGCAGATACACTCTGAACTAAATCTGTCATTTTTGTCTCAGTGTGAGCACCATTTACTTCCGTTTTATGGTGTTGTGCATATAGGGTACTTTTGTGCGGAGGGATTTAATCCTGTTGCTAAATCCCTTCTACAGTCTGTGGTTCACTTTTATGGTTTCAAGCTTCAAGTACAGGAAAGACTAACCAGGCAGATTGCTGAGACCATCTCATCCCTGTTAGGTGGAGATGTGATGGTTGTTGTGGAGGCTAACCATACTTGTATGATCGCCAGAGGAATTGAGAAGTTAGGAAGTAGCACCGCCACAATTGCTGTACTTGGCCGATTTTCAACTGACCCTACTGCAAGGTCTATGTTTTTGCAATGTATTCCAAACACTACCACTTCTGGAGACTCATGATTCTTAATTAAACCTTGCTCATCAACTTTCAGAAAACTTGGGAAGACGACATTTCTTCCATTCATGGTAACTTATTTGATTTTCAACAGTGCTGGTATGAAAGGAGAAAGTATGAAAATGCTTTCATGGATTGAGGAAGCACATTATTGGTGCGATTGCTGAAAATTTTGGGAATTTCTAGTAGACGTAATATCAACCATCACGTCTTTTGGTTAGTGTAGCATAAACCCAGAGAATGAGATCTCAAGGGTATGTTGATTTTGGATAATTAATTTGGCAATGTTCTTTGAAGTGCTTGACATAGTGCTTTATTTCTGGAACATTTATAGCAGTAAACGAAAAAAACAAATCTTTGAATGTTTAGATTTTTATCTTGTTGAAGATAGTCGCTGTCTGTTGATCGTAAAAATAGTTATATACAGCAGGCACAATTCTATATGCACAACCATTTCGAATCATGTGAATGTGTGCTGGCGACTTAGATCAAAATCTTGTTTGCTAAGCTATTAACTATGCATTATTTTCCTGATCCAACCCTGCAACACGAAGAGTAAATTTCCCATCAAGGAAAGGAATTCTAGTGTCTCTTTTTTCCTACCTTTTGCACATAAGGAAACCATAATTCTAAGGATAGGGGACTGCTTAACTTAAAAGGATTAAATTATTGGGGCGATTCTTGTTGAACAAGCTTAATGTCTGCGTCTTGATGATTGGATTATCCAGCCGTAGTTACTGTTGATTGAAGCAAATATGGTATGCTTAATTTGTATTGCATCAACATCGCGTCCGAAGCCACGATAGTAGGATTGAAGTGCTGCAGGAGTTTCGCCTAGACATTTGAGTGGAATTTGTTCTCAGAACAGTATGGGTGTTTTTGAGGATAAAGAACGACGAATGAACGGGTCCAACTCCAAGCGGTCAAGACACATTGATGGAGAAAATATTAAAATGGGATTCTTGTTTTCTGAATATAAGTAACTAATTATGCAGAAACAATAGTAGGGTTTAACAAACCTGTTCTAAAATATCTGTTCTTCAGAAAGATAAGCAGCATGTTGCATAAGGCTAATAACAGTCACCTCAAACGTGTATCTCAAGTAAGCATGAGCCAATTTTAGACACCATCTTCCTGATAGCATCACTCGAAGATACAGAAAGGTAGTGGGCTTACATCTGCTAGAAGCAAATTTCAAGTTTCAAATTAAGAGGTACTAGAAGACAAACCTCTACAGCCAACCAGTCCTCTTGTGAGGGAGATTTTTATCAGCATGCTCACGGCAATAAAACAGCATATAAACTATCATCAATTCAGTAACTGGATCACAGGTCTCGTCTCTACAGGCACATTTGAGTTATCTTTAGTTTCTCAAACTAACTAAAGTATAAAGGTACAGTTATAACAGAATATTCAATTGTGACATCACAAAGGAAAAAGAATCTAAGAGTAGATACAATCACCTGGAATGCCGAAAATTTGTTTTCCGAACCTTATGCTTTAAACTGGTCTTTATACTGGAAGCATTCGATGGCCTGATATGGAGCACTACACAATGTATTTAATGTAGAACAAGTCAAACGTCAAACAAAAGTTCAAGCCTGATAATAAGCTCCCCATGCCGAATACCTTTAGTAACCCAATAAGGAAATGGATGGCTACAAGAAGGAAGTGGATGGCTATAACCTATCTGCAGATTACGACAAGCTGGGGTTTGAGTCTCAGAAGCAAATTAAGCACCTTACCGGAAAAGATTTACAAGTTAGATGTGTGTCACAACTTCCTAAAGAACGAGTTTTTGAGACTTAAAATTTTGATAATGGGGTCACATCTTTTATTGAAGGCTTTGGCAATTGCAAGAAGCTCATCAAATTCAGATCATGAGATTTGTCGACAGATGATGATCATAGTATTTGCAATTTGCTTGCATCTGATCTTAGTCCTGAGCCGGGGTCTGTAATTGAATCTCCCTGGGGCGACTTTGATGATATTTTGAAAGACTTTGGTGGAGATTTCGACGTTGATGGGTTTTGAGCCTCCTCCTCTTCTTGTGAGTATTGAGCGCTCCATGGCCCTTTTGATAGGTTGGTAGCTAGGCATTGGATCTTTCACTGCTTTCCGATATATTGGTGATGAGTCATTAGATCTATGAGGCTCAAAAGGTTAGCCTCGCATATATGCATGATATAAAATTTTCAAGACCTTCTCCAAGAGCTCAAGATGTGCATCAAGTAGAGGTACAACTGGCTAAATGGATGTGAATGTTCCTCTTTTGGTAATGTAGTAGATATCTATGCCTTGGTCTATAAACTTTTCTCTATTTGATTAAAGGTCTTCCTTGTAATCTATGGCCTTTCGGCCTTATAGTCGCTTTTGTCTTTTGTTGTGTAATTAATTTCCCTTTTATGTTTGTACGTTTGGATGTCTTTTCTTTCAGTAGCTATATACATAAAAATGTGTAATATTGATTTACGTGTGATAACTTAGCAGGTGAGCCTCTGCATTGCGAATGTGTTTTGCTTTAGGATGGAAACGTCTTGCGACTCGTTTTACCCTAGAGTGAAAGCATTCCAGTTGTATGGCTATTTTTAAGTTTATGTGTGCTTTCGAGCGCATTTTTCCTTAAAAGAGTAAAAACATTTTAGTTGCATATGACTGCTTTTAGTCCTGTCTTTAGGTGTGTTTTACGTTGGAGCGAAAAGTATCTTGATTGTGTGATTTCTTTCAGATCTATGTCGTTGGATGCATTTTACCTTACGTGCATGATCGTTTCTAGTATACGTCTTTGGATTCATTTTCCTTGGAGAAAAAATTTCTTAGTCGTGTCATCACTTTCAAGTATGTGTGTTTGGTGCAAAATGTCTCAAGCTTGTGTCTTTGAGCCAGGTGCCTTAATTCTCTCTCTCTTTCTTTTTTTTTTTGAGTAAAAACGTCTTATTTGAGCAGCCACTTTCAAGTCTACTTTCTGTATAGGCTATACCATCGCTAGGGGCTCACTTTTAATATAATTGAATATCATTTTTTAATTTAGGAGAGCAGTAAATCTTTAGATATTGAACAAGAAAAAGTTAACGTTAGCTTTTTTTATTAGCAATATTATTGAGAAAGTTAGAGTTAACTTTTAATCTTGGAAGCTAAATAACTGTCTTTATACGTTAACTAATACATAGCTTCTTTAATTAGCTATATTATCGAGAAAATTAGCATTAACTTTTAATTTTAGTATTACCTATATAACTTTAATTTGTCATATTTATAAATACTTTTGAAGCATTTGAGTGTATTTCTTATACTCTAAATTTTTTTTTTCACTAACATATGAATCTAAACTATTTCAACTCAAAATTGGTGATAAAAAATTTCACAGTTATGTCTTCTGAGTTTTGAGTGATAATTTAAACGTAAAGTTTCTGATTTTATTTATTTTTAACTTATTAAATATTTGAACATATTGTAATTAATTTGTAATTTGTCATTAACGTGGACATTATATTAGCATTTTAAATCAAAACATAATATTAAATGATATTGTGTTTATTTGTGTTTTTCTTTTTATTTTTAAATTAATTATTATTCATAAAAATATAATTAAACATTAATAAATAATTTAATTTTTTGAAATTATAATTTTCATTATACTTTACCACATGTAATAATTATTGGATTTGTGTTCTTGTAGAGGTTCACTTAAGTTTAATTGAAATATGGCTAAATCAAATAATTTAAGTTACTCAATTCAAAGACTACATAAGCGGTTTCATTTATTATAAAATTTTATATAATTATATAAAACATGTTGTGATAATTAAATAATAATAAAAATATTTGATAATTAAATAAGATCATAAATAGGTGGATGTGTTTGATTAGTTTTGTATAAATAGGTTGGTATCATTAGATTACTATATTTACAATTATGTTAATTCCCATAAAAGAAATTTTTTATTAAAAATCACTAATGTTAATTAAATTCAAAAGTTATTAAAAATATTTGATTTAATAATTTTGACCTTTATTATAATATTTGAAAAATACTATTAGCTGATGTTAAGACCATTTAATATTTTGTTGAGTAAGTAGACTTATAAATTGGGCCACTTATGTATGAATATTAAAATTTAATAATAAAAATATCTCTTTAAAGTTTACATGTTTGCATATTGTCGATTTTTTGGGACTTTTTTTTACTTCGCCTAGGTCCTATAAATTGTTAGGAACAAGCTTGACCAAATCACATTCATTAAGTATAATTAATGTATTTAGTTATTACAATAGTCCAAAATATTTTGGTCATCTAGTGTTAAGATGTTTATTTTCCTTGTGCATATGTCATAATTCACCTCTAATCTTTCATACAATCTCTAAAGTTGAATTTATGATGGCTATTCATAAATTCAATAACCAAGAATAAAGGCATAAATTCAACTAACAAATAATTAAATTCAACATTGACAATTAAAATATCCATTACAAGTTATATCCCTAACCTTAATTAGAATTTCTACCCAATAAACACAACAAAAATAAAACACAAAAAGATCAACCTTATCATAAGGGAAAGAATAAAAGAAGAGTTAGAGAAGTTATCATGTACCAATCTTGCTCCCAATCCTCCTTTAATGTTGATAAAGAATAAAACTATGAAAATAAAAGCAAGATGAATATCAAACCCCTCTCAGAAGTCCCTTAGGTCAAATCTAGGGTCGTTCTTAATGTTTTATAGGACTTAAGTAAAGTAAAAAGAAACGCCCCAATAAATCAACAATATGCAAATATGTAAACTTTAAAAACATATTTTTATTATTAAAATTTAATATTCATACATAAGTGACTCAATTTATAAGTCTACTTACTCAACAAAATTCTAAATGATTTTAACATTAGCTAATAAAATCTTGCAAATTTCAGTAGCAATAAAATCACTAAAAATAATAGTAGTAATAACAAAATAATAGTACCAACAATCGAACAGAAATATCAAATTGCAAAACACCAACAAAATTGCACCAATAAGCACATTGATGATCACGATTTATATAAAACAATTTCTTCGCAAATTTGTAGATCCAAATCATTAATAATATTATAAAGATCAATATTGTCCTACATATCCTTCTTGATACATAAAATAGCTAAAACATTCAACCTTTCTTCTGACATTGATGATCTCAAGTAGTTTTTCAATAATTTTAACTTTGAAAAACTTTCTCATCTGATGCTATAGTCATAGGTATAGTTAGTAGAGTTTGATAAGCAATTGAAACAATTAGATAACAATCTGCAGCTTTAACAAATTCTAAAATTTCAACTGATGACATTAACTTATTTGGCAAGTCATTTGTTACACTTTTAATTCAGAAAAAGATCATGTAAATCTACATTCCACACATTATCATGAGAAAATGTTATTGTAAAATTAGTGCAATATTCTCTTAATCATTATCATCTAACGACCCCAACTTCTTTAAATCAAATAATAATTCAAAAATATTTTAAAATGTCGTTAATTGTTTAAATATATTCTTCAACAAAGTAGTTGCCATATCCATAACAATTGGAAGGTAATTAACTTTAAAAGAATCTTTAGCTGATTATATTTCTCCATTGTGATCATTTTCATCAAATTGTCTTTTCATAATAATATATAACATCTAGTTGGAAAAGTAGACTTTACTTTCATCTTATGTGCAAGACTTTTGGCAATATTCATATTAGAAGCTGTTTACACCTAAAAAACGGGTTCGGCCTATTTTTACTGTTTTAGGCAGAAAACCCGAAGCCTAAACAAAATTCATGGTTCGAAGTCCAGACACTAGCCTTGGCCCATTAGAGTTCGGTGTCCAGCAGGAGAGGAAGTAGTAGAGTTGGATTTGGATTAGGAGTCTAGGGGTTCAAATTTAAGGAGAGGATAAGATGATGGACACCAGCCAACTTAATCTTCATCGGATAAGATGAGGATTATTTGAACTTTATCTTTATCTAATGGGATAAAATTTTATCAAGATTGTAAGTTCAATTGGAGTAGGACACTCAACATCTTTGGCCATAAATAGGAGCTTTGAAGAAGAAAAAAGGATCGAACCCTTGACAAATCAAAAGCCTGGCACTCTAGCAAATCTCTGCACTTTTTAGCTTATTGTTTTCAGTAATCTCTTTATTTTTTCCTAGCCTAGCCTTTTTCTTTCAATTGTCAATTAACTATTTTTCAATCTTTTATAGTCATTGCGTTTTGCCAATTTGTTTATCAAAAAAGCAAAGTACTTCCTGTTAGATTTTTGTCCCTTTTCTAGCAATACACAGTCGTTTAAAATTTTAGTCAGATTACGAGGTGCAACAATCTTTTTTCCTATTTTTCCTAGTTTGGAAACACTTTAATTTCCTGGCATGCTCGAAATTCATTCACAAATCGAACAAAGGGCTACGTGTTGTCCTTTAGCCAAATAAAGGCCAAACACATTTTTGGCACACACAATGACGAGAACAAGATTTAGTAAGAGTACTGAAGTTTCCTCCGGTGGAGGCGATGAAATAGAAAATGTTGCAACAGCAACGCTGGAAGACCAACCTCAGCCTCTTGAGTTGAATCGATCAAGTAACATTGAGATCCTTCTAACAAAGGTTCTGGAGGCCATAGAAAAATCGACAGCTCTCTTGATCACTATAGGGAGCAACCAAAAAGAGATTTTAGCCGCAGTCACTAGATCTGCCATACCAGGAAAAGACAAAGGCATAGGTGGAGGAGATTCAAGCAAGACGTTGCACCAGGCTGAATCGCAGGCCAGCAAGTTACCGGTGGTCGCGAAAAACCAGCTAGTGGCGTCTACGGTCACCCCAACTGGAGGTGAAGGGTTGCCAGCCAAGGCGGCCAAGTTGGGAGAAACTTCTCCCATGAAAACGCTCGGGGAGCAGTCCACCAGGATTGACAACCCCAACAAGGAGAAACAGCTAGTGACCACTTACCAGCCACTACACAGGAGGGCTGAGACACCGAGTGCTGCCATGCCTCCGGTGTCCGTCAACCACAAGACCCCTATTCAGTTCCACAGCCACACTGGACCGTCAACTCAACCTCACCTCTATGAAGAAGGAATGAGCTCAGGGGGTAATGGAAGTTTGGTGACCAACCCGCTGCAGGCACTCCCAAGGAGTACAAGTCACCAGGTTGTTCAGTAGTCGGTGACCATAGGCCAAGCAATATAAGGGTAGAACACTCAGATTATCGATCCGATGACCAGGGACGCACTTCGTGAGATCGCCCAAGAATTGTATGGCCCTAGGTTCAATCAGATCATCCGACCAGAGTTCAGGAAACCTTATCCTGAATTCATAGACAGAGCAGCCTTTCCTAGGGGTGTAAAAATCTCAGACTTCATGTTGTTTTCAGGGGAAGACGGGCAGTCTTCCATTGAGCACATAGCAAGGTTCACTACTCAATGCTTGAAATTTTCTAGCTATGACAACTACCAGTATCTGCTTTTGAAGTTGTTCCCGAATTCAATAACTAGGGCCGCTTTCTGTTAGTATGTGTCACTACTGACGGACTCCATGTTTGGCTAGGCAAATATGACAAGAGTCTTCCACGCCTAGTTTTACAGAAGTGAGATCGAAGTCAATATTGCAGACTTGTTCAGGCTCACTCAGCGCGCTGGAGAAAGAGCAGATGACTTCATTGTCAGGTTCAAGAGAATGAGAAACAAGTGTAGGATTAACATCCCAGAGACCGAGTTTATGAAGATGGCGCAAAAGTGTCTGGACCTGAAGTTGAGGAAAAAGTTTCAAGGGATGGACTTTAGAGACTTTTTCAAGTTGGCTATGAAGGTGACAGAATACGAACAGCTACTTAAAGAATACCATAAGCTCAAAAAGCAAGCCATGAGGACCTATTTCAAGGAAGTCCACAATGCTGAAGTAGAGGTAGCTATAGCTGTCGTATCCGATACTGGAAGCGTAGTATGCCAACACCTAGCAAAGATGCCTCCTAGAGTGCAACAAAACTGTGACAAGAGAGGGAATAGGTACACGTTCAATGTAAGTAAGACATTAGAAATTTTCGATTATCCCATGAAGATTGACTTTATTTCCTTGCTGGAAGACCACGTTTTGCCTACCAAGAAGGAGATGAAGGCCAAAGATTATTGCAAATACCACAATACGAGGACTCATTCTACCAACATGTGTTGGGCTTTTAGGAACGTGATTCAAGATTGTATCAATAGAAAGATCCTCAAGTTCCTAGAGGAGGCAACGCTCATCGACAAGAACCCATTCTTGGTGGGGTCAGTAAATGTAGCAAGTATCGATATGAGAAGTTGGCTCAACCAAAAGAGGATGGAAGAGTATACAAACCAGGTGTGGAGGCCTAAAAAGTCAAACACATGGAAAAAGGAAGATGACCTCACCATTGCATCTAAAGGAAGAATTAGTGCACTGGAAAGGCTCGGTAGACGGGTCACCGGAAGTAGCGACGATGCTGGTGACCAGTCAACCGCTCGTACCAGTAGCCACCATAAATTTGTCAAGCCATCGATACCCAGAACAACTGGAGAGTGGATTCAGGTGGAAAGCAGAAAGAAGGACAAGAAGGAAATATCTACTATTGCACAGAAAAACGCTAGAACAAGAAAAAGAAGATCGCAGCGCAAGAAGTTGGCCGAGAGATTGTTTCAAGAAAAAGAAGAACTGGAGGCGAGACTTCAGAAGCAGACCATGGCTTACTTGGAGGAAAAACAAGAGATACTCATCAAAGGAAAGGAGTTAGTCAACATGACTAAGCAGATAGTTGAGCATTGTGATGGAGAGATTCAAAGGAACAAGTTGAGAAGAAAGGTAACCGAGGATGGTGATATTGAAGACCAGGAAGACGGCTACTTCAATGTTGGTGAAGTCCCTGTGTATTACCTGGGAGCCGCGTCAGTGTTATTACCAGCCATTTTCTGCCGGGTCGATCTTGATAATGAGACGGAAGACAGGCCTACAGAAGAAGGGAAGGTATCAGCTACAGAAGAAGA
Organism: Erythroxylum suave; assembly: GCA_027563595.1. Taxonomy (NCBI): domain Eukaryota; kingdom Viridiplantae; phylum Streptophyta; class Magnoliopsida; order Malpighiales; family Erythroxylaceae; genus Erythroxylum; species Erythroxylum suave. Next base: position 20,573,789 of record JAOSBN010000004.1, on the reverse strand, counting down.
ATAAAGTCCAGCGGAGAAGTTCTCAAAGGAAACGCAGGACACCAAGGAGAGTAAAGCTCTGACGTTCGAAAAGTCGTTGACTGTGAATCACACTAAACCACTGTACATACGGGCCTGCATCAATGGAAAACCATTGAATAAGGTCCTGGTGGACAATGGAGAAGCTGTAAACGTGATCCCCCTGAAAGTGTTGTTAGGACTTGGGAAAAGGGAAGAGGACATCATTGCTATAGATCTATTGGTGACCGCGATGACCGGGGACGTAGCAAGGACTTTGGGAGTAGTTTCACTACAAATCGCGCTTGGGAGCAAGATGGGCGTGTCTGCTTTCTTTGTAATCAACATCAATGCGAGTTACAAGTTTCTTCTCGGCAGAGACTGGATTCATGCGAACATGTGTGTGCCGTCTTCTCTTCACCAATTCTTATTGTTCTGGAATGGTGACAACGTGGAAATGGTTAAGGCAGACAATAACCCTTTTAGTGCTGAAGTCAATTTGGTGGACGCTTGCTATTACCACGGAGACATCATACCAATTACCTTTGAAGGATCAGACAGAGAGGGCAGGCCTACGCTGATGAAATTCACCAAAGACAAGCATCTGCTACTCCAAACAAGTAGTATCAACGAGAAAGACAAAAGCATCAGACCTTATAGGCCGATGGAAGAAGACGCTGGCCAGTCAGGCCAATGATAGTCCAAGGAAGTAAAGATGGGTCGCCAGTGGCTGCGAGGGTCACCCAGGAAGCAATTTTGCAGCAGACCAGGAAACAAATGGTGGTCAACCATGAGATCGAGATGTTCGGGATAGAGTTGGTGTATGAAGGAGAGATCCTAGAAATAGTAAGAGATGAAATAAATCTAGAGGAGCTATAAGGTGCGCCACCCAAAAATGGAAGATGAAAGACTCCAAGTGAAGGACCCTCTAGAAGAAATCAACCTGAATACTGTCGAGGATCCTAAAGTGACATACATCAGTGGCCTTGTTAGTAAAGAACTACGTGAGTAGATAATCGAGCTGCTTCATGAGTACAAAGATTGTTTTGCATGGGATTACAAGGATATTCCAGGGTTAAGTCGGAGTTTAGTGGAACACCGACTGCCCATCAAACCTGAATTTCGTCCTTTTCAGCAACCACCTAGGAGGATGTCCAAGGAAGTCGAGATGAAGGTGAAAGAAGAAATAGAGAGACTCCTCAAAGTACGTTTTATTAGACCAGCTAAGTATACCGAGTGGCTGGCAAATATAGTTCCCGTAGTCAAGAAAAATGGAAAAATTAGGGTATGTGTAGATTTCCGGGACTTAAATGTCGCCACACCCAAGGGTGTGTATGTAATGCCGGTCAGTGACATGCTCATTGATGCCACAACCAACCATGAAATGTTAACATTCTGGGATTGTTTTCCTAGCTATAATCAAATCAAAATTGCTGAGGATGATATCCATAAGACAACGTTTTGGTGTCCAGGGGCAATTGGTACATTCGAGGGGGTTATGTTGTCTTTCGGGCTATAGAACGCTGGAGCTACTTACCAAAGAGCCATGAACCTCATTTTTCACGATATTATTAGAAAAATTGTCGAAGTCTACATCGATGACCTGGTCATTAAGTACAAAAAATAGGGTGACCATGTAGAACATCTCAAGCAGGGATTCGAGAGACTAAGGAGACACCAGCTCAAACTCAATCCACTGAAGTGTTCCTGCGAAGTCAGAGCCGAAAATTTTCTCAGATTCCTAGTCCATCAAAGGAATGTGGAGGTGGACAACAACAAGGCTAAAGCAATCACACAGGCAGTGCCGCCTAAAAACAAAAAGGAACTACAAAGATTCCTGGGTCAAGTTAATTACCTAAGGAGGTTCATCTCAAACATGGCAGGCAAGACCAAGGTCTTTTCAGAGCTGCTCAAACTGAAGAAAGAAGAAGATTTTCAGTGGGAAGATAGACACCAGCAAGCATTTGACAAGATAAAGGAATATTTGTCTTTACCACCAGTGCTCATGCCGCCAAGGAAAGACCATCCCCTCCGTTTATACTTAGCAGTGTCAGAAACTTCAATTGGATGCGTTTTAGCTCAGAACAACACTAAAGGTAATGAACAGGCCATTTACTATCTGAGTAGGACTCTTAAAGATGCTATAGTTAGGTATTCTCTGATTGAAAAAGTGTGTTTGGCCTTATACTTTGCGTGCACTAAGTTAAGGCATTACATGGTGGGAAATTTGGTGTTCGTGGTGTCCAAGACCGATGTGACTAAGTACATGTTGACAAGGCCGATTATCACTGGGAGAATAGGAAAATGGGCTATTGCATTAGCCGAATTCTCTCTCCAGTTCCTACCTTAGAAGTCAGTGAAAGGGCAAGCCATCGCAAATTTCTTGGCTGACCATCCAAGTGTAGAGGTCCCTGACACTGGGGAACCAGATCTGAATGTATTCTACTTAGAAAAGGCCCCATGGGTTTTAAAGTTCGATGGGTCTAACATCACTGATGCCGCGGGGGCAGGACTCATTGTTATATCCCTAGCAGGCATCAAAACCGCGCTCTCTTTCAATCTTAATTTTTCATGCACCAACAATCACGCTGAGTATGAAGCTCTGATAATTAGGTTGGAGATTCTCAAAGAATTTGGTGCCAAAGACTTAGCCATATATGGGGGTTCACAACTGGTCATCAGATAACTAAACGGAAAATATAAATGCAGTTGCTTTTCTTTGGCACCGTATTTTGCTATTGCGGTTTAGTTGTTAGATGATTTTGAGAGTGTGGATCTATTCTATATTCCACGGGAAGACAATTGGGAGGCGGACTCAATGGCTAGGGTGGCTTTCAGAATAAAGATGTCTGATGAGTTGATGCATAAGTTCGTCCTTATCCAGAAGAAAAATCATCCTACCATCGAAGTCTAAGAGATGCCAGTGGATGTGTTTAATACTGATGTAGAATGCGCTGGTAGGAGCTCTATTAGAGAATACTTAGAAAATCCAAAAGGAAGGACACCCTACAGAGTCAAGATGTAGGCACTGAATTATCTCCTAGTCGAAGGCAATCTGTACAGGAAAAGTGCCGATGGCCTCCTCCTTAGATGTTTAGGCCCGGTGGAGTCAATAGAAGTCTTGAAATAAGTACATGAAGGTGTATGCGGCGCTCATCAATCCGGAGAGAAAATGCGTTGATTGATTCGTAGGCACGGTTATTACTGGCCTCGGATATTCGATGACTGCTTCAGATATGCTAAATGTTGTAAGCAGTGTCAGAGACAAGGGAAAATTCAGAGACTACCAGCCGCAGAATTGACAGGTATAATCAAGCCTTGGCCCTTTCGCGGGTAGGCCGTTGACCTGATTGAGAAAATTTACCCAGCGTCATCCAAAGGGCATTCTTTCATCATAGTGGCTACGGATTTCTTCACCAAATGGGTGGAGGCTCAACCAATGAAGAAAGTCGAGCAAAAAGAAGTCATTCAATTTATCAAAGAAAATTTGATCCACAGGTTTAGGATTCCTGAGTCAATTACCACTGACCAAGGGACAATGTTCACTAGAGAATTAGTCAAAAAATTCGTAGAGAATTACGGTATCAAACTGTTAAGATCAAGTCCTTATTATCCTTAGGCAAATGGACAAGCCGAGGCCTCAAACGAAGTCATAATTAATATTCTACAGAAGATGATGGAAGACAATCCCAGGGACTAGCATAACCTCCTCTCAGAGACTCTATGGGCATATAGGACATCGAAACGAAGCGCGACAGAGGTCACCCCATTTTCATTGACCTTCGAACATGATGTTGTACTACCTATGGAAGTAATGGTGCCCTCTTTGAGAGTTGCATGGCAAAACAATTTGGCACCAGAGGATTATTCACAAGCCATGATAATGGAGTTAGAAGAGTTGGACCACGTGAGGATGGATGCCCTCAATAAGATGGTCCTGCAGGAAAAGAAGGTGACCAAAGCCTACAACAAGAAAGTAAGAAGAAAGAATTTCGATGAGGGTGACTTAGTCTGGAAGCTGGTACTACCCATTGGAAGCAAGGACCAGGTGTATGGGAAATGGTCAGTGAACTGGGAAGGGTCATTCCGAGTCCACAGAGTGTTGCCTGGAAACACTTACTGGTTATCAAGTCTATCTGGGGAGGCTTACGACAAGTACATCAATGGCAAGTACTTGAAAAGATACTATCCCATTATGTGGGAAAATATCCAAAACGAGTAGGATTCAATGTTTGCAACGATGGGCGGCCACTGAAAAACTATTATAAAGTGGGCCGCTCGACCTTGTAATCGGTTTAGCACAAATAAATGGAATAAAATTTGATTCTGGTCATTTATTTAAGTTCAAATTTTGCAAAACCAAATACAAAGGTCTTTCCAAAAGGATTACAGTTTACAAGGGTTACAAAAAGGAATATTGAGTGTGTCGGATGTCGTCCCACTGGACTAGGCAGTCATGAATCGTCCTTTCAGCACCTCTCAGATTCGATGAGCACGCCACAATGGAGGGATAAAGCTTCTTTAGCTCTTCACCGCTTTCGGTGGCCTCCTGTTTCTGCACCTTCAAGGCCTCCTTTTTGCCTATTAAAGAGGCCCAGTGTCCCGACTCCTCTTACCGAGCGGCGGCGATCTTTCCTTGAAGTGCCGCGATCTCTTCCTCTCAAGCTTTTATTTGGGCAAAGTGGTTGTCGGCCGCCAGCTTGGACTGCTTGATGTCCTCCGCGAGTGTCTCTACTGCTTTCATCTGAAGACCGTAGGAAGCGTTCAAAGCCTGGAAGTGACTCATCTGGCGATTAGCGTCTTCTCTCTGGATGGCACAGGCAGAAAACTGGGCTCGCAAGCTACTGATTCTACCGTTTAAGGAGTTTAACACTACCTTTTCAGTGGCCAAGAGATCCGAGGACAAAAGAACCTCCATAGCCTGAAGCGACTCCTGTACAGTAGCCTCATCCATTGACTCAAAATCAGATGAGAAGAAAACCTTCACCTTTTCCCTGGCGGCAGCTGCTTCCTCTGGAGACACAACGATGGGGATCACAGGAGGAGGATCGAAGACACTCAGGTCCATTGCAGCCAAAGGGTCCTCCCAAGACAACTCTTCCTCTACTGCAGCACTAATGGACACCAGGGCCTGTAAAGAAGGAGCGCAAGTCAGTAAGATCGCATCATAACAAGGTAGCTAGTGCAACAAAGTCCATACCGCTATGGGAGAAGAGGCCTGGTCACCAAGAGTCCTAGTGCCCATGATGTCCTCGGTGACCACCGGTACGGTGTCTTGGTGGCCACCAACAACTTCCAAGCCCCGGACGACTTTGTGGAAGCTCAGGACCTCCTCCTCTTCGCCCACTCCCTCTGAACCTTCATCGTTGAAGACCTCTAGAGTTCCAGTGACCTCCTTGGATTTTGGTTGACTAGCCAACCTCCCAGACCTACGGGAACCAGCAGAAGCAGTTTGCTTTTTGTCCAGTGTCTATTTAGCTTTGACACTGGAGGAGGTCTTAGGTTGCTTAGGTGTTTTCTCACCTAAGGGAGCTGCAAACCACAGACAAAGTCAGGAAAAAACAGAGAAAGGAAGAAATGAGAAAGAAAGACGTTTACCTTGGTCAGCCTTCCGGGCTTTGCTCTTGCCTGAGGCAACAAACGACTTCCCTCTAGAGGCCAAGGGAGAAAGGGCACCTAAAAGCAAAGAAAGGGTTAAACATGGACATGAAGCCCTAAGCAAATAGAAAGTCACCAGATATACCTTGATCAGGCGGAGAAAGGATGAAAGTTTGAGAGACATCCTCCCACCAAGAATCAAAGGAGCCGACCATCGAAGTCGGGTCCCTTTCGACACAAACGATTGGCATTATGCTAGGGTCTAACATCTTTTCCTGGCACTTCTCAATGAATTCCTTGATTTCGGCCTCCAACAAAGAGACCATACTGCCATCAGGCACTGGATAATGTCCGGACAACCCTGCATCAACCCGAATTGGCGACACCACAGCTGCGGCACATAAATCTCGCAGCAGACCCCCAATTGCTTACCGCCCCCTTTCAATATGGCAGAGGTCCCACTTAGGAGGTGCTGAGACTCACAAACCAAACGCCAATCCCTCTTGTGCTCCTCGAGCATCCTAGACATATATCGCTGCAAGTGAACTAGGAGGACATCCCATTCATCGCCACGATCGAACAGAAACATAAGATGGGCATCCAGCCTCCTCAAGTTCAGGAAGTACCTTACTACCTCCTCCTGAGATAAGGGGCAGGGGCAATAAGAGGCGGCAATTTCAGGAGCGACCTCGTCCCTCCAAGGTGAAGCCGGAGAGCGTAGGGCTGGGAAGTACAGCAGGAGCCACAATTGGAGGAGCCAGGCTAATGGTGGCAGTTTTTTGAAAGGTTCTGAGGTAACAGCCATGTATAGTCCCTGGTAATAGTGACCGAGAAAAATGCTGGCCAGAGGGACCTGCTGACCCTGGTGGAAAGCGAGGGCTAGGTTCTTGGTCTCCTTGGTGAGCCGACCAGCTGGGGAATAGGTGATGTACTTAGCGACTAAGTACCACATCAGAGCCAGGTTTTGACTTGGCAGGTCCAAATCCTTGGCCTGCCTTATCACCTGTGAAAGAGGAAAATCAATGATTAACAGTGCTAGAAAACAGAGGGAAAGCAGGCGGCAACCAATGTAAGGGACACTTACCCCACTGAAAGAAGAGGAAGTGGGCAGAGAAACCAGTGACTCCTCTAAAGAGCTGTCTTCCTCTGGGAAGACAGCGGAAGCAGCTTCCTCCCCTTGCAAAGGGAGACTAGTGATCGCTACAACATCTTGCAAGGTCACCGACATTGGACCAAGCGGAAACAAAAAAGAGTTACAACTGTGGCTTTAAAAATGCAGGGCTCCCATAACCAAGTCCCGATCGAAGAACTGTTGGTGTAGGGACAGCTCAATAAGGTCGGCTACACCCACCTGCTTCTAATGACCTTCGAAGTGCGACCGTAGAGTGGTCACCCAGGCTCCGTACTCTGATGCATTAGGGATCCATGTTCTCTGCTTACTAGGAGCAGCGAAGGAGTCCCAGTGAAGGAGAAGAGTTTCTCCCTTGAGCAGCGAAAAGGGCATGCTCGAAGGAGTTAGGGAGCACGAAGAAATGGTGAGGCATTGCTGGAAGTCGCTCTAAAAAATAAACAGATGCTTTTAGAATGAAGAAATGTTTTGAAAGAAAAAGAAACATTAAAAGAAGGGTCCATACCTGTCCAGTGACCAGGGCTGTAGAGGTAGGGAGAGCTAGAGGGGTCTTCAAGCCTGCAATATAGAAATGGGGTCAGTGTCTAGAGAAAAATTTTAGCAGAGTTTCTCCTGCAAATGGGAGTGCCCAAAATTGCCTGCACAAGGAAATACACTCCTAAAACACGTCACAGTATACACAACACCCAAACCTCAAACTCCAGAGGCACTCGAAACTCCAAAGGTCATTGAGACCCCTCAGGGTCACCAGAAAGATGGTAGTCACCCAAAATCGAAAAGGGAGTTCGAGAAGAGTCATACCTGACATTGTGATGGGCGATTCACAGGGTTTTGAGTGATGAAGAGAAGAAGAGCGATGGTATTCCTGGAGAAAGCAGTTCACGAAAGTTAGTAGAAGCCACGCGGATAGAGAAGGGGAAACGGAAGTGCAGGCTTACCAGTGGTTGGTGACAGTGACAGAACTCTCGTAGATGACGGAGCACCGGCGATGTCAAAGGGTGAAAAACCAAAAGATTACGCAATGGCAGGAAGGTGGCAGAACAAGAGGCTCGCGAGTTGAAGGAGAGAAGAAGAAAATTTGGGGAAAGATTTTGAAAACCGTTCTGCGGGTGTTTAAATAAAGAACAGGAAGTAGCCTTTATATGTGGACGATGCAACAGTTTCTGGAAACTGAAGAGGTTATGTTTTAAAGAGGTGCAACGAATGGGGCTCCTTCGGGAAGATTATTTGGCACGCTTTTGTCAGAAGTCCTTTGAAATTTCGATGTCCATGATTTATACCCGGATGGCCAGTATAGAGGAACTAGAGTTATTACCAGCCATATGCGGATGACCCTTGGGTATTACCCTGTGGGAAAATAAAGTGTCCAGTGGATATAGCTAGATATTGAAGTGCCACCATAGGGCTTATTCTTCTAAGCCCAATGGTGCAGAGGGCATTTGTTTACACGTAAAAATGGGTTCGGCCCATTTTTACTGTTTTGGGCCGAAAACTTGAAACCCATGGTTTGGATTCCAAAAGAAATCCATTAATCCTAGCCCATTAGAGTTCGATGTCCGGCAAGAGAGGAAGATGTGGTAGAGTTTGATTTGGAGTAGAAGACTGGGAGTCCAAATTTAAAGAAAGGATAAGAGGATAAGGTAATGGACACCAGCTAACTTAATCTTCATCGGATAAGATGAGGATTATTTGAACTTTATCTTTATCTAGTGGGATAAGCTTTATCAAGATTACAAATTTGAATTGAAACACTCATCATTGGTGGCTATAAATAGGGGCTTTGAAGAAGAAAAAAGGGTCCAACCTCTGACAAATCAAAAGCCTGACATCCTAGCAAAATTCTTGAGTTCTTTAGCTCTTTATTTTCGGCAATCATTTTATTTTTTCCTAGCCCAGCCTTTTTCTTTCAATTGTCGTCAGCTTTTCTTTCAATTTGTTAGTCATTGCGTTTTGCCAAATTATTTACCAATAAAGCAAAGTTCTTTCTGTTAGTTTTGTCCTTTCTAGCAATACACAGTCATTTTGATTTTCAGTCAGATTACAAGGCACAACCTTTTTTTTTATTCTTTAGTTTGGAATCACTTAAAATTCCTGGCACGCTCGCAAACCCAACAAAGGGCTGCGTGTTGTCCTTTAGTCAAATAAAGGCCAAACACTACTTTATCTATTCATTATAATTTAATACATCAATTAATTAATAATATATTAATCATTATTAATTATAACTATATAACTTTAACAGTGAATGATAAATACTTAATTTATAAATGAAGTTTAATTTAATACATCAATGAATTTATCATATTTTAATTATTATTTATTATATGAAAATTAATTAATTAACTATACTTTAAATATATTTAATTTTTTATTAAATTCCAAAATGTAAGCATCCTTGATTTATCAAGTGGCAACGAAGAATCAACTGAAATTACATGATTGAGCATTAAATATTAATACGTACTAATTAATCAATTAATTATATTTTTATTTAATACATCAATTAATTAATTATATATTAATTTTTATTAATTATGACTGAATAAACAGATTAGTTAACAATCAATAATTAATTTATAAATCAATAAATTTATTATATTTAACTAATCATTATGTATACCGAAATTAATTAATTAGTTAGTTAATTATTTATTTATTTTTATATGTGTAAAGTATATTATAATTAATTAATCTATTAATTATGATATAATTAATAATATTTTAATATTATTAAATTATATAGGTGCTGGCAAGAAAAAAAAAGCACTTAACATGGGAGTCACGCCTGCGTGACTACTTCGCTAAATATTACTATATAATAATTAATAATAATTAACAATTAATAATGCAACATAATGACTAACATATATACTACTATTATTAATTAATTATATTTTAATTCATTAATTAATTTATTATATTCTAATTACTATTAATTACATCAAATTAATTAATTAACTATAATTTAAGTATTTTTAAATTATAGAACGAAAAAATAGTCACTCTATACATTAATTATAGAATGAAAAAATTGTCACTCTATACATTACTTTTAATTATATTTTAATTTGTTAATAAATTACATATTGATTTTATTTAATTAAAAATTACAAAAAATGTATGAGTGAGAGTCACACCTGTCACTATTAAGTCACAGGCGTGACTACTTACCTAAATATCACTATATAAAAATTAATTATAATTAATAATTAATAATGCAACTTGATGACTAACATATATACTAAATATAAATATTAATATGTAGTACTTGATTAATTAATTATATTTTAGTTTATTAATTAATTTATTATATTCTAATTACTATTAATTATATCAAAGGTTGCGATCGTGCTTAATCATGATCGTGACACCCCCCTCTCGCGGATATAACTTTTTCCCTTCTTCTTTTTCTTTTTATCTCAATAGTGATTGACTTGAAATTCGTATATACAAGAAAAGGAGGCAATATATATATATATAAATGGGAATTTAATAATAATAATAATAAATAATAATAATTTTTAACAGTAATTAGAAAATTAATAATAATAATAATAATAATAATAATAATAATATATGCTTGCATGTCATAGGTACGACTTAACATTAATTAATTAAAATATAATTAGAGGAAATATTTTTTGTCATTTTTAATTAAATATAATTAATATATAATTAATTGAATTATAAAAATATAATCAATGTAGTTAATTAATTTAGTTATTTGTTAAGTTAATTAACTCTAGAAGTCACTCCTGTGACAAATATTTTTTTTCATTTCTTAATTAAATACACTTAAAATATAGTTAATTAAATAATTAAAACATAATTAATAATAGTTAAAATATAATTAATTGATTGATTTATTAAAATATAATTAATTGATTCATTAATTATGAATTATTAACAATTAATTATTAATTATGATATTATTAATTCCTATGACAAATTTATTTTTTAATGTTTAATTATATCTTCTAATGTTTAATTAAATATACTTAAAATATAATTAATTAATTAAAATATAACTAATTAATTAAACCAAATATTACATATAACTAAAATATAATCAATTGACTAAAATATAAATAAATAATTGATTTACTAAATATGATTAAATGATTAATTAATTATTAACAATTAATTGTTACTTATGTTATTATTAATATATAATGACCTTACATGTTATTATTAACTATTAACATTATTAACAATTTTTAATTATTTTCTGATAATGTAATTCTTAATTTTAGATTTTTAATTATTACTTATGTTATTATTAATTATTAATTATTTTTAAGTATATACTACTTAACAATTATTATTAATAATAACATTCGTGAATGTTATTACAAATTTTTAAATTTTATTAATTAATTATTAATTGATGCTTATTATTAATTAATTATTATAAATTTGTATTAAGCATGTCTTTCTCTTCACATGTCCTAATTGTTAATTAAAATATAATTAGTGCATATATTTTTGTCATTTTTAATTAAATATAATTTATTAATAATTAGAATGATTAATTAAAATAAAATTAATTAATTAAAATATAATTAAATATTATTATTCATTAGTTGTTTGTTATGTTAATTAAATGTTATTATTCACTAGTTATTTGTTAAGTTAATTATTAGCTACTATATATTAATATTAAGTATATATATTACTGAGTATCGTGTATTATTAATTGCTAATTATTATTAAGTATATATATATATATAAATGATTGTCAGGCCTGTGACTATTAATAGGCATGAGTTTTATGTTGTGAATTGTTAGCTCACAACCATGCATATTATTTATTTTTTGCTTTTTTCTTTTTCGTTATTGTTAACTAATAAATAGGAATTTTCTTATTAATTCTTCCATAATATAAATTTAATTATGATTTAATTATTAATTTAGTTTATTATTGTGTTACTATTAATTCAAAATTAATATTAATTGACTGTTAATTATGTCCTTAAAATTTTATATTTTTTAATAACTAATTTATTAATATTAAATTTATATGTTATTTATTGCCTCTCATTATTAATTGTTAATTGTTATTACTTTTTAAATACTAATATTAAATTTAATTCTTACCCATAACCCGTTAATTATTATTAAGTTTTATATATTAATATCTTAATATTGTTAATTGTTATTAATTTTTATATACTAATATTAAATTTAAAGCTTACCCATAACCCGTTAATTATTATTAAGTTATATGTATTAATATCTTAATATATACACCTATTCACGATTGTGACAAATTATTATATTATTATTAATATTAAGTATATATATTAATGAAAACTAACGGTTAATTATTATTAAGTATTATATAATAATAATAAGTTTATATAAATGATAGTCACGCCTATCACTATTAAGTCACAAGCGTTATTTCCATGAAGGGTTAGTTCTGAATAAAAAACTACCACAAATCTTATAAAAAGCTAACAAAATCTATTAATAAATTTTGCCGATATCTACAACACTTATTGTAAATCGATCCACCTAATTAATAAATAAATATGCATCTACGTTTTATTATTAACGCATGTTGTTATTAGTTATCAATTAATTCACTTCAATTTCTTCTTCTTCTTCTCTGGAACCTTCTTGATTGCTGACCCCTCCGGTTTCCTCTGAGACAAATCTTATCTATGTATCTGAGGGCAGAATAATGTCAAGAATTTGATTTTTAAAACTTGACTGCTATAATGTCCTTTAATCGGCAAGGAATCCCATAGAGAGCTCCTACAAGATGAAGCCAATTTAGCAATAACATCCCATCTAAGCACATGACACCTGATGAATGATGACTTAAAAGACAATAACTTGGCAAATTATGCCAAAAAATGACTTTATCCTGTTTTTACAAAATAGAAGATAAGATAGGTACCCAAATGAACTCCTCTAGCAAGCAATTCATCAGTTTCTTCTGCCTATTCATAGGTTAATTCATCAGTAAAAGTGACCACAGCTTCAAGAACATGATTAAACCTTTCATTGTTCAAGGATTGCTTCATTACTTTATTAGTAACCTGAAAAAATTCGGATCTACAATTTCTAGTTTGCCTTTATCACCTTACCTCTTCAACAAGTAAAATCCACGTGAATTCTTGAGAAGTAATTTGCTTTGTCCTAATCTGTTCCCCTAATTCAAGAATCTAAATAAAAAACCAACAAAACCCACAACTTACACGAGAACAATGACGTGACTTGTAGCAATATAAATTCATTTAAAATCATAAAGGCGAATATCTTCTTCATCTTTAGGCTTCGTTACATCAGAGAGGGTGGGATAGCTAAATCTTTCAATAGCATTTTTCATGCTTTTCTTGGTTCACTCTGGATCAAAAGTTAAACAGGTTATGCAACCCTCCATTCTCCTGAGCAACTAACTTCCGATTAGCTTTTATGATAGGTATATTAAATTCTTTTGCGCCCTTTGCAATCTCCTGCACCTAAACACAACTCCTTGGTAAGCTGAAAAGATGACTTGGAATTTCATTGCAGTCACAGGCACTCTATCTTCACTGTTTAGTTTCACTCACCTCAGTGTCATTAAAGAAGTTTGCGTCGAAGATTTCAAACCTGCATCTAAGCTTTGAAGCGTTTCTGGTTTCGCTCAATGCCCTGGTTAAAGAAACATGAGCAAAATCCGTAAGACATAATCTAACATTATACATATCTTTCTTCCAATCTCATCGCGCTTATGATCGTTAATATCATTTACCTGCGCATGAAACTTATGGGATTGAACAACTCTCTCCAGAACTATGAGAGGGTGATCAGAATTTGCCCGGTCACAGTCGGGTCGAATAGGGCTGACCCAAATTATGAGGGTGGCCTTTCGTTGGATGTTCAGTCAAAGGTGAGGTCTTTTATTTGATTATGCTAATCAACTGTTGGGAAGCGAAGAAGTGGAAATCAGATATGATTAGTGTAACTATTCTGATTCTTTTTCGTTTCGATCTTTCATCTCCAGATTAAGCGACGTTGTAAACTTTGGGGTTGCCTTTGTTTAGAAGTACGTAAAAGAATTATGAGGCGAGAGGTAGTGTTGGATAACATTAGGAGAGAAAAACCCAGCCGTTGGAGTGGAGACTAGAAAGGTGGGAAGAAAAACCATTGGAGTGGAGATTATAAAGTCGACAAAATGGTTTGCGAGGCTGTCACCGAGCACTGACCTACGTCAAAAATGGAGAATATATCAGCTTTCAACATATATCTTTGATCTTAAAACCTTAATTTTACACAAATCTGAAGATTATCTAAAAGAGGAACACCCACCTGCTACAGCTAACATCTTCACCATAACCATCACATGTGATGGTACAGGTGACGATAATGGTAAAGGTGATGTTGTGGCAGATGCTGGGGACGGTGAGGGTACCGAAGAAGCCAGTGGCATAGAAGGAGAGAAAGCTAAAGGAGAGAAAATATGTATTGAAACTTTGAGAGACAGAGAAAGAGAGGGTTATTCTGTAAATGAGAGAGAAAATATCTCCTAAAATCACATAAGAATCGTTAGATGAAATGGACGAACGGGATGGATTTCGTGTTCATACATCCCGCTCGTCCTTAATATTATATACTTAAGAAAATATAAAATTGGAAATGAGTCCATCTATTGCCCCCGAATAGTCTAGGCAATGCTTTTTCTTATCAATCCTAAGAAGTCATGGACCAAACAAAGAAGTGAATGTATTTATTTTCTACAATTTAATTTCATTAAATTTTTATATAACATCACATCATTGAGCACACATGACATGTCAGTTATGTTATAAAAATCAGGTGAATATTGACAAATTGCAATAATTTTTATTTTGCCAATATTTAATTATTATAAAGTAATTACATAAAAAAACTAAAAGCCTTAAATAACGATTTTATTGTTGTCAATTGTCACGAATAATTTTTTATTTTTACTTTGTCTGCGCATTGTTCCAACATTCAAGAAACATTATCCCAGCAAACAGTTCACATGTCTACGTGTTAAACTTCATAAACTAAAATTGTTTATGTTATAATAGAAAGAATTACTTATCTATGTCTTATATCCTAAAATATGGAGAAGGACTGCATCACAATGTAAAACTTCTCTTTATTCTATGCCTCAATTCATATTGCGTAATTTTTTGCAGTTACTTGCACTCTTTCCTCTTACTTATGCAAGATAAATTTAATATTGTGTCAAAAAGGTGACTAAATGTAGATTGCAAGTTACATTACCTAATTTGTGTCATCACTCAGACTTATTCTGGGTAGATCCGTTTTGAGTAGACACCAACTATTAATTCTCTTGACCAACATAGATACACCCTAAGTTTTGAGTTGTTAGTTACACCAAAAATATGTAGCATACAAGATTTGAGGCATACTCTAACTTTTCAACTAATAGAAATTCTTCAGTCGATGTTCAATATTTATGTAAATTTAACAAGTGTTTTAGAATTTCTTAAAGTAATAAAAATCTTGGACGTAGGTTTTATGAATGCCTAATATACTTTTTTTCTCTCTTTAAACCGCAAGGCTAATATGAGAAGCACTTATTTGTAATATGATATTGACAAACTATAGTATACTTGGTGACAAGGAAGTGGTAAATGAAATTGAGTTGATTAGGAGCAGAAGATAGAGAAGATGGAATTGAGATATGAAAGAGTGTAGAAATTGTATTTTGTACTTGTAATGCTTAATAAAATCATTTGGTGTGATTTAACGTATTGGCTTTAAAGTGACTTTTTGAATATTGCATTTAAAATTTTGCTATTTCAAAATTTTATGATTGGTTGGGTCGGATTCTCACGGGCCGATCGGCCTGTCTCACCCCATGGACCGACTTGGGCTCAATCCATATTCTCCT
>JAOSBN010000004.1:20541060-20553196 GCA_027563595.1 Erythroxylum suave | reverse complement strand
CAAGATTACAAATTTGAATTGAGACACTCATCATTGGTGGCTATAAATAGGGGCTTTGAAGAAGAAAGAAGGATCCCAACATCTGACAAATCAAAAGCCTGGCATCCCAACAAAATTCTTAAATTCTTTAGCTCTTTATTTTCAGCAATCATTTTATTTTTTCTTAGCCTAGCCTTTTTCTTTCAATTGTCAATTAGTTTTTTTTTTTAGTC
Organism: Erythroxylum suave; assembly: GCA_027563595.1. Taxonomy (NCBI): domain Eukaryota; kingdom Viridiplantae; phylum Streptophyta; class Magnoliopsida; order Malpighiales; family Erythroxylaceae; genus Erythroxylum; species Erythroxylum suave. The sequence continues at coordinate 20,552,984 of JAOSBN010000004.1, read as the reverse complement.
TTTTAGTCATTGTGTTTTGCCGATTTGTTTACCATTGAAGCAAAGTACTTCCTGTTAGATTTTTGTCCCTTTTCTAGCAATACACGGTCGTTTTTAATTTTAGTCAGATTACGAGACGCAGTCCTTTTTTGTATTTTTCCTAGTTTGGAAACACTTTAATTTCCTGGCACGCTCGCAAACCAAAACAAAGGGCTACGTGTTGTCCTTTAGTCAAATAAAGGCCAAACAATTACATAAGTCAAAATCAATTATAAATTACAAACTTCTTACTAATAAGGTTTTATAACTAATAAAGTATCATCAAAAGGTTTTAAGGATTAATTTTATTGTTTTATTGAATTATAATTTTTATTACAATAAAATATTTTATTTTTAATTACTATTATAAATTTTATTTTTTATTTATTATATACCAGTAGTTTATTCTTATAATTTATTTATAAAAAATTATCTTTCATAAATAAATTTAATTTATGGAGTGATTTATGCTAATAAAATTAACGATAGACTATGTCTACAATAAATTAAATATTTTGATATTTAATTAATTTTTAATACTTTTAGGGTAGCGGTTGGTTCGCATGAAAGAATGATAATATGAATAGGAATTAATATAGTCAAGAATGAGAATGAATATTATAATTATAATTATAATGGTTGGTTAAGAGGGAGAAATGATTATCATTACCATTGATAGTGGTTGGTTTGTATAATTGTATTGTAATTTATTATATTTTAACTAATTAATTATATATTAAATAATTATATTTTAATTTATTATGTTTAAATTAATTTATTATATTTTAATTAATAAATTAATTATATTATTTGAATTGATGAATAAATTATATTTTAATTAATTATATTGTAGTTAATTAATTATTATTAATATTTTAATTAATTATGTTGTAATTAATTACAATATTTTAATTAATGAATTAATTACAATATTTCAATTAATGAATAATTATATTTTAATTTATTAATGACAATATTTTAATTATTAAATGAATTATATTTCAATTAATTATATTGTAATTAATTAATTATTAATAATATTTTAATTAATTATATTGTAATTAATTAATTAATTAAAATGATTAATTACAACATTTTAATTAATGAATGAATTATATTTTAATTAATTATATTGTAGTTAATTAATTTTTAATAATATTTTAATAATTTCAATTAATTAATTATATTTAATAATTATAATATAATTAATTAACCCATTCATTTATAAAAATAATACATATTCCTCTAAATTAGGAAAAAAATAAAATATTATTAAAAAATAAATAATCAAAATAATAACTCTATAATTATATTATCTTACTAAATATAATCTTTCATTCCATACATATTTTCTTTTTCATACCCACTTAACAAGGACATTAATTAAGAATATACGTTAGCAGTACCTTAACGAGGCTGTTTGAAGTCATTTCTTAGACCTCCATCGCGAAAGGTTGAAGAAAACCACCCAGTAAGAATCATACCGTGATGAACCCATGTGACCGGTATGTAACCCGAACGGCAAGAAAACAATCATTATTCATTATGCTGTGCCTGCTTGTGTTGCCTTCAGTGAACGGCCCTGCGAGGCTTCCGATCCGACCTTACGGCGTCTGTCAATAAAGTCCAAAACTTTCGACCCAAAGCACAATCTAGATTCCACACATATCAATAGTTGTGTCAACAAGAAATTTTTAGAGGGGGGAAAAAAAAACCGAGTAAACTTAACCAGTAATATCAATCCAGTGCTGGGTGTTAAATCTTTGAGAAAGAAGGAGAAGAAAGTTAATAGTTAGTAAAGCAAATGGGAACTGGAATACAATTGAGTCAAGCGGCGAAACAAGCTGAGAGGCTGAGAGAAGATGGAAATTTGTACTTTTGGAAGGACCGATTTGGAGCTGCTATTGATGCTTATACTGAGGTATTTTTCTTCCCCTTTCTTGAAATTTTGATTCTTTTGAAGCTTTTTAGGGAAATATCGATGGATTGTTTCTCCTTTCGCGGGAAGTTAATTGATTTTGAAATGTTTTATTTGGGGCTGGTAAAATTGAAGGCAATTACGCTGTGCCCTAATGTGGCTGTGTATTGGACGAATCGCGCTCTTTGTTATCGGAAACGCAAGTATGTACTGAGAATTTTCCTTTTTTCCTGTTTTTTATATATTTTCTTGGATTTTCTTTTTCAATTCTTTAGACGTTGTGGTTTACTGCAGTAATTGGGGAAAAGTCGAAGAGGATTGTCGCAAAGCCATCCAGCTTGACCCCAAATCCGTTAAGGTTATTATCTCTATTGTTTTCCTTGAAATGGATTAGGGTTCACAGATAAACCGTACTTTTTCTCATATGGTGCTTTCAGATTTTTTTTTTTTTTTTGGGATTATCCATGATGGCTGTTGTGATTTTGTTCTTGTTCTTAAATTTCCCAAGATCCTATCTATGGTATGCACCCACATAGATAGACGCAGTTGCACCGGTTGTGGTAGTTTTAGACTCTTTCCACCATTAGTTCCTGAGGTGTGCTATGGAAATCTTAAAATGAGGATGTTTATCAGATGATTTGTTGATTATTGCTGATTTTGTTACATTTGTTTTACTTTGTGCGCCTACAATGTTTACTAGAATGTTAAGTTTCTGCTGTCATTCTCATCAGGTCACTGGTAGCTTTTCATGGCCAGACCATTTCTTCTTCTTCTTGTTATTTTGTGCTTATCTTTCTGCCGTAGTTTGACAAGAACAGTGAAGTTCAGTTCAATTTTTTGTTTGATTATTTAATGAATGTACTTTAGTATGATTAAGTTGGCAAATTACATGTATTTGTAAGCATTTGAAAATGTGGAGCAATGCTTTCTCTCTTTCTCGGTCAAATGAATTTCATACTTGGTTCAACTATAACAGGCCCACTATATGTTAGGACTTGCACTACTGCAGAGGCGAGAGTACACTAATGGAGTAAAGGAATTGGAAAAGGTAGGAACTTGTTTTCAGGTCATTCTTGAAATACAATCTTAATGCAGGGTAACTATGTTTCTCCCTTTGGAATATCCTTCTATTGTATCCTTATTGGATAACAACCTGCATCGCTGCTCAGAAGCAAGTTGTGGTTAGCTTCATAGACTTGAGTTGTTCAATCTACTGTTTTGCACAAAAAGAGAATGAAAGATATTCTCCTTCTTCGACTTTCCTAGTTTTGAATTTTGTTCACCTTTTTTTTCATGTCTTCCTCACATTTTTCAGTTTGCCTTCATCCCACATAAAAATAGGAATCATGGATCTGGCAGATCTTACTTCAAGCAGTCTTGTCTTTTTCGGTGCCATTACTTTTTAAACTCCTTGTTTAGTTGGCACCTTACTATCCGTTTCTAAAATTATATTTGCTGCATAGCTCTTATTTCTGCTGGTCCATTTATTTTAGTGCCTTTTCATATTCTTAATTTGTTTTGTCTGCATGAAGTACTTTCGTTTGGTCTCATTTGTTAATAACTTACCTGCTAATGTTCGCATTTTTTATGATTACTTTTTAAATAGGGGGATGATATTGTCACTGAAATGTAGCAAGTGTAAATATCGTCCTAAGTGATGCACAATTTCCGCAATGAGTTGGAAAGTTTTCTGAGTAAACTGAACTTAAAGTTTCTTTTAGCAACCACCCTGCTTTTCAATCTGCTTATCATATTCAGAGCAACTCAAAAGAACACCAAATGGAAAATGAACCAAAGAAAACTTTTGAAAGAAGGAACTAGATGTCTAGAGCAAAGAATTTGACCATATGTTATTCATTGACTCGATGTAGCCTTGTTTATGTTGTTATCAACCTAACTTTTGATTAGGTCAACTGATATAATAATCATCCAGGTTGACTGTTTATGAGGCAAAGTTGAGGAGCAATAACTTTAAGTTTGTATCATAATTACTGCTGATATTATTTCAAGCTTCAGAATTCCTGTACTATTCATGTATTTGATATTTCTTGATGGCTTTTGAATGCTTTGGCTAGTTTATGGGGTGTCTGAACAATATGTATGATCAGGATCAACATGTTTCTGCTATTGGCTTGCATGAGTTAGAATGTAGTGGCTTTTGCTACCAAGATAGAAGAGGTTAAGGCGTTGACATTAGTATGCATGCATTCTAAGGAAGATTTAGCTCGTATGTTCTGGTTGCACTGGGACCAGAATTATTTGTGATCCTTACAATTTAAATTAATGGCTCAATATGTTAGACTGTTTAAACAGTGATCAATTAGAGATAAACTTATTTGCAAATATGAAGAAGAGACAAAGCTGTATAGTTGCGAGTGAATGCTTTAAGTAACACGCATGAAGTTGTGCAGCTGAGGTGAATAGGAGTTTAACGGCATTAAATTTCAGCTTAGATGAGACAAAGAACCTCACAGTACATTTGATGCAGTTGGGTTGAAGTTTGTAAGCTTGGGACAAGAATTCTTTTTGGGTTGTGTGTGCTTAGAACTTTTATCTTGTCTTCAGAATCATGCATTGAGAATGCACATTCACTTTTAAGGCTCTTATTCTAAGCAACACAACAATATGGTTATTGATTATGAGATTTGGAGATAAATAATTGGACATAACATATGTGAGAAGAAACAAGAATCAGATTAAATGTATTTTTCATTTGTCATTGATATATTTTTGTGCATGGAGTTTCTATTGCAATTTAACTTGATTCAGCATATGCTAGTTAAGTGCTATAAGTACAGAATCAATTTCCTAATGGCAGGGTGCCTGTGAATGGCCTTAAACATTGGTCCTTGCTTTTTGAAAGTTAAAGTTCCAACCTGCATCATTTTCAAGACAAAAATTTAGTAATAGCAACAAGTTTCATTTGTCATTGATATATTTTTGTGCATGGAGTTTCTATTGCAATTTAACTTGATTCAGCATATGCTAGTTAAGTGCTATAAGTACAGAATCAATTTCCTAATGGCAGGGTGCCTGTGAATGGCCTTAAACATTGGTCCTTGCTTTTTGAAAGTTAAAGTTCCAACCTGCATCATTTTCAAGACAAAAATTTAGTAATAGCAACAAGTTTCTTTGTTATGGAATTTGAGAATAATTGACTGACACTGATGGAAACTGAACATACCGATATGAGAAGAAACATAATTCAGGTAGTGATGATTTACCTGTTATTGACTTTAGCTGTTTCTTTCATTTTTTTGGTAATAGTTAACTGTATTTATTCATGCAAATTGAACTTTCTTGCATTATCGTATTCTTTTCATGTCAGTTTAACTTGGTTCATAACATTCTATTCTTTTTTTGGTGGTGAAAGTGGATGATATCAATCCTAGATATCGCCTTTGGTTATCTGTCATTTAACAGTATATGATAATTTCCATATTACATGTAGGCTTTGGATCTTGGTAGGGGTGCAAACCCAAAGGGCTACATGGTTGAGGAGATCTGGCAGGAACTTGCCAAAGCAAAATACTTGGAATGGGAACGTGCATCAACAAAACGCTCATGGGAGCTGCAAAGCTTGAAGTATGTATTCCCAGTGAGTTTGAACTACTTTGCTGACGAAATTTTAATTTTAAAAGCTTCCAGCGTTTTCAGTTTTTGTAGTTTACACTCATTTAAGTTGATTCTGTTTGTCTAGAGACACTTGTGAGAAAGCTCTAAGAGAAAAACATTTCCTGGATGACTTTCAAACGGAAGGAGTTTTGGATGACGTAAATGCTTTTCAGTTAAAACAATTAAGAGATCTTGGAGAAGTTTTTGAAAAAGCTGCAGACGACGACATGCCTGCTGATGTAAGTATTTGGGTTTTATAGGAGCTGGTGAAAATTTTTGCCATATTTTTTACTGTATTTTGAACGTTATGTGGTGACTAACATGTGAATTTCAGGTGCCTGATTACCTATGTTGTAAAATCACACTTGATATTTTCCGCGATCCTGTTATTGCTCCAAGTGGGATTTCATATGAAAGAGCAGTGATTCTTGACCATCTAAACAAGGTTAAGTGATATACTTCACATTCATTTTCAGAAGTTTTGAAATTAAAAAGACTATTTATTTGTATTTGTTTGCTTCTGTTTATAACTGACCTAATTACAATTTAGGTGGGCAACTTTGATCCGATCACCCGGGAGCCACTTCATCAATCTCAGCTAGTTCCAAACTTGGCAATTAAGGAAGCGGTGCAGGCATATCTAGATAAACATGGTTGGGCTTACAAACCTTAACGAAGAACAAATTATTTTGAGAACGTGTAATGTGACGTTGACTAGCATATTTTGTTACCAAATCTTTTTGTCTTTTATGTGCATAATTAAATCCTTGTACTGGGAGTCCTTTTTCTAAATGTTTGATGCCTTGAATCGTTGGATGTCGTCTTTTAAATTGTACAGTAAGTGTTAAAAGGTCGTCGTGGAGATCGCTTGTACATGAATTTATGCTCCTATGAGTTATCGTGGGTTCTTTAGAGGAATGATGAACACCCTTTATAACACTTGTCTTATGTGAACTGCTGATGCACACAATAAACGTGCTGACAATAATAGATGGCTACATTAATATAAGCTGGTAAGAACATCTTATGAATCGCTATGTGCATTTTTTTAGAAGCCCATGTTTATGTTTGTGATAAAGGCCTTTATCCTTTTAGAAAATTAAGAAAAGGTTTTCATAATTTACAGCCCAACCCAACATGAGTAGTGAAAATGTGAAGGTATTTTTCTTCTTTTCCCTAACCTAGGTGGAGCTCGGTTTATACTATTAATAGAGACTACATCTATCTTATTGATAGAGAGTGTTCCTTTTTCTGACACAATTATTATGCTATTTGTGAATTAGGGTACAAAGAAATGTAAGAATGTATAAATAAGCATTTAGGTAAAAACCTAGACTTCTCTTACGGTTTAAATTAGGTTGATTATACAATTGCAATTGATTGAAATGGGAAATAAAAATAACCACTCAGAATACCAAAATAAAGCAATAATTAAGAATAAGACAATCTATAAATAAACTATATTTTTAGGTAAGATATTCCTTAGGACTTTATTATATTTAATTTTATCCTAATTTAATGAATAATTCTAATTTTTGGATTGGTAAAAATCCCTAAGTTACAATTATAATCTTTCTCAAAATATCTGTTTTACTGCAAGGGCGAGATGTAAATATAACTAGCAAAGGCGAGTGTAGGTTGATCCTACAAAGATTGTCAATTAACAAGTTAGATCAACCTTTATAGATTAATGAATAGGAAAAATAAAATAAGTAATAAATCTAAATTCTATTGCAAAATAATGATCAAAACAAATGTACCAAACTTTGAATTAACAAGATTTAGGCTAGATTCTCCTAGAACTTTACTATATTCTATTTCACTTTTAACTAATGAATTATTCTAACTTTTTGGACCAACAAAAGTTTCTAACTTATAACTATATTCTCTCTTACGACATATAATTCTTACCTAAAGATTAATAAACTAAAATCCTTTTTTAGTATAACAAAACTAAGAATGTTTTAATTTATTTTATAAACTCTCTTGATAGGTTTTACCCTAACCTAGGAAGATCTCATGACTTTCTCTCGAATCACTTACACTTAACCATTTATATTCATGTTATGACTAAACATACATCTTATCTCTAGAATTTAGATGTGTGAATCAATATATTTTTTAAGATTCAAATAGTAGCATTGATACCCTTTTTGCAGCCAAGATTCACCCATAAAAACACATTTTAAAGAGTTAAGATCTAGCTTAGTGACTAGAGGACAAACATTGCAAACAAAACAAGTACTATTAAAAATTCATGGCATAATAAGGAATTAGGGCTAGTAGGAAAAAGAACATTAAAAGGAATCTCACCATAAAAAATAGATGAAGGTATAGTGTTGATTAAAAAAATAGGCAATGGAGATCGCAGTAACCTAAGATGGTATATAAACATGCATCTGGAATAAGAGTGCTCTAATAATTTCAAGGAGGTATCAATTTTTTCATTCAATCACATTATTTTGAGATGGTGTATCAACATATAAGGATTGATGAAGAATGTCATTCTAGATCATATAGGTTTGGAGCAAAGTGAAAATATTTTTTAGCATTATCACTTCTAAAACTATTAATGGAGAAATAAGATTTTCTTTTATTTCAACAAAAAAGCAATAAAATGTGAAAATAATTTAAAACTACTATTCAATTAAATAAAACCAAGTTAGATAGAGAAATCATTAATAAAAGTGACAAAGTATTGAAACATAGTTTTGTAAACACCAGGACATGGACATAAAACATCAGAATGTATTAACTCAAACAGACAACTAGCTTGTTTAGTAACCACAAGAAGTAAAGTTAGACAATGATGTTTAAAAATAATAATAAGGCTCACAATCTAAGAAAGGTATATTATGAAAATTATGACATAACTTCTTTACTAAAGATAAAGAGGGATGTCTTAATTAATAATGAGCTTCAATGAGAGTTAAGAAACTTGAATAAGGAATCAACCTTAGCACCTGAGTATTCAGAATGTAAAGACTTCTTGAATTCCTTTACCAATAATCTTCTTCATCATAAGATCTTGAAAGAACAATGATTAGGAAAGAATAAGATGCAACAATGAATGCGTAAGTTTACTCACAAATAATTAATTAAGGGAAAATCATGGTACTTTAAGATAGATGATAAAGTTAGAAATGGAGTAAGGTTAATAGTGCCAAAACTAATAATAGAGGAAGTAAATCCCTGAACTAAAGTAATATGGAAAAGTGATGGGTGTTTCAAGAAAGTATAGAAAGGACTAGAGTTGCCTATCATTTGATATGAGGAACCATAATTAATTGAGTAGGGTTAATAATGCCTAAACCAATAACAAAGGAACTAGATCCATTAGCTAAAGTAATATAGAAGCGAGATATTTAAGAAAGTAGAGAAAAGACTGGAATACCTATCATTTGATATAAGGCACCATAATTAATTACCCATTGAAAAGAAGAGGAAAGAAGACACACAGGTGTATTACCTGAGTAAAAAATAATAGTGATAGGATAAAATGAACTTTTTAGTGTTTTTTGTATGAATTTAGCAAATTCATCTATAAAAATTATAAATTTCTTCTTAATGAACGAGTTATGTGTAGTAATGTTAGTTGCAATATAAGTGGAATGAGATTTCTTTCATGTTCATTTGGTATAACCTAGTTCATAATAATATCAATAGATAATTTCCCTTCCTCCTCCTCTGTTGTTATTCTTATGAGATGATTTTTAAGTGTTAGATTCATTATTTTTGGCTTATATAAACATTATAAGTCTCAATGTTGAGAGTAACCACTGCCCCAAGATTTATATAGTATATTCGAGCAAAGAACTCATAAAGGAAGAAATCTCATTATTAACAAGAATTTCAGACTTAATAACCCCAAATTAAGAGTTAAGATTACCCAAAAAAAAAAACCATTACTATTATTTGCTCTTGTTGAGCTTATTGAACTTTAACATCACAACTAAATGATAACCAAATATTTAGTTATTCATATATCTTTTTAAAATTCATAAAATATACTTTAAGGGATTGGTCTTATTGTTCAGCCTGATAAATCCTCTTACACAATTTATATGTGAAACATTTCCTTTTCCTAAATAAAAAAATTTAAAATGTTCCCCGAACTCTTTGACATACAATACAACAACAACGGATTGGTCTTATTGTTTAGCCTAATAAATCCTCTTACGCAATTTATATGCGAAACATTTCCTTCTCCTGAATATAAAAATTTAAAATGTTCCACAAACTTTTTGACTTACAATACAACAACAACAACAATGACTCAATAAAAAATCCTGTTAAACGCGGGGTCTGGGGAGGTTTAGTGTATGTAGCTTCATCCTTAACTAGTAGAGAGGTTGCTTCCAAATGACCCACAAGAACTCTTTGACATATAATGATTAATTAAAATGATGGCCTCATTGTTAATAAATTTTCAAATTTATAAAAATAATTAAGCATGTTCTCATAGGCATTGTTGATTGCAAAGCCAATTACTTGTTTACGTTAAAAACCATAAGTCTGTGGGTCATTACTTGTAGTAAAAAGCACATATCGTCCCACAGAGATTGTGCTTAGGCACCACTTAATTCAAGTTGTGTTTTGTTTAAGACTTAAATTTAAATAATAAACTGAAAAGTAAACTAAATTAAACAAACTAGCAATAATCGAATAATGTAATAATCGAAATTCGTGAAGAGAATTGATCAAGTTATGGGAGAGAAGATTTTACCTATCATTAATGCTAATCTACCCTTTTATGTGTTTATGGGGTGTCGGTTATCGACGATCGCAGTGTTGGTTACTCTCTCTCGAGTTATAACCATCCCCTAAATTGTAAACCCTAATTGAATTATGGACATGCAATCTCTCAATTCACAAATTACCCATAATTTTGATTAGTTTTAAAGCTCTATAATAAACAATCGGATCTTGCACGAGATCTCTCTCCATGAAATTGTTGACTAGATTGATTAAGTGGTCAATTAGATCTCCTAACTCTCTTTAATCCAATCTAATCATATTTATCCGATTCACCCTCTTGATTTGTTATCGAAACATGCAAATACATTAATCAATCACAAAACACAAATCAAGTAAACACAATTCAACTAGATTAACATTAAAAATAACCAAAATCCCGAAGGAAAAGTGAGAACATCATGAACAACTCAAAATTCATAACCAACAACCCATCTCAATCTTACACATTAAATGAATAAAAAGATAAATGGGGAGGAAATGAAACTTAGATTAGATTATTCGAGAAAGCATCGGCGTTAGGAGATCACCTATTTCGGGAAGCTTCAGCATCGGAACCCTCCTCTTCTTCTTCCCTCTTTCTCTGTTGGGTTTCCAAATGTAGGCTAAATATGGACTCTTCTCTAGGGTTCCATTTTTATCCTTTTATAGTCTTTTCCAATTAAGGTAACCCTAGTGTCTTTTCGGGGGTCCGAAATGTCCCTCGAAAACTCAAATCCAAAAGTGACTCCGCACTTGTTTGCACGTAGGCCACAATCTTGGCACCACGATCTTGGCCTTTAGTGCTGATCTTGACCTAGTTATCTGCTCTCTATTACGATCATGGTAGGTCCCCCCCGATCGTGGCCCTATGCCCGAGCTTTTGTCATGATCATGGCCTTATGTTGTTGCTTCTATCACAATCGTGGCAGGTCCACCATGATCGTGGCCTTGTGTTTTGATTCGGATCTCCTCTGAAACTCTTCCAATGCCCTGAAACACTAACAAATTCATCACGACACCTCATATATATAAAATTGAAGCTCAAAAACATGTTCTCACTCAGAGAACACTTAAAACACAAATGTTTATGAACTGAAAAAATTCTTAAGCTAACACACACTAAACAATCAACTTAGCAACTAAACAGATATCAAATTACCTACAAAAATACAATGCAATCTACACCTATTAACATGCCTGCTTAAACTTTTGCTTGTTCTCAAGAAAAAATCAAATACAACCAATAAGATTCTATCACTTCATTTTCGTAAAGATTAAGCCATGCAATCCCTCAAACTTTGGCCAACTCAAGTGTCACTACACACATCATGACTAATTTTCATTGGTGCACATAAGCAAACTCAACCTATGAAACCATCACTTAAAGATAAGTATAAATTCAAAATAAACCTTCTTTACGGATTTCACTCATTTCTCTCAAGTGTTTGATAGTTAGTGTTTTGCTCAAACTTCCTATAAGAAACCTGTAATACCCCACGTTAGGGGTTAGAAAATTTAGGAATTTCCAGTAATCATATGCTTTGCATAATTGAGTATTTGTTGATATGTGCATATGAATTTTACATATACAAATAATTATACATGCATTCATGACATTTTTCGGGTATAATTGATT
>JAOSBN010000004.1:20513524-20526802 GCA_027563595.1 Erythroxylum suave | reverse complement strand
CATCAACTAGGAGTAAACAAATGCAATAGCAGCTATGAAAATGCAGCCAATTTATAATATAAACTTGGCTCAATCAGAAGGCGTGATGCATGCTTCTATAAGGGTGAAAGCAGGCTTGCATGTTATTATAAAAATTATGCCTATTCTTTCCTGGAGAGTATTGAACTATATGCCTAAGTTGTTCATATATGAAAGCATGATGTTTCCTATCAATTTGAGCCCTAGTAGATGTTTTATATGCATGTACTTGCTTAGATGAAGATGTCTTATGCTCATTTTTCATCTTACGAAATGGTTCTTCATTATGCAAATATTTTCCCTTAAATGAAAGTGGTTTTAGTGTTAAAAGCACTCTTAAATAAACTTGTTTGCTATCCTACCACAACTATCCTTAGTTTTCATGTCTAGTTTGCTTGCTCACTTCTATAACTAATCTAACTAGAAAAAAAATCTCTAACTGATCAATTATATCCAATTATACGCCTATCATTAGAAATCTTTTGAGCTCCTAACATGCTTTCTACTGTTTTACTCCCTTTAGTAAACTTGGATAAGGAATCCTTTAGGGAATCTACTTCGTTTTTTAGTGTTTCATTTTTAAGCCTTTATTCATCTAAGTCATGATTGCCACCAATAATAATACTTTTGGACACTTAAATGCTATATAATTCACTTGTAATCTTCTCAGATCACCCATACATTCGTCCATCTCTTTTTGAACTTAATTGAGTTTGGAAGACAATTTCTTCCTTTTCTTAAATATAATTTCTAAAATTTATAACAATTCATCATTAGTATAGGTCTTTCTAAGACCTTTAAGAACATTAATAATATCAATGGATCTAGTATACATTTTAGAAATGCTTTCATCATACTTCATTTGAAACAATTCATATTGATATATTAGCATGCTTACTTTGATCTCCTTAACTTGATTTGTTCCCTCATTAGTAATTTTTTATGTATGTCAAATGTCATAAGTTATTGCACACATAGGGACCCTATTAAATTCATTTCTTCTTAAAACACATAATAGGATGTGTATGGTTTATTCACCCCTTTTTATACAGAATTGCTAAGAAAGTTGAATAATCAGTTGCTCAATCCTTATTTGTATACTGCATGAACATTTCATAATAGAAATGAAAGAATTTTTTGTTTTCTCTTCATCATTTAGGGAGAATTTGGATTTAATTTACATCTTTTCATAATGAATTGTTCGTGATTGACCAGATTGTTGATACAAAGAATTACACTATTTAAGTATACCAATCTCCTATCTTGAGTTTCACATTCTTTCTTTAATTTGGATACCTCTATCTACAATTTTTGTAGGAATAAAGGACCATTAGAAACTATTTCCCATAATTCTACACTTTCAGTCATTAGAAAGAATCTCATCCTAGTTTTCCAATAAAGATAATCATTGTCATTAAAGAAAGGTGGTTTATTATGCTTTGTCCCTCTTGGTTGAATGATGATGATGATGCTCCTAAATATACCATTATAATCTTTGCTATAAGATTTCATTAGAAATACCAACCTAATTGATATTTTGATGATAACAAAATAATAAACACATTACTGGTAATTATGTTTTGTTTTCTTCAAAACATCAATTGGAACCTTCCTTAGTAAAAAAAAGGAAATGATAATTATCTACACACCACGTCAAAATTACATTAACCTTAAAGAAAATTTATAAAAAGCATTAACAAAACTGGACCTTAAAAAGACACTGAGAAGAGAAAGATAGGATCTTTTTAAGATGGGATTTTCATAAGTAAATGTTGATGATAAAAACTATCTACTTGTTTTACGCGCAAAAACCGTAAGTGATCGATCCCACAGTGATTGATGCTTAGACACCACTTAATTTAGACACAACTTTGTTTAAGAAACAAAATTGTTGAATGTGAATAATCTAGAAAATTAAATTTAAATTAAAAGATTAATGTAGACAATGAACAATGCCACATTTGCAAAAAATCTTAATTCAAGAATCTAAATGCTAGAGATTACTTTTTCCCTATTTTGTCTCCCTCCTATTTTATTGATTGAATTATGTCTCACCATAGATTTCTGAATGTACTAATTACCCTCTCTCAAGGTGAAACTAATTGTCCCTAATTAAATTAATGGAAATCGATTGAACGATCTCTCAACCTACCTAATAACTCTACCGATTCAACTAGTTATTAAGCTATCTTATGGGTGATCAATTGACTAGTCAAGATCTCTCTTTTAACTATTCAATTAACGTGATGATTGTCAATCTATAGTTTGCAAACTCTCATTGTACAATCCTACACAAATCTCATCCCACTCACTCTATCGATTTGTTATAAGATGACATTTAAGAACAGCAATCAACAAAGACAATTGCATTCAATAAAATAGGGGTTCTAACAAAATAGTTCCAAAGCAATTCTTACCTTCTCTTCTCTGATCTTTTATTCAGCCTCCAAGTTGCTCCCTCTTCTTTCCTATACAAAAATAGTCAATTCTTACCCTCAATTAGCATCAAACACATAAGAACAACAATGGAAATAATGAAAACATACAAAATGAATCCTAAACTAGAACAATAAACAACCATTATACTAGAAAACACATGCCAAATTTGTATAAAACATAACCTAATGCACACCTGTCAACATCCCCACACTTGAATCTTTGCTTGTCCTCAAGAAAAATAAATACAACCAATCAATTCTACCACTTCATTTTCACAAAGATCAAAACACACAATCCTTCAAATTTAAGCCAACTCAAATATCAAGTTAATGAACATATCATGACTACTTTTTCATTAGTGCACATAAGCAAACTCACACTTGGCACAATCAGTCAAAGATAAGTAAAGATGCAAAATGAATTTTCCTCATGGTTTTCACTCATTTCGCTCAAGTGTTTAAGGGTTAGTATTTCGCTCAAACTTCCTATAGGAAACTACACTACCATAGGCTTACTAATATACCAATTCTCTTCGAAAAGGATTGCATGCATAAATAGATCAAAAGGACTTATTTAGGGTTGTAATGTGGTGAAGGTTAAGGTAGGTCAAAAAAAGGAAAAGAGGGTGAAGCACAAGCATTAGTAAAGTAAAAAGCGGAAATAAAAATGGGATAATAAAACATAACTCCAAGACATACATATGTAACCAATATTCTGCACTATTAATGCTACTCACTTGTTCTTCCTTTTTCTTCTTTTTTTTCTTTTCTTTTCTTTTTTTAATACATGGAAGAACTATGACTCAAAATAGCACGATATACAATGTAACTCATAAGCAAAAGTATACTCAACTCATCTTGGTAAAAAAAAATTTCACAACAATCCCAACCAATATTTTACTTAAAACTCTACTAAGCTTGTGAAAAGGGTAGGATAGGGGGTTTAAAGTTTTAAAATTTTAGGTATTTTCACAAAAAAAAGGTTAAGGCTCAACAGGGGTAGCAAGGGATAATTAAAGGGCAGGTCATTTAAGCCAAGGATTAATACAAAAAGGACCTAGATTATCTCTATTAAGCATGCATCCAGTAGACTTAAACCAATTTAAAGCAAGTTCTGAAAGTAGTAACCTACAGAAGTAACACTCAACAAAGAGATGAAATGACTATAGATAGAGTCATATGGCTCAATCCTCACTTTAGCTCAAATGAAAAATTATTATGCATCTCTACACTACCTCATCGTTCAAATGTCGATTTGTGACTAAACTTATGTAACCAACTACTTTTCATCACTCTATATGGTTCACTATCTACTCAAGTAGCCTAATCCGGAATCAAGCATGCATTCAATCTAATTCTAACTAACATGACATAATCTCATAGCAATATTTATCAAAGTGATTTAAGTATGGTTCCATTGCTAACACAAAGCAACATTGCTGACACAAAACACATGATATACCTAACATACATCCTACTCAACACAATGCACACAATGTAAGTAAGAAAGTCGATGACACCTCTCCGCACTTAAAGTTCACATTGTCCTCAATGTGACAAATCCATAATCACATAAGAAAAATGCCATCAACCCAATCAAACAATGATAACAAACCTAATAAAAGAAAGTGGAACAAACAAATGACATTAAACCAAACAAAAGAAAATAACTAAATCAAAAAGTTAAGAGGGCGAGAAAAGCTTATTCAGATGGTGATGTCGACGGTAATGGTGAGGAGATTAAAAATTGTTCCTCTGATAGAAGTTGAGGAACCTCTTCTTCAGACTACGATACTCCTTATGTACTGTCTGCATTTATGTAATGAGCTCATTTAATTGAGATGTCATCCGTTGTTGGTTGGAGGCTATTTGTTCAAGGGTTTGTTATAGTTGGTCAACCTCCGCTGATGAGCTTGGTTTTGCTGCTGCTGCTTCGTCCTCTGGATCCTGAGCTAGTCGACATGTGGAAGGTAGGGACACGGCTGTACTGATGCTTCTCCTGTTTCTTACTATAGCACACATCTAACAATTATGAAGTTCCACAAAATGAACCTCCACAATCTCGAGACGCCTAAAAAATGATATGTCAAACATATTGTGTGGTGTTGTACGCACCTCTTCCAAATTATAGTTATAAAAACAAGATAGTAACAATATGCCTCATTCCAAGGTAGGAACTCTTTTTATTGACAACACTAACGATGGATCCAAAAATTCTAAAGAATGTGTTGGTCTAACCTTCCTATCCATGCACCATAAGAAGAAAAGTTCTTTAGGCGAACATTTGCTACTTTCGGTTTTATTGAATACAGTTAAACACATGAATTTATGCACCAACAAATGTTCAGCACTAAGTATTAAAGCATTTGGTGCATTTCTTGAATCAAAACTATCTTCCCCCGTTAAGATTTTCCAATTGGCATCCACATTAAAATCAGTATGATCATCTAACGCTTTTGTGTTTTGGAAATTGAAAAGATGACGCATAACATTATAATCCAGTTTGTACACAACACCGAATAACCGAAACCAAAAGATATCCATTTTTTGGGGTATAACGGACAATAGTAAAAAATTCAACTGTCATCATAGGGTGAATATGCATGTCACATTGGAGGAACCTATTCCACCATATGTTGTCAGCTAGTTGCTCAATCTTTATCCTCACTCCTATGTTCTCTAATAATTCAAAATCGAAATATCTAGGAGTGATTATTCCCCTATTCTTAAAATCAAGAAAACACGTACCTTCATCTTCTAAGTAAATCGGAAAGGGAGATCGGTAAGTTGTCGCCAAATCGCTTTTACCTTCATCGAAACTTCACGACGCAGCTATGGGGTTTCAGAGCCATCATCTTCTTCAGTGCCATTGTTATAGAAAAACCTGCAAGAACAAGAGAGAGAAAGTGAGATTCGAGCCTTAGAGGGAGAGAACAAAAACTTACCAAAATCCTTGTTGTTTCGAAAGATTAATGCATAAAAAGATGAAAGAAATGAAAGAATAATGAAAGAATTTAAGAAGATGCCAAGAATCTAAAGGGAGATTGAAGAGTGTTAGGGAGTTGTAGGAGAGAAATTCATGGGTAAGAGAGAGAGAGAGAGTATGAAAGTTTTGAAAGTGGGATTCCTCTCCAGAAAGTTTTTGGAGAGGATTCCTACATTTGATTCCTTTCTGGAGAGGATTCCTACGTCTGTGGGAATCACCACAATTCCCACGCGGGTGGGATTTCTCTCCAGAAACATTCTGGAAAGATTTCCC
Organism: Erythroxylum suave; assembly: GCA_027563595.1. Lineage (NCBI taxonomy): Eukaryota > Viridiplantae > Streptophyta > Magnoliopsida > Malpighiales > Erythroxylaceae > Erythroxylum > Erythroxylum suave. The sequence continues at coordinate 20,521,087 of JAOSBN010000004.1, read as the reverse complement.
ATGTTCCCACGAGCGTGGGAGTCACTTCAATTCCCACGTGTATGGGAATTGGTGATCCTCACAATTGCAAACCTTCTTCCAAGCTTATATGTACTCTCTATGCTCTCAAAACCTACAAACACATCAAGATAATATCATCAACAAGAAACTTGAGAAGAAAACAAATTGAAATCCAAACAAAATCACATAAACATTAATCACATCCAATTCAAACGTGATCATAACTAAAGAACTCAAACAAAAACTAGACAAAAACAATACAAAAGAAGTGAAACATGTTAAGGTCATCAGCTTGACTATTTAACATATACTCATGAAAAAGTGGAAGATAAGAGAGGGATAACTTCCCTTGCCTATGGATATGTCCCTCCATAATATGGTTTACAGCAATGCCCATTAACTTTGAATGTTTACCCATTGTCGTTTTCAGCTCCATAGCTCCATAGGGGAATACTTGAATAATTTTAAGAGACCCACTCCATGTTGACTTGAGTGTTCTAGGAAATAGTTGAAGTCTTGAGTTAAATAAAAGTACTAAATCACCACTCTTGAATTCCTTCTTCTTGATATGGTCATCATGCCACTTCTTAGCCCTTTCTTTATACAACTTAGCATTTTCATAAGCATCATACCTTAACCCATCTAACTCGTCTAGCTATAATAATCGCTTTTCTCTTGCCAGCTTCCAATCCATATTCAATTTCTTTATTGCCCAATATGCTATATGCTCCAACTACAATGGTAAATGACATGTCTTGCCATATACAAGCTAATATAGTGTTATGCCTACGGGGATCTTGAAAGTTGTTCTATATGCCCACAGTGCATCCTCCAATTTCAATGACCAATCTTTTCTTGAATTATTCACTGTCTTCTCCAAAATCTTTTTCAGCTGTCTATTCACCACCTCCACATGACCACTGGTTTGGGGATGGTACGGGGTAGCCACTCTATAATGTACGTCGTATCTTCTCAGAAGGTTCTCAAATGGTTTGTTGCTAAAGTGACTTTCCCTATCACTTGTGATTGCTCCAGGCACCCCAAATCTAGTAAAAATCTTCTTAATGAACTTCTGAACTACCTTGCTATCGTTGGTTGGAGCGGTGACTGCTTCGACCCATCTGGACACATAATCAAATCCAACTAAGATATAGGCATTGCCATTAGATGGTGGGAATGGTCCCATGAAGTCCAAACCATACATCAAATATTTCCACTTCCGTTATTTTCAAAAGCGGCATTTCATCTCTCTTTGATATGTTGCCAACTCTTTGACATCTATCACACTTGAGCACAAAATCTCGAGCACTCTTAAACAGAGTTGGCCAATAGAATCCACATGCCAAAATTCGTGCAGCAGTCTTGAGCTCCATAATGCCCTGCATACGGTAAGCTATGACATTGAGATAAAATCTCAGGCATTTCATCTTGAGGAACACACCTGTGAATTAAATTGTTAGCACAGATCTTATAAAGTATAGGTTCATCCAAAATATAATGAGCACATTAAAACAGGAAACATTTCCTTTGTTGATATGATAGGTTGGATAGAAGAATACCACCTGAGAGGTAATTTGCAATATCTGCAAACTAGAGAAGGAAAGGGTTATCTACCATCATTAAAGTCTCGTCAGGAAAGATTTCCTTAATTTCCTCTTTCTCTTCATGATGTCTAACATCAAGCCTCAACAAGTGATCCGCTATGACATTCTCTGCTCCTTTCTTGTCTTTGATTTCAATATTGAACTCTTGGAGTAGGAGTACCTATCGAATAAGCCTATCCTTGGCATCCTTCTCAGAAAAAAGGTGATGTAATGCTACATGATCTGTAAACACAATAACTTGCGAACCTAACAAATAAGAATGAGATTTGTCACAAGCAAATACCACCGCAAGCAGTTCTTTTGTTGTAGTTATGTAATTCAATTGTGCTCCTGTCAATATCTTGCTTGCGTAATAGATAGCATGTAATATCTTCTCCTTCTGCTGACTTAGTACACACCCAACACCATGGTCACTTACGTCACACATAATTTCAAATGGAAGAGACCAATCCGACGATGTCAGAATTGGTACTGATATGAGTGCCTTCTTCAACTTGTTAAAAGCATTCAAACAGTCATTATGAAAAAAAAGGCACATCTTTTACCAATAGATGAGTCAAAGGTTTTGCAATGAGAGAAAAATCTTTAATGAACCGTCTGTAGAACCCTGTATGATGAAGGAAAGCTCGGACACCCTTGATGTTGGAGGGAGGTGGTAACTTTTCAATTACTTCTATCTTAGCTCGATCTATTCCAATACCTTTATATGAAATCTTATGGCCTAATACGATTCCCTCTTAGACCATGAAATGACATTTTTTCCAATTTAAACCTAAATGTGACTCCCCACATCTTTGGAGCACTTTGTCTAAGTTCAGCAAGCAATGATCAAAGGACTCTCTAAAGACAGAAAAATCATCCATAAATACCTCCATAAAATTCTCATTCATGTCTGCAAAAATGGCCATCATACACCTTTGAAATGTAGCGGGTGCATTCCATAAGCCAACAGGCATCCTTCGGTATGCAAAAGTTCCTTATAGACATGTAAAGTGGTCTTCTCTTGATCTTCCAGATATATAAATATTTGATTATACCCCGAATATCCATCCAGAAAGCAATAAAAATGATGACTAGCCACTCTCTTAATCATTTGGTCTACAAAAGGTAAAGGAAAATGATCCTTCTTAGTGGCCAAATTTAGCTTCCTATAGTCAATGCACACTCGCCACCCTATGATAGTCCTAGACAAAATCTTTTTCCCTTTTTCATTTTCTACCACCGTCATGCCACCCTTCTTTGGCACACACTGTACTGGACTCACCCACTCACTATCCGAAATGGGGTAAATTATTCCTACATCTAAAAGTTTCACCACTTCCTTATTTACAACCTCTTGCATATTCAGATTTAACCTTCTTTGTCTTTCTCTCATAGTTCTACAACCTTCTTCCAGGTATCCTATACATTACCACATTGGGGCTAATCCCCCGAATATTGGAAATTTGCCATCCTATAGATCTCGTTCTTTTCCTAATATTCTCTACCACTTTCTCTTCTTGCTCACAATTTAATTTATTAGAGATAATGATAGGTAAAGTGGGGTTCTTTCCTAAAAAGGTATATCTCAAATGGGAAGGTAAAGGTTTAAGCTCTAAAGTGGAGGATTTAATGGTCGAAGTAAGAATGGAAATATTGGCCCGACTTGACCCAAAGTCAATGGGTTTGGCCCGGTCAAACCAGCCCATAGGCTAGGCCACGGGTTAAGAAAAGTTGGCCCGTGAATGGATAGGCCGGGCCATGGCCCATTGGCCAAGGGGAGACGGGCCACTACGGCCCACTACCTATGCAGTGGACCAGCCCACGGTTCAGCCCGTGGCCCGTAGGGATAAAAAATGACATCATTTTATAATATAAAATGACATCGTATTATGGGCCAGAGTATTCTTCTCCCGGAGAGAAAACGACTTCGTTTTGCATTAAGCGTAAAACGATGTCATTTTGTCATTGGTAGAAGATTAAAACGTCAGAGAGAAAATGACATCATTTTCTTTTTGACAAAACAAAACCACCGCCACCTAGCACCCCTCCCACCCTTCATCTTCGTCCCCTCCCTTGAGTCCCTTCTGACCTTCCCTCTCCACTCCCACCTCCGGCTCTCCGCCTCCAGCTCTTGGCGTATCCCTCCGCCTCTGGCTCTCGTTGTCACTCTCTCTGTTAAAATTTTCCCTCGTCTCTCCATCCCACCTACCACTTATCTCGTCATGAGTCGTGACCCAGATGTTGTCCGGATCAATGGCTCCCTCTCCCTCCGTGACCCAATCGTCGTCCTCCGTCGCAAGTGGCATCGCACCGTTGCATTTCCTATGTTTTTCAGTGAAGGTAGGTGATTGTTATATGAATTGGTGTGAATGATTGGTGCGGTGATTGTTTTGTCCGTGACCTAGTCGCTGTGAATGAATTGGTGATTGTTGATTGAATGGATTGGGAATTGATTAAATGGAAATGGATTGAGAATTGGTGAATGTTGATTGAATGGATTGAGAATTGTTGTTGATTGTTGTGGTAATTTTTTTGTTTTTGTAAGCTTCTCATATGTCCGTTGACAAACTCAATAATCACAATGAAAAACTCACCAATTGCTGTTGAATTGGTGTGAATGAATTGCACATTTAAATAAGAAATTTAGACACATACCAAATATTCTTACTACATAGGGATGCTTAAACTTTTCAGATTTAAACCTCAATGGGATGATAATGTGTTTTAACCTCCTCCTACATTGAACCACTCAGTTCCTCTAGGAACTACATTGAGCAATAAAAAGTAATTAGCTATATAGTACATGTATCGCATAATAACTAATTACAAAACCAAATCTCAACAACAATTTTTCTAATCAAAATTTGTATGCATAATCAAAATCCAAAATGTAAATACACTCGCAAGTTTTATCTTAAATTTTTTTTAATAACTCATGAGAGTCTTATGATCCATATAAACTTTCTAGATGGGAATAGATGTTGACACTTTTGTATAGAACATGTGTATAGCTACATTCTATGTGTCATATTATCAAACATGTTTTGTGTGTTAACAAAACAAAATTAAGAGCTAAAAGAAAGTTGGACTACTTCAGCTTATGGCTATTGTAGAAAAACCTTGGATGATTGACAAAAACATCTATTGAATTGTTGAACTGTGTTCTACTTCAGCTTATGCCCATTTTAAAAGAACCTTGGATGATTGACAAAAACATTAAACATCAATTGAACTATTATGTTGAAATGTGATAAAATATCTCAACGTTCTAATTATCATTATGAGCGATAAAGATGCATGATTTACTAGATGATCTTGACCTATTATTCAATATAATGAATGTTGGACTAAAATTTTTAATAGATGATCTTAATGGTAGAGAATATGAATTGTTAATTAGTAAGGAAAAAAGGGAAACAAGAAAGGAAGCTAATTCTTGAACTTTGTGAGTTGTATAATTAATAAGAAAAAGAGCTGTTATCTAGATCCATCATGCTATACTAGGCTTGGAATTCATGAAACTAGTTGCAAGAAACAAAAGGCATATGTATAGTCATGAGGGCAAGAAGATGGCAAATCACATCAGTTTATTTTCATTAAAAAAATCATAAGTTCACAAATTAATGCACTGTTCCGTACCTTGAACATAATTTGCAAAGCACAAGTTCATTAGAGTCTAGAAGAGATGTTTCATTTGACACCATGCATTATAGCGATAAATTATGATCAGCATTCTATTGTACCCTTTCATCATCAATTTACTTTGCCTTTACATTTATTGACTCAATAAGTCATTATTCTAAATTTATACTAAGTAATACCTTTTTGTAAATCGTGATGGACCACTTTGGTTTAATCACTAATGTTATATGAATTTTTTATTTTATTTCTTTAACATAGTGACTTATTTATTTACATAAGGTCTTAAAGGACCTTACCATCAAATTGTTTTTTATTGCCTTACTTTCAAACTAAGAAATTATTAATCAACGATTGTTTTACTTGCATTTTGATATAATGTTAGCTTTTTATAAGATTTGGTACTTAATGTAGCTTATATTTTATTTTAAATCTAGTGATTTAATGGTTGGTTTGTCATATCAGATGGATGAACATATTATTCCTTCAGTTGAGAGTTTTAATCTGGTACCAAAGGTAGAAGTGCAAACTTCTATTTTGACATTGAGTGATGATAGAAGTTCAATTAGAAGTCAAATTAGTCAAGTTAAAAGTGATGTTTGGAATCACTTTAAGAAGACTACATCGATCGAGGGAATCGAACAAGCAGAATGCAATTATTGTCATAAGTTATACTCAAGTGGTTCGAAAGGTGGAACCTCTCATTTAAAAAGACATACTGAATCATGTATCAGAAAGAAGATGGTTTTAGGAGGTCAATCATTTTTTACCCCTAACCTTATGAAGGGAAATAACGAAATAACCATAACAACTTCTAATAATAAAAGATCAAGAATTTTGATGGCTAATATGATTGCTGGAGATGAACATGCATTGGCTATGGTTGAAAGTGAGAGATTTAGGATATTTCTCAATTCACTCCAATCGAATTTCAAGGTTCCAAGTCGGAATACATTGAGAAGTGATATTTTGAAAATTTATAAGAAGAATAAGAGAGAAACATTAAGAGTATTGTCGAGTGTTGAAGGACGAATTGCCGTAACAACAGACATGTGGACAGCCGATAACCAACATAAGGTTACATGGCGGTGATGGTACTTTATATTGATAATGATTAGAAGCTATGCAATAAACTTTTGAGGTAATTTATATTCTTTAATATTATTATCATTTACTTAATTTCATTATTTTATGAATTTATGATTTATATTGTTATGCTTTCTTATGATAGGTTTATTTATGTGCCGACACCACATACAAGTGAAAAATTGGCAAACATGTTGATAAATTGCTTTCTGGGTGTGAACATCGACAACAAAGTTTCTTGTATCACAATCGATAATTGTAGCACAAATGATGTTATGATTGAGAAGTTGAAGAGTAAGATATGAGTTGGGAGTTTATTGGCTGGAGGTAAGTTATTTCATATGCGTTGTTTTGAGCATATTCTTAACTTGATTGTGAAGGTTGGGTTGGAGACGATAAAGGAATCAACTGAGTGTATTCGAAGTAGTGTTTTATATTGGAGAGAAACTCCTAAAAGAGTTGAGAATTTTGAAAATGTTGCACAGATTTTATGCATTCCCTACACAAAGAAGTTGGTTTTGGATTGTCCTACGAGATGGAACTCAACCTTTAAGATGTTGGAGTTGGCAATTCCTTATGCTCAGTTATTTACTAGATTAGCCGAAAGGGATCCTCAGTATACCCCCATACCATCAAGGGACCAGTGGGAGTTAGCTAAAGAACTTTGTATGAAGTTGGAATTAGTCAATAGGTGGATTGAATTGTTTTCAGGAACAAAATATCCAAATTCACACCTTATCTTTAGCATTATGACCATCATAAAGCATGTTTTGGGATTGTGGATGTTTTACTCTAATGAAGTGATTCAGACAATGTGGCAGCAGATGATGGAGAAGTTTAATTCTTATTGGTCTAAGGTTGGACATATTGTTGCAGAATTATATGTGTTGGACCCGAGATATAAGATGGATGGTGTTGAATATATTTGTAATGTATTGTATAATGGTGAAGCTCAAGAGCATGTAGATATCATGAAACAATTACAGTATCAATTGTTTCCATGATTATGAAGCCAAAATGCAACAAACTCATGATCGAGATGCAGACAGTTCAAGTTCAACTCATACTTCAGTTTCAAGTTCGACATTTCCTATCCCATTACCGACAGATTGTCTTTCAAATTTTTTAAAAGAGAAAAGGGTTAGGATATCTTATGGCACGATGGAGTTCGACAGATATATTTCTGATGAGTGTGTTCCTGAAATTGAAGGTGAGTTATTCGATATATTGTTATGGTGGAAGACGTTTGGAC
>JAOSBN010000004.1:20491278-20513424 GCA_027563595.1 Erythroxylum suave | reverse complement strand
CCAAGTTTAAGAGTACCCGAAGCATGAATTGGGAAGGTTGAGACATGAAGTGTACATACTTTGTTTTAAATGAATAATTTGCAACGTTTTGGATTGTTTTTCATGATTTGAAATTGTATGGTAGGATGTGAAATGTTTTGCACAATTTGAACTGTTGTGCATGAACTAAATATTTTATTGGTTTTATATTCAAGGAGTGAGTATGTTGCCTCGAAGAAGAACTCGATGAGCTTTGACTCAAGCTAGCTCTTGCCAAGGGAGCACTGATGAGTCTTACGTCCCATAAGATGTGGGGACACATTCTACCCCTGCTCCTGAGGCACCTAGCATGCATCATGAGGTGCCTCCACCGCTCCTCCTATGCCTCAATCTAATCCTCTAGATCCAAGTTTCTTTCAAGCCTTTGCTCAGACTTTCTCCTATGTCATGGGCCAAGGGTCTCAGGTCCCGATGTAAGCACCAATGGAGAGAAGTGGACAATATGATAAGCTCCACAAGTATGGAGCTGTGGACTTCAATGGGACTACAAATTTCGAAGAGGCTGAAGCATGGATTAAGAGGACTGAGAGGGTCCTAAATAAGATGAAGTGCTTAGATGAGGAGAAGCTGGATTATGTAGTGATCTTGTTACAAGGGGATGCACTCCATTGGTGGGAATCGGTGCCCTACAGTCAGGTGATGCCTCTAGTGTTGACATGGAGAGATTTTCTGGAGGTGTTTAGGAAGAAGTACCTCTTAAGGGTGTATGTACAAGAGAAAGCCAGGGAATTTCTGAACCTCACACAGAGGGATATGACTATGAGTGAGTAGGAGCTGAAGTTCACCCAACTTTTCAGATATGCAGCAAACATTGTGGCTAATGAAGAAGAAAAGTGTCGTAAGTTTGAGGGAGGTCTTCACTTGAGGATCAAGGAGAAAGTCTTGATCCACAATTTCTGTGACTACCAGCAGTTAGTAGATGCTGCACTCCAGGTTGAGAAGCTGAAGAATATAAAGAATGAAGTGAGCAGGAAGAGGAAGAACAAGGCGCAGTCTTCCAAGAAGGGGATGAGTGCTCCAATGCCTGAGAGGAGTGCGAAAAGCTTCCATACACAGAGTGAGGCAGGAAGCAGTGTCATTACTAAGAACAAGCAAGTAAGAGCAGTGTCGGTGCAAGCCTCAACAACAAGAGGCAATAGCAGGGTAGGGAGGAGTAGATTAACAAATCCCCAATGTGATCATTGTGGGAAACTACACAAGGGAGAGTGCCTCAAGTTACTCGGAGCATGTTTCCGATGTGGAGAAAGGGGACACATGATTAGGGATTGCCCCCAAGTAATAGGGAATGAGGGGTCATGGTCACAAGCCCCAAGGAGAGTCGAGACAGTGGGTACCAAGCTGGTCACAGAGATGGGCAGTTCTGGAGCTGCAAGGAAGGCTATTCCTTCAGGAAGGCCAAGGGGTCAAGCTCAAGGTCAGCCACAGGCAAGGGTGTTTGCCATGACAAGGGAGGAAGCTACAGCCGCACCTGAAGTTGTCACTGGTATGGCTCAATTACTCAATTCTGAAGTATATGTGTTGATTGATTCTGGTTCCACACATTCTTTTGTTTTTGCAAGCATGACATTGCATGATGTGAATTCAGTGCCTTTGAATAGCCCGTTGATTGTTAGTACTCCTTTAGGGTAGAATGTGATAATAAGTCAAGTATATAGAGGTTGTGAGCTCTTCATTGACGGTGTTAGATTGGTAGTGGACCTCCTACCTCTAGACCTAAAAGGTTTGGAGGTTATACTGAGAATGGATATCATGGAGAAGTATCATGCAAAGTTAGATTGTGGCCTTAAGAAAGTGGAGTTTGATCTGGGCAACAACGAGAAGGTGATTTTTAGAGGAGACAAGAGAGCACCAGTACCAAGAATTATTTCGGCTTTGTTAGCTGATAGGATAATAGAAAAGAGGTGTGAAGCCTTCTTGGCACATGTGGTGGATACTAAGGTGAATGAAAGAATGTTAAAGGATTTTCCGATTGTGAGGGAATTTCCTGATGTGTTCCTAGAGGATTTGTCTGGTTTGCCACCGGTAAGGGAAATTGAGTTTGCCATTGACTTGATTCTCGGAACCCCACCTATTTCCATACCACCTTATAGAATGGCTCCAGAAGAGTTGAAGGAGCTTAAGGAATAGTTAGAGGAACTGTTAAAGAAGGGGTACATAAGGCCAAGTTCGTCACCTTGGGGAGCGTCTGTTCTATTTGTCAAGAAGAAGGATGGAACATGGCGGATGTGTATTGATTACCGGAGACTCAACAAGGTGACCATCAAAAACAAGTATCCTCTGCCTCAGATTGATGATCTGTTTGACCAGCTGCAGGGAGCAAGGGTCTTTTCCAAAATTGATCTCAGGTCAGGTTATCATCAGCTCAGAATCAAGGAGTTTGATGTAAGCAAGACAACCTTTAGGACTCGGTATGGACATTACGAGTTCTTAGTCATGCCATTTGGTTTGACCAATGCTCCAGTTGTATTCATGGATCTTATGAATAGGGTCTTCAAGGAGTATTTGGATCAGTTTGTCATAGTGTTTATCGATGACATTCTGGTCTATTCCAAGAGTGAAGGGGAATATGAGGAGCATCTTAGAAGAGTGTTGCAGACATTAAGGGAGAAGGAGCTTTATCCTAAGTTTAGTAAGTGTGACTTTTGGCTGCATGAAGTAGTATTCCTTGGACATATAATTTCTGAGAATGGGGTACATGTGGATCCAAGGAAGATTGAAGCAATGATGAATTGGCATATACCAAAGACAGTGACAGAAGTGAGGAGCTTTCTGGGTCTGGCAGGATATTATAGGACGTTTGTGGAAGGATTCTCTATGATTGCTACTCCGATGACTAAGTTATTGAGGAAAAGAAGATTAACAAGTGCTCCAGTTTTGATGTTGCCTACTGGAGATGAGGGCTATACAGTGTACAATGATGCTTTAAGGAAGGGTTTAGGTTATGTGTTGATGCAGGGAGACAGGGTTATAGCTTATGCTTTAAGGCAACTGAAGCCTTATGAATTGAATTATCTAACACATGACTTAGAATTGGCAGCAGTGATCTTTTCCTTGAAGATTTGGAGACATTATTTGTATGGGGTTCAGACGAGGATTGTTATAGATCATAAAAGTCTCAAGTATCTGTTGAGTCAGAAGGAACTGAATTTGAGATAGAGAAGGTGGATTGAGTTGCTTAAGGATTATGATTTGTTGATTATCATCCAAGAAAGGCAAATATGGTGACGGATGCTTTGAGTAGGAAATCCTCAATAGCCCATGTTCAGACAGTTATATGCCTTTATTGGAGGAGATGGCTAAGCTTAGGATAAGCTTGACACAGGAGGAACCAGATTGTGCTATTGCAAATTTCAGAGTAAGGCTGATACTCAGGGAGAAAGTAAAGGAGTTACAGGCACAGGATGCAGAATTAAGTAAGCTTCGAGAAGAAATTAAGAATGGTAAGAAATCTGAAGCAGTAGTGAGGGATGATGGACTCATGATTGAAGGAAACTGACTATGTATCCCAAATGTCAAGGAAGTAAAGGATGAGATATTGGATGAGGCACACAATATGCCTTATGCTATGCACCCATGTAGCACTAGGATGTACAGAGATTTGAAAGAACATTTCTGGTGGAAAGGCATGAAGAAGGATGTAGTAGAGTATGTAAGTAAGTGCCTGGTGTGTCAGTAAGTCAACGTTGAGCACTAGGCACCTTCAGGAAAGTTAAGGTCATTGTCCATTCTTGAGTGGAAATGGCAAAGGGTGACTATGGACTTTCTGATGGGTTTGCCTAAGACTAGTAGGAAGCATGATGTTATATGGGTTATTGTTGATCAGTTGATGAAGTCAGCTCATTTTCTAGCAATTAAGCAGACTGATTCCTTACATTTGCTAGCAAAGAAGTATATTGATGAGATAGTAAGATTACATGGGATTCCAGATTCTATAGTTTCTGACAGGGATCCTCGGTTCACTTCGAGATTTTGGGGAAGCTTACAAGAGGCTCTAGGAACCAAGTTGAGTTTTAGTACTGCTTTCCATCCCCAGACAGATGGTCAATCTGAGAGGATCATTCGGAAACTTGAGGGAATGCTCAGGGCATGTGTGATGGATTTCAAAAGAGCTTGGGATGAGCATTTACCATTAGTCGAATTTGCTTACAACAATTCATACCATTTGAGCATTTAGATGGCACCTTATGAAGCACTGTATGGAAGGAGATGTAGAACTCCGATATGCTGGGATGAAGAAGGAGAAGGAAGCTAATAGGACCAGAATTGGTTCAGATGACAGTTGACAAGGTCAATTTGGTTAAGCAAAGGGTTACGGCAGCTTAGGATAGGATGAAAAGTCATACTGATGCACACTAAAGGGAGATGGAGTATGAGGTCGGTGAGAAAGTATTCCTTAAGACATCTCCTTCAAAAGGAGTCATGAGATTTGACAAGAAAGGCAAGTTAAGTCCAAGATATGTGGGTCCTTATGAAATTCTTGAGAGAATTGGACCATTAGCCTATAAGTTGGCATTGCCATCAGAATTGTCCCAGATTCATGATGTCTTTCATGTTTCCATGTTGAGGAGGTATAGGTCGGATCCCTCCCACATCATTCAGACCAATGAGGTTTAGTTGAGAGATGATTTGAGTTATGAGGAGATTCCAGTGGAGATTTTGGACACCAAGGAGAAGGTCCTCAAGAATAAAACAGTGCAACTAGTAAAAGTCCTATGGAGAAACCATTCGGTGGAAGACGCCAGGTGGGAGCCATGAAAGAGAAGTATCCACATCTCTTCAATGACTCAGGTAATAATTTCGAGGACGTAAGGGGGAAGAAATGTTGGGCCCCAAATTTTTTTTATCATTTTAGTAAGCATGAATTGAATGAATTTTGTGATCTTGTTGGATAAATTATTTTTTATTTGGAGTTCAATTATTATGTTAAGTTTAGGAGGATTTATTTCATGGATTGATGAAAATTTGAAGTATGAAATGGAAGAATTAAGATTAAGTTAGAGTATAGCATGGTGTAAATTAAATTGAAGAATTAAGAATGCATAAGGGTATTTTGGGTGGACTATTTAAGGTTAGGAGCTCTAAGGCATTAAAGGAAGGATAAGGTGGACTTTCCTCACTCATTAAGGATAAAATGGGAAGGGGAAAAGATTGTCTTGTAAATAAGAAGACAAAAATGTGAAGGAGGGAGAAAAAATTAAAAAAAGTAAAAGAGAGAAAGACGAAGAGAGGTTTCGGTGGAGTTAAAAGAATAGAGCTTTGAACTAGGTCACGACTTTTCCTAGTCTTAAAGAAAGAGTTGGAGGTTACTCAAGAAAGAAAAAAGAAAGAGGAAAGGAAGAGCTTTCTTTAGAACCAAGAATCTCATTATTTGGTGAAGATTCAAGGTAAGATTGATTTTAAATCTATTGGAGTTTTGAAGGGTTTTTGCTTCAAAAAGCTTAAGAAATGTATGGGTTTAAGAATTCTAGGACCCATATTAGTGCATGTGCATTGTGGGTTCTCAAATCTGAAATTTTATTGAATGGGGATTGTTTTCATTGTTAAAGGAAATCAAGAGAGGCAAGAGGAGCAAGAGGAGAGACATCTTTAAATCCAATACCTGAACAAGCAAGGATTTCAAGGTGGGTATGATTTTATAATAGAGTGAATGAGCCACTCATTGTTTTTCTTTAAATTAAGAAAGCTGAATGGTTTTAAATTGCATCATAAATGTTGCATTTGTTTGCATTTGGTTGGCTGTGAAATTGTTGCATTAATTTGCTACATGAATTGTGTTCCTGATTTATAAAAATGTTTCTTTTTGAAAAGATGCAAGATTGTAAAAGCATATTTTCAAGAATGTCTCTTTGAAACATCTCATGTGCATGAAAAACAAGTTTCCAACAAGATGTCATTTAAGGCAAACTATTTTCAATTCATGAATGACATGCTATGTGGGTTTGTGGTAGTCCCTCAAGAACCTTCATGTGCACATTGACCTAAGAATAGACTTCTCTCGTCTGCCTGCTAATGGCACAGAGCTCCTCTAAGGGCTCCCTCAAGTTTACAACTACACAGGACCATTATATGGAAATGTGTAGTGCGTCATGAATTGGACTTACTCGAACCATTTCTGATGTGTTTATGTATATATGATTGTGACAAGTTTGATGCATGCACGGTTTATAAGTGCTCATGAATTGTTTTGATTAAGTGTTTGTGTTTTCTATGAGATAACATTATGGTTTCAAAATGTAAAATGACAAAGAGTTTTTATTTTTAAATGGTTTTGCTTGTTTCGCACATATAAAATTGTTATCCATGAGCGTTAAACTCACCCCCTCCCAAATTCTATCCTATTCAGGTGATGAGCAAGGGAATGAGTAAGCCAAGAGTTAAAGCATAACTCAAATCTGCCTAATTTCTTTTGTATTCTTAAGTTAGATTTTTTGGGAATTCAAGGCTTTAGCCACACTTCAAGTGTATTTTGTATCTTAGTTCTCAAACTCAATGGATGTATTGTATCTTGAAATGTTCAGTAAAGCTTTGTAATGACTTCTGCTTATTAATATGAATGAAATAGACTTCTGTCTATTATTATGAATGAAATGTCTTTTGGGTTTGATGATAATTACTGTTAAGATTTCACATTGCATGTGATGATTAAATGAGTTGGAGGTTTTGGGGAAGCAGTGGATGTTTATGTTTTGTGTAATCGGTCTTTGGAATGGAATGAATGAGGGTGGTTGAAAAGATTTAAGTCTGCTTTAAGTAAGGTAGATTGCAAGAAGGAAAAACAGATAGAGTTGCTTAATTTCTTTTGTATTCTTAAGTTAGATTTTTTGGAATTCAAGGCTTTAGCCACATTTCAAGTGTATTTTGTATCTTAGTTCTCAAACTCAATGGATGTATTATACCTTGAAATGTTCAGTAAAGCTTTGTAATGACTTCTGCTTATTAATATGAATGGAATAAACTTCTGTCTATTATTATGAATGAAATGTCTTTTGGGTTTGATGATAATCACTGTTAAGATTTCATGTTGCATGTGATGATTAAATGAGTTAGAGGTTTTAGGGAAGCAGTTGATGTTTATGTTTTGTGTAATCTATCTTTGGAATGGAATGAATGAGGGTGGTTGAAAAAATTTAAATCTACTTTAAGTAAGGTAGATTGCAAGAAGGAAAAACAGGCGAAGTTTATCGTCTGTGATGACATCACAAACAGACGCAAAGGAAAAATGTAGAGAAAGAGTATCGTCTGTGATGACGTCATACGCAGACGCAAATGAAAGGCAGACACAAATCGAGAGGCAGACGAAAACAAGGAACACAGACGCGAGAAACATAGATGTAAGGAACACAGACAACACGTCATAACAAGACGCAAGGAATCGTCTATGATTACACATCATAACACAGATGATAAAATACAGACGATAGATGGTCAACACAGATGAAGAAAGTCAACTACAGACAATAGAACCCAGACGATAGAACACAGATCGTAAGCAAACATAGACGATAGGCCAACCATGGACGATACAAGAAGAAGTTAAGTCAGTATGATTGAACAGTCACTTAGTTGGGATTAAACACCAAATTCACTAATCAAGGATCAAGAAGTGATTATCAAGGATCTAGAAACAGTTAGAGACTTAGGCTACAAGTAATAGTAAAGGGACAAAATGTTGGAAGAGATCAAGATCAAGTTCTATTTTAAGGACTGTCTTGATGAGGGCACTCCACCCTTGTAGGATGCACGTCCAGATGTCACTTAGGACATCGGACACGTGTCTCGCAAGGGTGAGGTTCCCAACACAGCCAATAGTATGGTTGCTTGCATCACGCATCATCTCAAAGGGAAGTGACCAATCTGGTGTCATCAAAATAGGTGTTGTTGTAAGTGTTGTCTTTGGTATGTTAAAAGCATTTAAACAATCATCATCAAACACAAAAGGCACATTTTTAACTAACAAATTCGTTAATGATCTAGCAATAAGAGAAAAGTCCTTGATGAATCATCCGTAGAACCCTGCATAATTAAGGAATTGTTGATGCCCTTGATGTTGGTAGGAGGTGGAAGCTTTTCAATCACTTTAGTCTTAGTTTGATCTATCTCAATCCCTCTACATAAGATCTTATAGCCTAAAACTATTTCCTCTTAAACCATCAAATGACACTTCTCTCAATTCAAGACTAAATGAAACTCCTTGCATCTTTGTAATACTCTATCCAAATTAAAAAAACAATGATCAAATGAGTCTCCACAAACGAAGAAGTCATCCATAAATACCTCCATGAAGTCCTCATTCATATCTACAAAGATGGCCATCATGCACTTTTGGATGAAGATGGTGCATTGCATAGGCCACAAGGCATCCTCCTGTAAGCAAAAGTCCTATAAGGACAAGTGAAAGTGGTTTTCTCTTGGTCTTGTGGGTATATGAACACCTGAATGTATCATGAATATCTATTAAGAAAGCAATAAAAAACATGGCCAGTCACCCTCTCAATCATTTGGTCCACAGAAGGTAATGGAAAATGGTCCTTCTTAGTGGCTAAATTAAGCTTTCTATAGTCAATGCACACTCTCCAACATGTGATGGTTCTAATGGAAATCTATTCACCTTTTTCATTCTCTATCACTGCCATGCCTCTCTTCTCAGGCACATGTTGCACTGGACTCATTCACTCGCTATCTGAAATTGGGTATATAATACCTGTATCTAAAGCTTCACCACCTCCTTCTTCACAACCTCTTGCATGGTTGGATTTAACCTTCTTTACCTCTCCCTCAGTATCTTGCATCCTTCTTCAAAGTTAATCCTATGCATCACCACATTGGGGATTATCCCTCTAATATCATAAATTTGCCAACCCCCCATGGCTCTTGTCCTCTTCTTAATGGTGTCTAACGCTTTCTCTTTTTGCTCAACATTCAATTAGTTAAGGTGTGGTCCTTGCCTAAAAATGTGTATCTCAGGTGACAAGGTAAGGGTTTTAGTTCTAAAGTAGGACGCTTTACAATGGAAGATGGTGTGGGTGCATCCTCTCTCTCTAACTTCTCTCTTTCACCCTCCTCACACAATTCCTCTTCAGTCACACTCTCATCCCTATGCACTTCAATAATTTTCTCAAATTTTGTCTCATTTTCCTTCTCAACCTTTCACACAATCATCCACAACATCAAATTTCATACAACCACTTCCATCTACCGGTTTCTTCAAAGATTTATACATATTGAATTCAACCTACTAACCACCAATTCTAAAAACCAGTTTTCCTTCATGCACGTCAAATAATGCCTTACCAGTATTCATAAAGGGCTTAATAATGGACAATTCCTATCTTCTTTAAAATCCAACATAACAAAATCAACAGGAATTATAAATTATACACTTTTACTAGAACATCTTCTATTATCCTAAATGGCCTTTTGATGGATTTATCCGCAAGTTAAATAAGCATGGATGTTAGATTGAAATCTTTAAGCCCTAATTTCTTGAAAATAGACAAAGGCATCAAATTAATACTTACGCCTAAATCACATAAGCATTTAAAATTCAAAATCAACAATGACATATGGAATAGTAAAACTTCATGGATCTTGAAGTTTTGAAGGCATTGTGCTTGTGATGATCGAACTACAGTTCTCTGTCAAGGTCACCGTCTGATTGTCCTCCCAAGTATGTTTGTGTGTCAATGTGTCCTTAAGAAACTTTGCATACTAGGGTGAGCACTCCAATGCCTCCATTAAAGACAAATTAATCTGAAATTTCTTTAACTTCTCCAAAAATTTGGAGAATTGAGTGTCAACTTGATGTTGTCTTACCCTTTATGGATATGGCATCTTAGGCTTGTAGGGTGATGGTGGTATATATACTTCTCTTCTTCTTTCTCTTCCACATTTTCCTTTTGTTGGCTATCTTTTTAAACGTTTGGCTCCTTCAATTGCTTATCACTCCTAATTGTAATCGTCTTGAGTTGTTCCTTTGGATTGGACTCAGTGTTGCTTGGTAAACTTCCTAAATTCCTAGAAGACAAAGCATTAGCAAGTTGACCTACCTGTACCCCCAAGTTATGGATGGATGAAGCGTGGTTCTTAGCAATCTAGTTAAACTTTGACTTTATTCTCTTCTGACTCTCTTCTTATCTTTGACCTTCCTCTTGGCTTGAGAACTTTGAACCCTATACATCCATTAACTTGTCCATTTTGTTCTCCAAAGATGTAAGTCGGTTTTGCTGAAATCTGTGAGGTCCTTGTACTCTCAGTTGGCCACCTATACTGTTAGTACTCCACGAAAATTTTGGGTGGTTTTTCCACCCAAGATTGCAAGTATTAGAGTATGGATTGTTATCTCATTATGGCTGACCAAAGTAATTTACTTGTTCTGTACCACTCACTCCCAACAAGAAGCATTCAGCTGTACCATGATTGTCCTACCTACATAATTCACATTGTAACGACATGGTTTTGACTGTGGATGAAGAAGCTCCTTGCATGTTGGTTAACTGCTTGGTGAGGGCAACAATCTGTGCTTGCAAGGTTGTCACTATGTTAAGTGGAAACTTTCATTTCTGCTCCTTGGACCCTTGTCTACTCCTTTCATTTGACCACATACAGCTGTTACTCGCCAACTCTTCCAAAAGATCATGAGCTGCATCAATGGTTTTCCTTATCAAAGACCCTCTTACAGCTGTATTTATTGTTACCCTTATACTCTGAGTTACACTATTGTAAAATTTCTATAAAACAAATTCCTTCGGAAGGTTGTGGTAGGGGCAACTCCTTTATAATTCCTCAAATCTCTCCCAGGTTTCATACAATGACTCTTCATCACTTTGTTGAAAGTTGGTGATCTCTTTGATGATTTTTGTTGTCTTGTTTAAGGAAAAGTACTTAGCTAGGAAAGCTTGAGTTAGTTGCTCCTAAGAAGTGATTTGGCTTGCACTGAGGGAGTTATAACATTCCTTTGCCCGATCAATTAAGGTAAACAAAAACAATCTTAACCTCACAGTGTCATCAGACATCCTATTAAACCTAAAGGTATCACAAATCTCCAAGAAATTTGCAAGATGGGCGTTGGGATCTTCTTTGGACAGGCCATAAAACTACACAATGCTATAAAGTATATTGAGAAGTGTCAGCTTGATTTCAAAATTATTGGCCTGAATCGCTAGCCTTGCAACTCCTTAAGGACTAAAACCTGGCTTCATAAAGTCCATCAATGTCCTCTTAGCTACTTCTTGCTCTCCTTCTTCTTCCATATTCCTTTCCATTTTGACTTGATGTCTAGCTTTTCTTAACTCTCTTTCGTGCTTTATAATATCTGAAAGCTCTTCTTCACTAAGCTTGTTAAACCTTCTTATGTTCCTTGTGTTTATACACCTGCAAAAACGTAAGGAAAAGTATCAAACAATCTTAAATCAAAGTCACCTAAACTAAACATGATGTTAAACAAAACAATCCTTGACAACGGCGTCAAAAACTTGTTGACTGCAAAACCAGTACTTATTTTACACTAAAAATCGCAAGTATACTGGTTGTTACTTATAGTTAAAATAAGATATCGTCCCGCAGAGATTGTGCTTAGGCATCACTTAATTTAGGTTGTGCTTTGTTTAAGACTCAATTTTGAATAATAAATTGAAAAGTAAACTAAATTAAACAAACTAGCAACAATAAAAATAATGTAATGATGGAAATCCGTAAAAAGAATTAAACAAGTTATGGGAGAAGATATTTTACCTATCATTAATGCTAATCTAGCCTTTTATGTGTTTATAAGGTGTCAGTTCTGGACGATCGTAAGGTTGATTACTCTCTCTCTAGTTATAACCATACCCTAAATTGTAAACCCTAATCAAATTATGGACTTGTAATCTCCCAATTCATATATTACCCCCAATTCTAATTAATTCTAAAGCTCTCTAATAAACAATCGAATCTTGCAAGGGATCTCTCTTTACGAAATTATCTACTAGATTGATTAAATGGTCAATTAGATCGCCTAACTCTCATTAATCCAATCTAATCATTTTTATCCAGTTCACCCTCTCGGTTTGTTATTGAAACATGTAAATACATTAATCAATCATAACACCCAAATCAAGAAAGCACAATTCAACTAGATTAACATTAAAAATAAACAAAATCCGAAAGGAAAAGTTAGAACATTATAAACAACTCAAAATCTATAACCATACAACCCTTCTCAATCTTACACATTAAATGAATAAAAAGATAAATGGGGAGGAAATGAAACTTAGATTGGATGATTCAAGAAAGCAGTAGCGTCTGAAGATCACATATTTTGAGAAGCACATCAGAACCCCCTCTTCTTCTTCTCTCTTTCTTCTCTCTCTGTCTCTTTTGGGTTTCCAAATTTAGGCTAAATGTAGACTCTTCTCTAGGGTTCTATCCTTATCCTTTTATAGTCTTTTCCAATTAAGGTAACCATAGTGTTTTTTTAGGGTCCAAAATATCTGAAATGTCCCTCGAAAACTCGAATCTGAAAGTGACTCTGCACTTATCTACACATACGTCACAATCATGGCCCTTGGTGCAAGATCGCGGCCTAGTTATCTGCTCTCTGTCACGATTGTAGTAGACCCCCCACGATCGTGGCCCTATACTCGAGCTTCTATCAAAATCGTGGTAGATTTACCACAATTGTGGCCCTATATTGGTGCTTCTGTCGCGATCATGGCAAGTCCCCTATGATCGTGACCTTGTGTTTTGGTTCAGGTCTCCTACAAAACTCTTCCGAATGCCCTGAAACACTAACAAATTCTTCATGGCACCTCATATATGTATAATTGAAGCTCAAAAACATGTTCTCACCTAAAGAACACTTAAAACACAAATGTTTTTGAACTCACACAATTCTTAAGCTAAACACACACTAAACAATCAATTTAACCACTAAACACATATCAAATTACCTATAAAAATACAATGCAATCTACGCCTATCAGGCATTCCTTATAAATGTGGTTCGATGGTAGATGCTTGTGAGGTGATAATTTTTAGAAGTACTTTTAAGGTGAATTTAAGTTGTCTTATATTAATTCAGCTAATTGAGATTAGTCAACTTAAATTATATGATCTAGACTTCACAAGAATAATATCATCATCATCACCCAGTTCGAAATCCTGCATTGAGGAGGGGACTGGGGAGGTTCGATAGTACGCAACCTTACCCCTACATAGTAGAGAGACTGTTTCCGGTGAACGCACATGCAAATAAGACAATATATGAATGATGCAGGTTAAAAAAAACTATGATAAAATAACAAGAATAATATCAGTCATAAAAAATTGTTTTTGATCATCAATAAGGATAAAATAGTCAAATGAATCAAGAACACCCACAAAAGTTCCACATCAAATATGAAGTTAACTAGACCAAAGTGTCCATCATGAACCAAAAAAATAATTAAATTAAACACGACCACTTATTAAAAAGCATTGTTGCTAAACAAAAGGAGAGGCAAACAAACAACACCAAGATTTCCATGTTAAGGCTGAATGAAACCAATAAAAAATGTAGTGAAACAAGCCTTTAGCACTATCACACAATCAACATCGACAATGGAGAGGAAGAGTTTCATATTGCCAAAACCACTATTGAGCCATCGATGCACACCAATGGTGTCACTGTTGCACACCAATTGGTGTCAACATAGGGGTGGGAGAGAGGAAGAGCCAACGTCGAAGAGGGTACTGGAGGTTGGGTCATTGTTACAAACTCTGTCATGCATCAGCTTATGGGAGACAAGAACGAATCATTCAATGGCAAGTGAAGCTCAAATGCAAGTCTTCCAATGACAACCTTTAAGGAGAGATCAACCATCTACTAATGCTTTTAGTGATTCCAGGGTGAGGGAAAATGGTCACCTAGAATGAGTGACCTAAGAAATTTCAAGATTCTTCACTGGACAAAACAGAAGCGTGGTAAAGGAGAAGGAAGAATGGAAGCTAGAAAAAGTTCAAAACGCCAAGATGAGCTTTAATATCATGTTATAAATATATAAAAATGCTATTCTATATTAATGATTTTTTACAAAGTATTAATACATATTTATACTAGCTAAATACAAAATAATATCCCTAAAATGAAGTCTACAATCAAAGAAAATTAGGAAATACAATTTTTTGCAATCTTATAAGATGTCATCTCATATTATCTAAACTATAACCATTATAATTTTACTCCTTTTAAAAGTAACTTTAAAACATTCTAAAATTTACTTGTTTTTGGCTTTTTTTAATGTGGTTTAATGATAATATACATTTTATTTAGACATAACCATAGTAACAATGGCCAAAAGTTGTCATATGATCAATATTTTAAATTCTAGTTTATATTAAAAATCCACAAATTCCAATGTTCCTCTACCTTTTTCATAGTTTTTGTTCTATCTTATCCTCTCGCTTCTTCCAATAAAAGGATTAATTAAACTATTTTTGTCATGCTAACTTAGACTCTTTTAATCCTCTCATTTACTAACTTAAACAAAAATCTAACCATCAAGTTTTCTTCTTCTTTTTTTGTTGCATTTTTTGAATTGAAATATGAAGTAGTGGATGCCAAAACTTCTATAGGTTCAACCTAAATTCAAGAATTACATTATTGTAATTTAATAATCATTTAGAACTTTATAGACCAAGTTTAATTAGGAAGGATATGTTATGATAACAGGAGATTAAGGTCATATTTTCACCCATTTTAAGATTTTTTCATTTAAAAATACATGAAATAATTTTCTTTTATATTATATATTAGTGTATGATAATTATAAAATCTTATTTAATTTGTTTATATAGTTAAAAAATCATTACCTTATTATTATGAAAAATTCATTCAAAGAAGTATTGATGTGATAAATGGGCTACCAAAATCAAATTATAGATATACAAATGAGGCGTATATATGATTGGATTTAGAGATTGATTATAATGTCCTAAGATATCTTTTTAACTCACATTTTAAGACTATATTCTTGAATCATAATAAAGACACCACAACAAAACATGGTAACAACCTATATTAGTTGTAATAATTTTATTAAATAATTCTTTAAATGAATTCAAGTTTATTTAAACTCAAAATTATTCAATATTAAATTTGGATTTTTTCTTATCATCAACAAGATCTTCATTGAAGTTATTCTTTGAATTTCTTCTTTGAATTTTACGCCAACTTCTTCAACGTCAATATATTCGATAAGTGCATCTATTATTAATGAGTAATATAAAGGTAAGTAGAGCATCAATCTTATGTGGAAGCTATATGGATCTTATAAAATCTCATGCTACTAACTAATATAAAGAATTAAAATATAATGATTGGTTGATTAATGGAATTATGTAATAAAATATAAACAAGCTAAATAAAATGATAGTCAAAAGAATTTAAAAAAAGAGTAACTAATCAAATTAATTAATTAATGATAATTAATACTTAGATAAGTACTTTCCCTATTTTTTTCATTTTTAATGTCATTATTTAATAAAATTAAAATGGATTAATCATACCCACTAACCAAACTTCCTAAAAATTGAAATTGTAATCTTTTGAGCTAGTCACCTATTTTCTAGTTGGTTAAGCCATATATCTATCAAGGTAACACCACTTTAGATGTGTTAGGTTCTATGAATTTCTATGAAAGAATTAATCGTAACATAAGAAAGATCATGTTGATTTATCTATAGCCCCCTACCCTGGTCCACTTATAAGTAATTCTCTTAAAGCATCCACAAATGAAATATATCTACTTTTATATGTCGAGATGAGTAAATATACATTAAGAACAATTAAAGATAGTTTACAAATATTAATTTTATGTCATAAATAAAACTAAAACAATCCATAAAAAGATAATAACAAGGGTTTTCTCTATCTAATCACATAAAACACTTAGCCACAAACCATGTTTGAACAAACAAAAATAATTGAAAAATAAAATGCATCATGGTAAAGGAAATCTTGATGAAAATCTTGTAATTTGAGCAACTTAATCCATCAGGATGTTCTCCAATCTTGTTTCTCCAATGAAAAATCTTTAAAATTGACCTATTGAGTTTTAATGTACCCCCCAATTGATAACCTTAACTTTTTGAAGTAGAAAGAAGATTACGATATTGGAAGCCTCCAAAATTCTTCTAAATATTAGGGATTTTACACTTTAAATATGTTTATTCCACTTAAGACACAACCATATCATATTCCATAGATCATTATATTTCTTTGAAGAAGGGATTAGGCTTTGGAACGTCTATGTCCTAGATCATAGATCCTTCTATTTCTTTTTTAGGTATGGACACAATCTAAGATAAGGGCTAAGGCCTAGATATGCCTTAGATTGTGTCACTTTTTAGAATTTCTATCTGCTACACAGTCTCTCCCTAGATCATGTCATCGTTTATATGTGAACCTTGTTAGGCATAAGTGTTTGATATATCTTTTTGAACCAAAAGTTGTGTTTTTCTTCATTTCTTCCTAAAATGTCCTCCAATTCTTATTAAATCTCATACCAAGTTCAAAAATTCTTAATTACCTAAAAATATAACTAGAACTAAGTAAAAAAAGTAATCAAACTTAAAATTCAAGGAAAATATGTGAATATTCATGAATATCAAATATCCTTACGCTTAATATTTTACTTGTTCTTAGAAAATCAATCTCATTTACTCTTAACTTAAATATGTTTCAATTCCATAAAAATAAAAAATTAATTTAATTAATAAAGAGTATTTATCACTCTTTCAATTACATTATTCATCAACTAATTAGGTCCATAAATACTTGCAATAATTTGTATTTTGACTTAAATTAACCCAATAATCCTTTGTCCACCGTGGGTGCTAACTATATTCTCTTCAGCATCTCTTTTGCCTCCTTTATAAGAACATCATCTCCTTCCAGATTTTACTCTGATCTTACTAGATATAAACCTAATGACCTTTTGGACCAATCTCATATAATTCATCATCTCTAGGTAGACAGTAACCATTTACATCCTTATGTTATTCTTAGAAAAGAGTAAAACACTCTTCAAGATTTTTTCTAGTCTCGTTAAATAAGGTTCAACATAGATGCCACCTCTCTTCCTTTTTCCTATATAGTCTATGTGTATAGAAAAGCAATAACCTAGGTCACATAGTCTCCTCCGTTATATACTAGAGTTAGAAAAAGATCCTTAAGTGAAACCAAAACATTAACTCTCTTTCCTTCCCAAAATTGTATAAGTAATGATTATATGCAAGTAACAAAGAGTTTGAGATGTAATGTGGGTGCTTTTATTCATAAAAGGGTTACACTTAGGTGCTCCTCTCAATATAGAATCCCAAAATGCTTTAAGGTTCCATCTATATTGTTCATCAGGAAATTTTGGCATGAAGTTTCTAAAGGTTTCATTATTCACTTGCTTAGGTGTATAAAACCTTCATTATCTGATTATTTGCTATTATTCTCATACAATGCAGCTTCATTAAATCAATAACCCCCTCCAGACTCATGTTTCTTTGTTAGGAGTCATAAAATCAAATGTTAAATGATATAGTTTTTGATATTATTAATTGGCTTATGACTAATAAAAAGGGTTCTCCTAGTACTCCCTTCATATGCTTGAGTTATTTAAGCAATGGTTTTTTAACTTCTAAAAAAATTCATTTAATTTCTCCCAAGCCTAAATTGAATTGCATCCTTTTTGTCGCACTAGCATGTATAGTAATCATAAAAGTAATTAAAAATTCTAAATTAAATTTTTCTAAGCATATTTGGCTACTTTAAATAATATAGTCATCCCTTTACTTTTGTGGAATTAAAAGAGAATTCTTTATTGACTATAGCAAACCTATTATAAAATTACAATGAGATCCAATTATAAGATGGATTCAACAATTGAAACAATAACCAAGAAGTTACAAATAACTCATTTTAAAGGTTCCATTTGCTTTTCTTTTTTGGAGTAAGCAAATTGTGAGTTGTTTTTGCTATCATGATCTCTGTTATCTAATTAAGATTGGTTTCAGCTAGATAGCGCTTCTTAATGTCTATTCCATTGTAAAGTTTTTTTTCCTCTCTTTCCAAATGGAAT
This sequence comes from Erythroxylum suave, assembly GCA_027563595.1. Lineage (NCBI taxonomy): Eukaryota > Viridiplantae > Streptophyta > Magnoliopsida > Malpighiales > Erythroxylaceae > Erythroxylum > Erythroxylum suave. The sequence continues at coordinate 20,495,299 of JAOSBN010000004.1, read as the reverse complement.
AAGTGATGGTGATAAAAGCAATTTTGAGTCACTACATTCTGCTTCAATTGCTTAGTTTTTGCTATGATCCAGGTCAAATCCCCATTCCAATCATAACTCTAGCAATACTCCCCTTAACTTGTACATCACTCGACTCCAAACTACATTTGAATACCTGCACTAGAAAAATAGGTGCTCCCTATCCTCCACAGTCTCCTTGCATAATACACAAGTTGGATTAAAATCTCTAAAACACCATTTTTGTTCTAATTTTGTTTTGAATGACAATCTAAGTAATTATAGAAGCCTTAGGGTTTAATGAGTGTTTCTAGAGTAATTTATACTAAGCAACATCACTCACATTTGCTCTGAAGATTGTATAATAAGATTTTTTGTGAATACCCCCTTAGGTTTAATAATCCATAAAATGTTGTCCTTACTTTTGAGCCTATTATCTATATACTTTTGAGCCTCTTTTGCTAATGATATGGTTTCCATCCAATTGAATATGCACACTTATTTGGCTCAAAAGCTTTATTTGTGTGTATGTGGGATGAGGACATACCAATAAAGGACAGACCCTCCTTTTTGTTACTTGAAACTTCCTTTTACTTTTAATAGCTTTTAAACTCATTCTTACAATGGAAAGTTAGGTTTTTAAATAGATTAGAGGAGCAACTTACCCAAAAATGGAAAACTCCTAAATCTTGAAGTTTAGAACCCTAGATTTCAGAAAAATGGGATTCTAAGGTTGAAAATAGGTAAATTTTGGTGAGAATGGATTAGGAGTGCTAAAATTTTAGTAGGCTTCATTAGGTAAGTGAGTTTAGCTATTGACTTTCTGAGAGAAGGAGATAAAATGGAGGAGAGATGAAGGGTTATTTTTATATTTTTCAAGACATTTTATGAATCATTTTAGGAGGAGTTATGTTAAGGAAGGGTTTGTGAAATGGGTGTATCCCAGAACATAGATCTCTTTTTGTCCTGTTAGCTAATAGCCACGTTCTAAAGAACGAGCATGTCCCAGGCCATCAATCTTTTTCTCCTTCTTAACATAAGAGCATAAATCCATTGGTACTATATTTTTTTCTATACTCTAAAATACTTTTTTGAATTAATCAATATAATTGAGATTCATCATGTGTTACAATTAAAGAAATATTAGACCTTTCAAAATTACAAGTTTCAAACAACCAATTAATTTAAATAATCTTCAGGGTTTAAATTAATAAAAAGGCTTCAAGAAAAATAGGATAAAGGTTGATAATAGGGTTATAATCAATGAAAAAGGCTTAGGCTCAAAATTAAGGGACAAAATATAGTAAGGTAAATATCAAAGGAAAATAGGCTAAAAAAGTTATTGAATCTAAGTGCCTTTATCACTTTAATGCTTCTAAATTAACAAATGTGATCTCATTATATGTAATAAAAGAAATTTCTAGAATTATTCACTATACATGACAACACACATGAAAGAATAAAAGAGCTTCAGATTTTTTGAAATTTTGCTCTTAGGCTCAAAAACTCATATAAAAAATGGTTATATGTGCGCAAATAATATGCAATTTTCATTTAAATTAACTATATAAAAGTAGGCTTATTCTAACTATCATCCTTTTTCACTCTGATTCAAATCAATAATCAAAATGAAATAAAGTATTTATAGATAGATTCAAACTATTTCAAAATATCAGTTCATAAAATTCAATGACCAAGATTATAATAAGCTTAAGACAATTGTTATCCCCTTCCCCAAACTTAAAATTATCATTGTCTCCAACGTACACAATATAAGCTCTTAATATAAAAATTAAGAAAGTGGAGAAATTTTGGTATTTCCTTAAGTAATAAGAATTTCATATTCTGATTTCGACGAGGGTTCCATCCAATATAAGATACTCTACTCCTTGCAAAATATATTAAAAGATAAAAGAAAATAAAAATAACTAAGAAACATCGAATAAAATAACAAAAATGAAAGTACATTGCATTAATATGTAGATAAAAGAAAATAACAACGAAAATAAAGAAAACAAGAACAATACAAATAATAAGAAAAAGAAAAGATAACAAACCCAAAATTTATATATCTCTCATTCTCGTTGTGATGCAAGCATGTCCATTAACGGAAGGTCCTTGGATCATGTAGGCTCAACATGTACAGTAGTTGATGATGATGAACATGAGCCAAATGGTAAAAGCTGAACGGTCATACCCTCACAGGTCACCGTCTACATCGCGATCTCCTATCCATCTAATATAGGACTGAAATAGCTTCATTCGCTTTACAAGCTTCGCTTGTTATGTCCAGATAGTCCTTTGTATACCCATGGAGCTGCCCCATATGTCTCTCCAATCTAGCTATATTTAACTAGTAGGTGTCTATGCTCTTGGTACACCCGTACTATCGTCCTTTGGTGTAACCCCTCCTATCTTAAATGGTAGTGAATGTGACTGCGATGGTTTTGCAACTGTGTTTTGATCCTCTCTAGCTCATCCCGATGCTACTAACTCGTCGGGATTCCCAAAGTAAATATCACTCGTGGATCCTCACCATCTACTCAACATATGCATATACTTCATCACCTTTAAGTTAAGTGTTGTCATAGTGCTAACCTATCACATTGTGGGTAATTTGCTGGAGACCCCCATTCGTCATGCCAATCCCATCACATAGAGTCCAACATAGTTAGTACAACCTTCCTTTCCTCACTCTAACACCTGATGAATTGGGCCACTGTCTGCCCTAGGTGGATTGGTGTCCTCTTGCTTGTACTTTTGAGATAGAACACATATAACATTCCAAGTTCCCAACAACACTATGGCTATCACCTTGACCACTCAACATGTGGTTCAAAACTCTATGAATATATTGGAGTGTCTAGTGTCGTATAAACTATGCCTTAGATCTGCTCGAGTCATAGTCATTGTCATCGTTGATTATGCTCCGGAATCGTTAGGAAGACATCCCATACGACTGTGTAGTTGACCATATAGGTCACTAAACTGTAACCATTCACAGACTTACACGGTCAATTACATAAGCGTATATCTAACCGTGTAAATCTAAACCAACATGTCTAAAGAGTGTGTATCTCTTTATAAATGTGGGCAACTTCAAATTTAGATGAACAAATTTAAAAATTTTGCACTTAAAGTTATGAACCTTAACACGCGTACCTTAACACAATCATCATGCGTAAAAAACAAAACTCAATCAAACCCTATGCTAACATCAAGATAAACATAAACTGAAATAAAATTAAAAAATAAACTAATTCATGGATTGCCTCCCATGTAGCATTTAGTTAACATGGTTAGCTCGATATACCTTCTATGCTCAAGGTGACTTATATAAATTAGGTTTTTATGGCCTTACAATCGATTCTATGCCATTGCTTTTTACCAAGTTCTTTTTTAGTTTACTGCCTTAAACTTGTAAAGGTTGTAGTTGAATTTTAAAAGTGAAGTCTTACAAAACAACCAAAAAGAAATCTTTACATGGATTCACTTGATTCAATTACATCATCAAGTTTAAGAGTGGGATTATTGAAATTTCCCCCTTACTTAATTTTAAGATGCCATTGTCAACATATAACTAAGCAATTGCTAAAAGATCAAGGACTAGAGGTACTTTTATGTCTTTGCCATGTCAAGAATTACGAAAGATCTTATCCATAAGCACAAGCAACTTGTATAAGAATGCGTTTGGTTCAGCTTTTGGTAAGTAGAAAAGCACTTTTTTTTACTGGAAAAGCTATTTTAGGAGGAAAAAAAGAATGTTTAGCTGTAAACTTCAAAAGTACTTTTGAAATAGAAATAGCTTTTTTAAAAGCTAAATTACAGGTTTTTCAAAAGCTCAAATTTGAAGCTTTTCAAAAAAGCACTTTTTTAGGTATATTTTTATATCAATTAATGAGCCTATTTTTTAGTCCTTTTTACCCTTATGCTTTACATATAATTCTCACAATATCCACAAATACATCTTCACGTTTATTTTGAGATTTATATAATATTATTTGAATTTTTTATATGTTTTAAT
>JAOSBN010000004.1:20447888-20484116 GCA_027563595.1 Erythroxylum suave | reverse complement strand
AAGCTCACATTTAAGCACAATAAATCACCAAATAAGCATAGAATTAGGAACTAAAACATGCTAGATTTACACGCTATTAAATTGTAAAAGCTTTCTCCCTAGCAATTCACAGTTCAATAATGATTACCTGTTCAATAATGATTAGTTGTCCATTTCTAGCAAATAATATGGTTGTAGTATAGACAGACAAAAACTTGTCATTTTTTCACGCAATTTTCAGTAGCCTGATCTATTTAAGTTTTAGTGCTTATGTAGCCCAAATTATTTCAGTAAATTCAAATTTCTAACATTTCACCATCTATAAAGTTGCAAATTAAGCAAAAGCACATACATCTACTACACTTTATACTGACTTATCCATCAAATTTCTACTAATATATTCAATTACATGCAAATGCTTAATTGGTCTTATCAATATATGATTCCCTGAGTATTCTTTGATATAAATACGAATTGCAAAGGTTTGATTCTCTAAGAAAAAGAAGAATCAAAATGCATTACATAATTTTCAATGCTAAACATAATTCCCGATGGAAGAGCCGAAAAATGAAATTAAAAAATGGATGGACAGTAGATGAACATCCAAGAAACCTACTGTTATAACTCCCTATTGTCTTCATCAATTTGCAAAAAACTTACCAGGAAAATATTTCCCCTAAAAGACTTTTTTGTTGGAGTACTAGGTTACCCAAAACTTGAAAACCTAAACAGTCCGGAACTAAATACATGTGTGATGCAGAGTGATGTTTAAAACTCTAACTAAAGCTAACAAAAAAACATAAAATTCACAACAATGATGGGATCATAATGGGGACCAGAAATAAAGCAAACAAACAAACATTCAAGACCACACTCAATATTAAACTAATGACAACATTCAGTATCTTAACACACATCGACAAGAAGGAAGCATCATGATGCACAAACATATCTAATAGACACCAATACTACAACCTAACATACCTCATTTAACTCAAAAAGCTTTGATGCTCAACAATGACAACTTCTCTCGATGATTCTAGATCACTACATTGCTCGATTGGTGCTTCCCTCTACCAACTTCGCCATCGGTGACCAATAATGCTTGAAAACGAAGAAGATTCTAAAAAACGATGAGACAGTAACAAAAACACAGTCGTTTTCACATATAATATGTTTACTTAATTATCAAATTTTTCTTCACTAATTTTTTGTAGCTTAATAATTGTTTTATTAAATCAATCACATGATTAGGATTAAGGTATTTTTTAGATATGTAATCCTAAGGTTAACCATTTAAGGTTAATGATAATATGAAGGTGAGTCTCACTCATTTATTAAAAATTATTTTTTTATTTTAATTAAGAAGTGGGTCAGACTTGCCCCGTCAGTAATATGTGGCAAATAGGGCCCATTTACTTGAATAAAATAATAATTCTGAAGTGTCAGGTCATTGTTGACTTGGCACTTAACATACCTGAATTTTCTGTTAGTGTTGGGTTATAATACATCGTTTTTTAAATGTTAAAGTTAGAATTATTAACTTCCGAATGTTTGGATTAAATTTGTCGATCAGTGAAAAACTTTAAATTGGAAGTGACCATTTTGTCACCTTTATTATAGGTTAATGTATTTCCCAATTCGTACATGCCAACTTCTTTGTAAGATTGAAAATTTTCAGAGCCTTTTTAATTGTTTTTTTTACATTGTTCTTTTTGTTTAGTAAAAACATTCTTTTATGTTAATCCTCGGCAAAAGTAAAGTGTTTTTTGTTCCCAGACTCTTTGCAATTTTTGTTGGTTTGCGGACTTCTCTTTACTTGCATATTTTTATGCTCAATTTTGACGGAATCCTTTAATCTAGATTCAAACTCATACCAATCTTGCATTCACATTTTATTTTTGTGGTTTTTAGAGTTGGATCGGAATGGATTCAATATCATTCCAGCACCAGTTTTTAAGAGGATGAACCATGTGAAATTAAGGTGTCATTTAGTTCTACTTATGTTTTTCTGTTGTAGTTTTTATTTTTCGTTTTCTATTTTTTCTTTCAAATAAAAACAAAATTTTGTTTGGTTGTTAATGTTAATATAGTTATATTTTTATCACTGATAATAATTATATATTAGATAAAACTTAAAGATATTTTTTAATTAAATAAATTTATTTAATCTCTCATATAATATTTATTAACAAATTATTAATAAAATTGTTATTTTAATAAAATAAATAATTTATAAATTGAAATTTTATTTATAAATTAATATTTATTTGAAATGTATTAATTATTAAATCAAATTTTATTTGAATATTTATATATTTTAAATTTAACTATATTTAATAATTATTATTAAAAATTAATTACATATAATTTAATTATAAAATTAAATTATTCATAATTTTTATTAATAATTAAATAATATATATTTAAATGATAATAAATCATAATCATTACACCCAGTCCACAACAAAATGGGATCTGGGGAGATCTAATAGTACACAGCCTTACCCCTACATAGTAGAAAAGTTGTTTCCGATAGACCTACATACAAATGTGGCAATGAAAAAGTGATGCAGGTTAAAAGAGTAAATAAGTAAAACTAATATGCTAAAAGATTAGATAAATAAATAAATAATAAAATAGAACCAAAGAATATACCTGATGTGGTGCCCATAACTGTTAATACCTGATAAGCTATAAATTACGGCTCTTCTTGTCTCTAGTTGGGCTAGGAGTCCTTACTAAGAAACCTTGTGGATATAACAATCCTACAGTTTCAGACAGCCTTGCGGGACCTTTCCCTATACACCTGTGTTGAAAAGCCAATTAATATGACATAATGACTTGTTCACAACTTTCAACTAGAAAAGACAGATTAGACATTAGGCTTGGACTTCCTACGCATTAAATACGTTATGTGAGCGTTATAGTAAATAACTTCTAATAACTTACTCGACTGTTTTGATGAACTTTAAAAGTATCCTTTACTCTTATTCGATCGCGCCAGAATTTTCTATTTTTAGCTAGTTCCTCAATAAGGGCCAACTTTGTGATATCTTTCTTGATCACTTCCCTCCAGTTCTTGTATGACCTTCCTTTTCTCTTCTTGTATTCAGTTATTTTCTCACAGCGTCGTACCGGAGCATCAGAGTGCCTCTCGCACACATGCCCAAACCACCTAAGCTTGGTCTCTCTCAACTTGTCGGCAATACTAGCCACCTGTTATCTGTCTCTCACCACATAATTCCAGACTTTATCTCTTTTGATAATGTCACACATCCATCGAAACATATGCATCTCTGCTACCAACAATTATTTTGTATATCTACGTTTGGCGGGGCAACATTCTGCCTTATATAACATGGTTTGCCGAATCACCATTTTATAAAACTTCCCTTTGAGCTTTAAAGGAATCTTTTTATCATATAAGACCCCTGATGTGTTTCGCCATTTGACCCACCCATATCTGATACAATGGACTATATCAACATCAATGTTACCATCTCTCTAAATGATGAACCTGAGGTATTTAAAACTCGTTTTTTTAGTATGACGTCAGTATTAATTGCTACCACTGCCTCATGAACCATCCAACTTCCTAAAAAGTTACATTTTAAATACTTCATCTTAGTCCTGCTCATTCTAAAACCTTTTGACTTTAACGTTTCTCTCTAACATTCTAACTTGAAATTGACTCTCTCCCTAGTCTCATCCACCAAGACAATATCGTCAGCAAATAACATATACTAAGGTACCTCTCCTTGAATATGTTTGGTAAGCTCATCTAATACTAATGCGAACAAAAAAAGGTTTAAAGCGGAGCCTTGGTGTAGTCCAATATCAATAGAAACACTTCCGTGTTACCTCCTATCAACGTTAAGCTAGTCAATGCTCCTTCATGCATATCCCTAATTATGCGAATATAAGTCATAGAAATTCTCTTTTTCTTCAAATACCTCCACAAGATTTCCCTAGGAATCCTACCATACCCCTTCTCCAAATCAATAAAAACTATATGTAAACCCCATTTCCATTCTTGGTAGCATTTCATTAACCTACGGAATATATTTATTGCTTCTATCGTGGACCTATTAGGCATAAAATCAAATTGGTTGGTCGATATAGAAGCAACTCTTCAGACTCTCTTTTCAATTACCTTCTCCCACAACTTTATTGTGTAACTTAGTATTTTGATGCCTCTATAATTGTGACAATGTTGGATGTCTCCTTTGACCTTCTATAATGAGATCAACCTACTTAACCTCCATTCATCCGACATTTTAGCTAACTCTAGGATCACATTATAAAGCTGATCTAACCACTCAACACCGACAACTCCTATTCACTTCCATACCTCTATAAAGATCTCATCCGACCCTACTACCCTTTTGCTCTTCATCTCCCTCAAAACCTTTGTAATTTTTTCCCCTGTGACCTTTTCACATTGAAATCAAAAAACTATAATTGTAAATAGAAACTAAAACTGAAAACAGAAACTAAAATTCAAACAAATAGATTTTTTTATTGAATTTGAAAAGAAAAACAAAAAACTAAAAACAAAATTGAAAACAAACGCCCCCTAAAATTATAAGATTATATTGATTTGTGAGTGGACCAACAAAGTGTGAAATAATTAATAGTACCTTTTTAACTTCATTAAGCTATAAGGCTTAAGAGCACGTGCCTTTTAAAAAAGAATACTTTTACTATATGCATCATATTGTTGTGCAGGTAAGAATCGTCCGTATCCCTTATTTACCATATATTTATTAGTCAACTTATAGAAATTTTTATCATATTCTAGCTAGTTTTACATTATTATTACCGAATATTAAGCTACTACTAGTCATAGCACCAACCAAATCCTAGAAAGAGAAAAGTGAGTTCCAAGTGCGTTATTACTGTCTCATTTGAAAAAAAAAATACTTATTACAATAACAGAAACGCAATGTTTCAATTAAAGTTCATTCAGAAGGTGAACTTGAACCACGATAACATACTAGCACGCGGCGCCAACTTGGTGTCCCATTTCCACAATTACAACTCGCAAGTTGTGCTCAATCATTTTACAATAGCAAATTGTCGAAATAACACCTAGTTCATCTTGTGCCGATAAGAGAGGAAACTTCCAAAATAGAGAATGAATAAAGCAAAAGCCCAACACTCGCACCACTAATATTTTACGTAAAAACTACAAAAGGGTATTAGATTAAATTCTAATACAATAATACCGGTTAAAATATTGAAAACTATTTTATAAAAATTTTTAAGTTTATGAAATTATCCCTCATTTTTTAAATTATTACAAAATAATCTATTAATAATCACAATTAATATAAAATAATAATAATTTTAGATATTTTAATCATAAAAATATAAAATTAAGAACAATTTAAATCATATAATAAATAATTACATCAAAACATCCAATAAAAATAACAATAAATATTTTTAATTCTTAAATTATTATAATTTACAATAATAATTCATCATAAGAGAATCGAGCAAAATTAAAACAAGATACAAAAACAGGTTATTTAATTGATTATTACTCAATTTATAAATAAAATAATTTAATTGAACTTATAAGTTAATATATTATTATTAATAATTGTTATTAAATTTAAAAATATTTAAAATTATATAAATTGCAAATAAAATTTGATTTAATAATTAAATATATATATATATATAATAAATATTAGTTTATAAATAATAAAATTTAAAATATTTATTTTAAAAATAAATTTTTTTATTTATACTTTATTAATAAATACTATATAAAAGATTAAAATAAATTTAAATAGAATAATTTTTAAGATTTATTTAATGTATAGTTATTATAAGTAATAAAAATATTTATTTTATTTTAAAATTAAAAATTAAAAAATCACAATAAAACTTAGAACTAAACAACTAATTAAAAATTTTCGAAAAAAAGAAATGGGGGAAGGGGACTAGAGGGAAAAAATTTTAAAAATTTTGCTAAAAAATCCTTACATTTTTTAAAATTTTCAATACCGATCGATATATGATGGTATTATAAATACTGGCCAATAACAGCTGGTACTAGACAAAACATGCTAGTACGGACCAGTATTTCACACCCAATACATAAGCACACTATTTCGTTTTGTTTTCCAACCAGCACGGTACATATTAGCTAGTACCGGCCAATATGGAACGAAATTCAAAACATTGGACAAAATCAAACATTAAAAGAAATAACATAGTTCAATGGAAATATTTCTGACCTAAAAAGACAAATGATTACCAATAGCAATTTTCATCACATCTTTGCCCTAAAACTCCCAATAACAAAATTTAAAACAATAGCTATCAGTAACTTTGGCCAAGGGCCACAGTTTAAGCAGCACCAGCACCCTTGCCCTTCTTCCTCTGAATTTTCTTAGTGTAAAACTCCAGCTCTTTACCCTCTAATATGTATCTGAGTTAAAAATTGAACCACACCAATTTCAGATGTAACATTCACCAGAGAATTTTACAGGCAAAGAGATTGTATTGAACTCACCCATCAGCTCTGCCACACTGACCAGGGCGGGACGAGATGCAGGCTAACAATCTACCAGCACCAAATTGCTCTTCAATGTGTGGATCAAGCTTACGATCCTTCTGGCGTTTCTCAAGTTTCCTGTTCACATGGTTACTCTTCTTAGTTTCCTCGGTAGTGGTAGCTTCTCCTTCCTGCCATTGTTATTTTTGAAGAACATCAAAAGGAAATACTAATTATATACCAGTTCTCATAGTCAGCTATCAATTATCAGAAAGCATAGATATGAAGTTAAATTAGTCCATAGGGTAAACACTGAACAACTTGAATTAGCAGCAGAAACTCAAACTAGACAAGTAAACAGCTTCAGCAAGCAGGTAAACTCCACATTTTAACTACTCAGAGTAAAACGAGAAACCTATAGTATATCTAGACAATTTAGGTAACTTCACCTCAAGCTCACCACTTACATCCAGAATAATTTTCTGTAAGTGTGCCTATAAATCAAGTAACCAATTTGTTACAAATAAGCAATCAAAGATAATTGCTATGACCTATATGAAGAGAAGTAATATTTCGGAAATCACAATCAAGTCATTAGCTAGTTGTTTATTCATAGGACTCAAAATGTTTCCAAGAGTTAAATTACCTCAGTGGTTTCCTTTTTAGCAGCAACTTTCTTCTTCCTACCAATATCAACACCATAATGCTGAAGGTACCATTGCTTAAATGGGGCTGCATCCACCTGCACAATTGCACTCTTCACCAAAGTTTGGGTCCTAACAAGCTCATTGTTTGAGGCATTATAAACAACATCAAGAATACGAGTCTTGCGGGTAACAGCTTCACTACCCCAGGAATAATTCCCAGTGTCCAATCGCAGGGCCCTCCACTTCACATTTCCACCTCGGACACGAATTCTCCTTACAGTCTTGTTGCTTGAAAGTTTGGTATTTGCAGGCTGACGACCAAGTTCATACCTTGATAGGAAAGCAAAATAAAACCACCATGGTCACCAAATGTTAGAATTCACTATATTACAATGAGAATTCACAGTACCATGGATTTTGAAAAAACAATAAAAAAGTAACAAAAACATATCTTTTGTTCTTGCCATATTTATAATTAATTGTTTGCAGGCTGATCACAGTACTAAATTCACAACTTCTGTTAGGAGTTAGTGTTCAATATGCATAAGAAGATGGTAAAACAAACCCCACGGAAACTTCTTCTAGAGTTGATACTTTATTTCCACCAATAATTTTATCAAAAAATCACCAATAATAACAAGCAAGCCAAGAACTATTTATTGAACATCTGTAGAGATACTAGATCGGTAAGATGATACCACTTGATAACAACGAGAACAACGGATAGTTAGCTAAGATCTTCATAGAACTTAGACACTCGTAATTTTAAAAAGCTAAGGATCTCTTGAGACAATCTTCAAGCCACAATGAACAATTGCAAACATTAAAAGATTGGATCAACTTCCCAATTCATAGAAACTGTAACACAACTATACAGGAACTTTTTTTGCAACACAGAAACCTGCATATACTTAAAACAAACAATCCATACCGACCACTTCCCTCACAAACGACCAAACACAGGCACAAAACGTAAGCATTGCTACAATACGGAGAGCATACAGAATCAGCAGAATGAAAAAAAAAAAAAAAACCATCACCGGTGTGTGAATCAGAAACAGTGAACGCAAAGCATACGCCACGTACAATTAGCAAGTCAATACATATATAAAATAATGAACTAGAATAGGGTGCAATACTTTCTCTTCTTTCTCCAGGCCTTCTTCTTGCCACCAGTGGCACGCCTCTTGTGCATGGAGTCCCTGGAGATACCTGAAAACGTAACGAATAAAACCCATTCCTGAAGAAGAAACGCTAATACCAGACATTCACTGATGTTAAATTCGTACCCATCCTGGATGCGGCGAAGCAAGGACTGTCAACTCTTTTCCTCCGGCAGAGAATTTAAAACCCTAGCGCCATCCATACTTGGTTTATATAGGATGTGTAGCTTTTGGTGGACTTCGTGGGAAAAAGGGCTACTGGACCAGATACAGGGCAATGAGCACATGGAAAAAAGATATGTTCACTAGATGAGCCCATTAGTCACCAATATATTTATGAGCCCATTGACCCATTCGCCGTCAACCTTTTTCTTTTTAATATTACAACTAAAAATGTACTCCTTGACTCAAGTAAACCCAAAATGACAGCACATGTATAAGATTATCCTTTTTTATTCTTTGTTGTAATAATTGTTTTCATTTTCTCAAATTATCTTATAATATTAAATGACCATAAGGAGTTTTGCAATGTATTTGCTATTTAATAGTATCAAATAGGATTTTATAAAATAATTGGAGAAAATTATTTCTAAAAAGAATAGCAGTTCTGGTATCATAAAAATAAAATTGTGGATATTTTATTACAAATTATCCTAATTGTATTTAAGGTTGATTAATACCTTTTGATTGTTAGAAATACCTAATTTTAAGGTTTCATAATATTGTAAAGGAAAATAACTTGTTTTAAATAAACAAGATCCACTTCCATTGTCTATATAGGCATTTTGCTCTATGATAAGTTACATCGACTGGAATAAAAATACTAGTGGGACTAGTCATTATAATGGAATATATATTGCATCGTTACTATAGGATATTTGTATTTCATATTGAGTTATGTTATAAGGTTGGAATTATTTGAGAAAACTAGTTCCTAACATTATCTCCAAATTGAATCCTTCATTTTCAACTAATTATCTTATGTGTATTTTTGTGTCTCATATCTTAATAGTAGTTATAATGGAATATATATTGCATTGTTACTATAGGATATTTGTATTTCATATTGAGTTATCTTATAAGATTGGACTTATTTGAGAAAACTAATTCCTAACATTATCTCCAAATTGAATCCTTCATTTTCAACTAATAAGCTTATGGGTATCTTGTTGTCTCATATCTTAATAGTAGTTTCTATGATAGTATATATCTAATGTATGTCACCATTGAAATTTATATATTGATAAGATTCATTTAGTTGGAAACTTATCAAATTATGTATTAGATTATTATTAATCTAAATTTCAATGATTGTTGTATCAATTTAGATATTACAAGAACATAATTTGTACCTTCAAAATATTCTCCTTTAATTTGATAATTAGAATTTATCTCTCCATCTACTTTGTCAAAGTATAAAATAGTCTAGACAATAATTTATCTTGAAAATCTATTAAGGGTTTTTGTTGTATTTCTAATGAAAATTTGTCTTCTGTCTCTTTCATATTTGTTATATAAGGAGGATATATTCTTTCAACTTCAGAAAATAATTTTGAAAAGCCAATAATATTTTTGATCTACAAAACATTCTAATAAAGCGTAAGATATCATGATGGTAACAAAATATAGTTTATTTCCTTATCTAATTAAATCTCTTTTTTTAAAGTCTTAGAATAAAGAGAGTGTTTAGTCAACATCTTTATCTTGTATATTATAAGTCTTATCAAGATAGATATTAATCATAATTTTTTGATATCAAAGATTACCTCTCAAAATTCCCTTATAGACTTATTTTCTATTACGAATTTGATCATCTAATATTGTTAAATTTTGTAAGACTATCTATTCATTCTCTAAAAGTAGATGTAACTATCATTTGTATCGATTTTATATGCACCCATCTTATTTTGTTTCTAATTTCTTTGGGAATGTGATCAAGTTTTTTCAAAGTATTTTTTTTAGATAACAGAAGAATCATTACTTTATTAGAAGTTAAACCAATATATAAGGCTTTTTCCTTAAGATTAATAATATAAAACATATGATGTTTTTTGGGTTTTAATCTTATTTTTCTAATAATGTTATATTAAATTCACCATAAGAATGTACGGAATACATAGTATTCTAAATCTTTTTAAGCATTTTTCTATCAATAAAAGTTTCTTAACTATAATCTCCATATTGTTCAGATGTTTCTACTATAATATGTATTATTTGATTATCAATTTGAGTATTAGAAGATTCTCTGATTTCACTCATTTATTTTAGAACTTGAAGTTTCTTCATATTATGTATATGTTATTATAAAAATACTTTAGTCAGAAGAGCATTCTTTAAAAGTATCAATTCTGATTAAATCTTCATTTTTTATCATTTTATTTATTTCATCATCTATTTCTAATTTCTTATTATTAAATCTTTTAGGACATTCATTAGCATAGTACCCTTTTTCTTTACAATAATGATAGGTGTAGATTGCATTGTATTTTTATAGGTAATTTGATATGTGTTTACTGGTTAAGTTGATTCTTTAATGTGTGTTTAGCTTAAAAAATGTGTTAGTTCACAAACATTTGTGTTTGAAGTGTTCTTTGGGTGAAAACATGTTTTTGAGCTTTAATTATATATATATGAAGTGTCATGATGAATTTGATAATGTTTCAAGGCATTCGGAAAAGAGCTTCAGAGGAGACCCAAACCAAAACACAAGGCCACGACCATAAGGGACTTGCCACGATTATGACAGAAGCACCAACATAGGGCCACGATTATGAAAGAAGCTCGAACATAGGGCCAAGATTATGGGGGACCTTCCACGATCGTGACAGAGAGCAGATAACCAGGTCACGATCGTGCACCTGGCTACGATGACGTGGAGTAACTTTTAGATTCGAGTTTTCGAGAGACATTTCGGGCCTCGAAAAGACACTAGGGTTATCTTAATTGAAAAAGACTATAAAAGAATAATGATGGAAAGGGTTTACATTCGGCCTACACATGGAAACCTAAAAGAGAGAGAAAAAGAAGAGAGAGAGAAAAAGAAGAAAGAGAAGAAGAGGGATCCGATGCTGAAGCTTCCCAGAATAGTGATCTCTCAATTGCTACTGTTTTCCTGAATCATCCAACCTAAGTTTCATTTTCACCTCATTTATCTTTTTATTCATTTAATGTATAAGATTTAGATGGGTGTATGGTTATGGATTTTGAGTTGTTAATGATGATCTAACTTTTTCTTTAGGATTTTGCTTATTTTTAATGTTAATCTAGTTAAATTGTTTTTACTTGATTTGAGTGTTATGATTGATTAATGTTTTTGCATGTTTCAGTAACAAATCGAGAGGATGAACTGGATAAAAATGATTAGATTGGATTAACGAGAGTTAGGCGATCTAATTGACTACTTAATCAATCTAGTCAATAATTTCATAGAGAGAGATCCTATGCGAGACTCGATTATTTATTAGAAAGCTTTAAAACTAATTAGAATTATGGGTAATTTGTGAATTGAGAGATTGTAAGTCCATAATTTAATTAGGGTTTGCAATTTATTGAATGAATATAACTCGAGAGAGAGTAATTAACCCTATGATCTTCTAGTACCGACATCACATAAAAGGCTAGATTAGCATTAATGATAGGTAAAATCTGCTCTCCCATAACTTAATTAATTCTCTTTATGGATTTCCATTATTACATTATTTGATTGTTGCTAGTTTGTTTAATTTAGTTTACTTTTCAGTTTATTATTCAAATTTGAGTCTTAAACAAAGCACAACCTAAATTAAGTGGTATCTAAGACAATATTTGCTTTTTATTACAAGTAACGACTCGTATACTTGTAGTTTTTAGAGTAAAACAAGTAATTGGTTTTGCAATAAATAAATAATATCATTGACTTTTATATATCTTTTTTATTTCTTCTAAACATAAGTTTTCTAGGTTTGTATCCTTTTTTTTTTCTTATAATATTTTGCTCTACATTTCTTGAAATATCTTATCCTAAAATATTTATTCTTTTTATATATCTTTTTATCTTATTGCAATAATAAGGATTATCACATCTTATCGTAGTCGACATTTTATTATCATGACATAATGAAGATTTTTTTTCTTTATTCCTTTACTTTTCTTCAATAATAAAATGTCATCACATCATTCTCTTAGTTTATCTTTTAAAAAGAAAAGTCTTTTTCCTAAGATAACGACATGACTAGGATTGTAGGTTGTCTTTAATTTACTACCCTCACTCTTGATAATATTTTTATAAGGCATAATACTACACGTAAATTGACAGTATAAAGAAATACCATAATTGATAATCTTTTAAGGATTCATCCTACTATTCATGCACATGATGAGATAATGAGAGACTTATACGTTGTACAAAATAATGATACCTATTATACTGATTTTTTTAAGGATATATATCCCATATTGAACTTTTTACAAGAAGCTTGTCCTTAAGTTAATAAAAATCGATATCATTTTGGAACAGTAAATTGATGTAAAGATAAATATTATAATTGATAATCTTTTAAGGAGTCATCCTGTTGTTCATGCACATTGTGAGATAATGAGAGACTTATACGCTCTACAAAATAAAGATACCTACTATATTGATTTTTCTGGGATATATCTTAGATTGAACTTTTTACAAGAGCTCATCCTTAAGATATTAGAGATTAGTATCATTTTGGGACAATAAAATCTATATACTTAACCAATTCAGAGTTTCATAAGTTATCATTACTTCTCAAATAGATTTAAGAAGGGGTTAAGGATTATTATCTAAATAACCCAACAATGACCCCTAAAGATACCTCGGTACTAAAGATATAATCTACTAGTCCAGATTTCATGAAGATGAATGATATGATACCTATCATTTTATTACTTTGGGAAAGGAATAACACTTTCCCATTACTATAGATACTAACTTAAGAAAAGAATTTTCTACATACACTAAAATTAATATCCATTACAGGATAGGAATCGGTATGAGAACTGTTATTTCTAATATAGAGGTAACATTTAAGAAAGGATTTTAAACGTATGCCCAAATTTTCTTCTTTAATGATGGCTCCAAACAAGAAGACATCATTGGTTGTTAAAAATTTTGTAAAAATGAAGATAAGTATAACTGAAAGAGGAAAGATAAGTATAACTGAAAGTGTAAAAAATGTTCTTTCATCTTTGAAAACATACAGAAAATATCTTTCTTTCTTATACAAGTGGTTAGAGGACAATCAAAGCATCATGAATATAGTGATGATTCTGAGTAAAAAGATGTCTTCTATAGTAAAAGATATCTTCTACTCAATAAAGAAGAATCTTAGAAAGATAGGAAGATAACGTGAAAATCTCTCCAACCACTCAAATAAAAGAAAATCCACTAGTAATAAAGATAGAATCTACTTTTTGAAAAGTTGATATGATATAATTTTTGTTAAATTAAAAATTAAACTTCAAGTCCTCTTGTATAAATAAAACTCCTAGAATAGTAGAAGAGGCATCTATCTTGAATCTCATCCATGTAATTTCCTCTATAAAATAAAATTTCCCTTTTTGCATATACAGTTTACAATTTCCATCTTAAACCTTATTATTTTGTTAAATCTTTAGTATATGCCTTAAAGTAAGAAACAAATTAAAGTTGTGTTGAACATTGCTGAAGGAACATTAAGGATAGTTGCCTTATCCTAAGGTTGTAGCTTGAATGCTCATTAAAAGACTCAAGAAAAAGAAAAGCTTTGGTCACAAAGCTAAAGATAAAGGTACAAAAGCATAGTGGACCCTTTTATTTGAAAATTTTGATACCGTTCTACATATAGTTATATTATGACTTCTTATTTTCTATAAAAATTTACACATGCATTATCTAGAATATATTTAGATTCTTTAGAATCTATAAATGAGATAATTACAACCCCTTTCAAAAAGTCACTAATATTATATCGAATAATGATAAATTAGAGGATGAAGGCTTGCCCTGGATCTTTTTAATTTTTTACATTATTAATAGTTTGAATAAAATAAAAGATTTTATTTCCTCTCGTGATCAAATTTTTTGATTTGCCTTTGAAAATTGGTATCAGAGTCATTGTTATTTTATGTACAACTTGTGAAGATAACCATAGTAGATTTAAGAAAAAAAAAGGTATTTGATATCTGTCAACAATAGATACATAAAAGAAATAAAAAATAGTTATTTACAACTGAGAACTTACATCATTGTTCAATTAGATACTTACTCAATTTTAAAGAAAGAATTTTCAAATATCAACTGAAAAAAGTCATCAATATAAAGATGACGACAAAGAGTTACATCTTAGATTCTTTAAGCACTATAATGACATCTAGATAAAGGTTATTAGAGACGATTTGTCTTATGGTGTTACATATGAGTGCTTGTCCTTATTGTGATTATTTAGTTTTTGAAATAACAAAACTTGATAATCATGTACAAAAAGGCTATACTGAATTAGATCATCATAAAAATAGATATACTTATATATTGTTTAAAAATTGTTATAAAATGGCTATAAAAGTAGTTAAATTAATTATGGAAGAATTAGAGAGAATATATCAAAGAGGTAAAAAATTACATATAGAAGCTTATTTAAAAATTACTAAACAATATAGGAATTATCATTTAACTGGCAGAAGACAAGTATCGAAAATTAAATCCTGTAAGGATTAAAAATAGATAGCGATTTGGTATAAATTCAAAAAATTAGAATATTATGGAAATAACATTCTTTTCCATAGTAATGTTGTGTATGGACCGTGGGCTTGGCTAGTCATTTTGGCCTTGACACATGTGTTACAAGCACTCACCAATCTCACAACATCCCTAAAAATTTTTGGCCAAAAGAAATTGGAATGGGCTAAGGCATATGTTTTGTCTCTCCCAAAATGATCGGCTAACCCTCCCCCATGGACCTCTCTCAAGATTAACTCTCTTAAATAGCATTTTGGAATGCAACAAGAACCATTTTTAACTAATCAACCATCATATAAAACTTAATCCCTAAATGCATCATTGCTTTGCCTCACTTTAGCAAATATCTCACCAAAATCTCTATCACTCTCATATAACCCCCTAATATCATCAAAGCCTATAACATGTGAATGCATTGAGCTAAAAAATGTATATTTCCTGGACAAACTATCGGCCATTACATTATTGTCCCCTTTCTTGTACTTGATAACAAAATCAAAAGATTGTAAATATTCAATCCAAGCAGCATGTCTATAGTTCAAATGCGAATGGCTTTGAACATATTTAAGTGCATCATGGTCGGTATATAAAACAAAAGAGTTAGCATGATCTCCAATGTCTAATGGCCCTAACAATTGCTAAAACTCTTTGGCATATGTGGGGTACTTTTTCCTAGCTTCATTTAGTTTCTCACTAAAATAAGTTATTGGTCTACCCTCCTAGCTAAGCACAGCTCCTATACCTACCCCACTGGCATCACACTCTAACTCAAATGGTGCATTGAAATTTGGCAAAACTAACACAGGAGCTTTAGTGACTAAGTTTTTCAAAGTGTTAAAGGCTATAGTAGCTTGGTTAGTCCACCTAAACTCTCCTTTTTTAATGCATTCGGTGATTGGTGTGGTTATGGTACTAAAGTTTCTAATGAACCTCCTATAGAAAGAGCAAAATCTATGAAAGCTTCTAACCTCAAAAAGTGTTTTAGGGGCTGGCCACTCTAGAATGGCCTTGATTTTTGTGGGATCCATTCTTATGCCTTCATCACTTACTACATAACATAGGATAGTTAATGAATGATCACAAAAATGACACTTTTACATATTAGCATATAAACATTTATGATCTAACACCTCAAACACCATTCTCAAATGCATCACATGTTCATCTAAATCTTTTGAGAAAACTAAAATATCGTCAAAAACTTATGAAGGAATGATTTTTGTACCTCATTCATTAACCTCATGAAGGTTGAAGGTGAACTGGATATCCCCATTGGCATCACCAACCACTCATAGAGCCCCTCTTTTATCAGGTTTTCCATTCATCTCCTTCACGAACTCGGATTTGATGGAATCCATTTGCTAGGTCCAACTGTGTAAAGATTAAAGCTCCATGTAAGTTGTCAAGCATGTCATCAAGTCTAGGAATTAGATACCTATACTTGATGGTAATCTTGTTCACAGCCCTAGAATCTATCACCATCCCCCATTTCCCCTTTCTTATTTGGCACCATAAAAGTGGGCACTACATATGGACTATAACTCACTTAAGTAAAACCTCTCTCCATCAACTCATTCACACAATCTTGTAAAGCTTCACTCTCCTTTGGACTCATCCTATAGGCACGTTTGTAAGGTATCACGGCTCCGAGAACAAAATTGATCTCATGTTGGATGCTTCTCAATGGAGGAAGGCCCTTGGGAAAAATTTTGGGAAATACCCGTGGGAACTCCTCAATTAAGCTTTCCACCTCCTTAGGCAACACTCTCAAATGGGAACATGTTTATGGTTTTTTTTAGAACAATTATATGCAAACTCCATGTGAGGCAAGAGTGCATCCCATTTTTTGGTTTTCCCCCTTAGAAGGCTTTTAAAAAATCTCCCAAAGACTTAGTAATAACCTCGGTTTGCCCATCGGTTTGTGGATGGAAAGAAGTACTAAATTAGTAGTGGACGGAAAGAGGTACTAAATTAGTACTTCTTTCCATCCACAAACCAATGGGGCAAATCGAGGTTGTTAATAGATCTTTGGAGGGGGGGGGATTTTGAGAAGCCTTCTGAGGAGGAAAACCAAAAAATAGGATGCACTTTTGCCTCACACGGAGTTTGCATATAATTGTTCCAAAAACAAAACCACAAACATGTCCCCATTTGAGAGCATGTACAGCAACAACCCTTTAAAACCGATTAGCTTAAGCCCAATTGTGTCAACCAACACAACGGTGAGTGCCAAGCCAAGATGAGAGCCAGAGAGATTGTAAGAATCTATGAGTTGGTCAAGGAAAACATTAGGAAGCATACAATAAGCAAGCCAAGCTCAAGAAGGTGGTTGAGTTCAAAGAAGGAGATCTTGTATGGGTGTCCTTGAGAAAAGATAGGTTCCTAAAAGCAAGACAAAGCTGGATGTCAAGGCTGATGGACCCTTCAAAGTGTAGAAGAAAGTCAACAGCAATGCCTACAAAATTAAGTTGCCAAGCTACTACAAAATTTCCAACACTTTTAATGTGAGTGATTTGAAACTATATTATGATGGCTCGATCTCTCAAGAGGAAGAGGATGATGGAGGACCATCCAAGCAAGCAATAGAAGATATGCAAGCAATGAGCCTAGGACAACCTCCACAACCCACAGCTTTAACATTTGGAGAAGAGGAATTTGGGCTCAACAATTTTCTACAATTTCAAGCCTTACTAAAGCCTTTTGGTGAAGTCAAAGCTTGAGTTTATGAAGAGTGACTAAAGCCCAGGGAAAGCCCATAACAACAAGAAGGAGGAGATGACTTTGTTGACTTTGTGACTTTTAGCTTGCTATGACCTTTACTTTTTGTATTTCAGTTATGTTTTCATAAATAGAGTTAATGTTAAAGTTATGATTGAATTTAATTTTATATTATGATGGCTTAAAACTCATAGGACATGAGGACGCTTCCCTTGTGCCTTCCTTGTCTATAAATAACTAGCTTTGTTCTATTGTGAATCTCCCTTTGAAAAAAAGAAAAAATCAATTCCAACGTGAGTTTATCTCCTTTGGTAGAATTTTCTGTTGGGATTGTTTGTTTTTCCAAAAATGATCACTTGGGTTTGATAATTTTCTGAAAATTATTAATTGCTACTTTGTTTTTGCTCCATCTGGCCACCAAGCAGGACCTTTATGTCTGTTCTAGTTATCTCTCAAACCCCTCAACATATCGATTTCTGGTCAAAAACAATGTTTTTCTTCATCATCTCCTCTACAACTTTCATTTTGATCACTTTTCCAGAATCCAAACTTGATCTATCCAAATTTCCCCATTTCCGCAATAACGTCTATTTTAACAGCCAGCCAGATCATCTGGCACGAAAAATGGCATAACACTTAAACCACTCATCCATTTTAATGCACCATAACTTTGCAGAAACTAGACACACAGATCTACAACTTTCATTGAGACCATAACCTGACATTCTGGACCCATCTTCCTAGAAACCTGTCCCAAAGTCAGAACTTGTTTGGTTTTACCAAACTGCTCCAAACTTTACCAAACCTTTCCAAGGCCCATTTGGCGTTGTTTCACACTACATACGCCATCAAGCTTCTATTTTGGAAATTGAAGAATTAAATGAATAGATAGAAAATTTATACTTAGAAACTTTAGTGTATATAAAACATGATATAATTAAACAAAAAATTCACTAAAATCCTAATGTTTATGATATATTTAATACTGTTAGAAATCCACCTCCTAGATATCCTTCACAAAGTTTTAATATACCTAATTGAGGAGATGATGATAACCAATGATAAAGATGGCTTCACACTTATGGAAAAAATGAGAACAAAAGCACTAAATCCTTTTGGAATATATTTAGATATATATTTCATCCAAAATATAGAAGAAGTTATCGATAAATAGGAAACATCTCTATGAGTAGTTGTTATTTAATAAAATGGATTATGAAACTACTAAACAATTTTTTTTAAAAAAAAGTGTAGTCAATAGCTCTCTCCAATTCTACAAAATTTTAGATAAATACAAAAAAAAGTTTTTAACTTAGATAATAATATAACAAATCTAATAACTAGAGCAACTAAAACTTTTAGAATAGAATTTGTTGGAGAAGGAAATATTTTAAAAGATACAACTACTATAGGAAAATATGTTGTGACATTACAAAGATTGCAATTATGTGATATGCTTAAAATCAATAAATATATTTTTGTTTTCCTAAATTATTATTACTGTATCTATAATTAGGTCGATAAAATACATATTTATTTAAAGGTGTTTTATTTAAAGACTTCAATCCCTAGGGTAGCAAATTAGAGGCAACCTACAATCTTAATCTTGTAGATACCTTAGGAAAAATAATTTCCTTTTTAAAAGATAAATTAAGTGAATGGAGTGATGACGTTATATTACTAAAGAAAAGTAAAGGAATAAGGAAAAAATTGTCATTATGTTGTTACGATTTAAAATGCCTACTATGATAGTCCTATAAAATTAACAATATTAGATGATCAAATTCATAATAGAAAAGAACCCTGTATGAAATTTTTGAGAGGCAATCTTTGATATTAAAAACTTTTGTTTACTATCTATCCTAAGATGGCTTATGCTAGAAATGCACTGATCACATTTAAAACTGGCATAAGTCAGCGTGGTGTAGGGTATAAAGAAAAATTGATCCTTCCAAAGGAAAACCATTTCTAAAAATAGAAAACATTATAAAGAATTAGCATCAACAAATAAAAACCATAAAAGATAGATTAGAATTAGTAAAACAAAAGAAAAGGAAAAACTACTATGATAATTTATTATAATTTTATGATGAAAACAGTGAAAAAACGAATTTAGAAATGATAGATAAACAAAAAAATTATTAGAGTTACTACTATAAGATATAATTTATAAGATCAAGAGGACTTTAGAAAGTGAAGATAAACATGATTGAAAGAGGATAGGTAAGATCAAGTCCTCAGGCACAAAAAAGATTATGTCATCTCAGAAAACACATAGACAATTTATGTCCTTAGACAAGTAGCTAGACAACCTTTAAAGGAAACCATAAAGCTAAAGCATTAAGAGCATTTACACACAGTGATGATTTTGAGTAAAAGATATATTCTGCTTAATAAAGAAGAATCTTAGAAAGATAAGAAGATAACATGAAAATCTTTCTAACCACTCAGATAAAGAAAATTCACTAGCAATAAAGATATAATCTACTTTATGAAAGTTTGATATGATGTAATTTTTGTTAAGTTAAAATTCAAACTTTTAAGCCTGCTTGTATAAATAAAATCTTTAGGACAATAAAAAGGGCATCTGGCTTTCTCTGTGTATCTAATTTCTATAATTTTCTCTATAAAATAAGATTTTCCTTCCTGTAGATACAATTCACAATTTCCATCTTAAACCTTATTCTTCTCCTAAATCTTTAGTATGCACCTTAAAGGAGGAAACAAATTAAGGTTATGCTAGACTTTGTTGAAGGAGTGTCAAGGGTAGTTAACTTGCTCTAAGATTGGAGTTGAAATGCTCATTAAAAGACTCAATAAAAACCTATTAAAGCTACAGTTAAAAAGCTAAATGTAAAGGTACAGAAAGCATAATGGACCCTTTAATTTCAAAATCTTAAAACTATTTTGCATATGGTTATATCATGACTTTTTATTTTTTAGAAGGATTTATATATGGATTATCTAAAATAGATTTATATTCTTTAGAATTTGTAAATGAGATAATTGCATCCCTCTTTCAAGAAATATTATAGCAAATAATGATAAATTATAGGATGAAAATTTACTTTGAATCTCTTTAATTTATGATATTATTAATAGCTTGGATATAATAAAAGTTTTTATTTCCTTTTGTGATCAAATTTTTTGATATGTCTCTAAAAATTGGTATAAATTGAAATTCCTTTCTAAAAGATAAATTAAGTCAATGATGGTTATATTACTAAAGAAAAGTAAAGGAATAAAGAAAAAATCTTCATTATATTGTTATAATTAAAAAATGCCTATTATGATAAGATGTGATAACCCTTATTATTACAATAAGATAAAAAAGAAGCATTTTTTTACAAGTAAATCAAAAAATTTGATCATGAGAGGAAACAAAAACTTTTATTATGTTCAAGCTACCAATAATATAAAAAAATTAAAGAGATCCAAAGCAAATCTCCATCCTTTAATTTATTGTTATTTGCTATAATATTAATGACATCTTAAAAGAGGGATATAATTATCTCAATTTTATATTCTAAAGAATTTATATATATTCCATATACAATTTTTTCAAGAAAATAAGAAGTCATAATATAGTCATATGTAGAACAGTTTCAAAATTTTTAATTTTTATACTAATTGTTAGAGGCAGATCAAAAAATTTGATCACAAGAGGAAATAAAAGTTTTTATTATATCCAAACTACTAATAAAATCAAGAATTAAAGAAATCCAAAGCAAATCTTCATCCTTTAATTTATCATTATTTTTTATAATATTAGTTACTTCTTGAAAGAGTGATATAATTATCTCCTTTATAAATTCTAAATAATATAAACCTATTCCAGATAATCCATGTATTAATTTTTAGAAAATAAGAAGTCATGACATAACCATATGCAAAACAATTTTGAAAGTTTCAAATTAATGGGTCTATTACGCTTTCGTACCTTCATATTAAGTTTTTTAACTTTAGCTTTACCAAGTTTTCATTGAGTCACTTAATGAGCATTCCATCTCCAAATTTAAAGTAAGATAACCACCCTTGATGCTTCTTTAACAAAGGCCAACATAGCCTTAAGTTGTTTCCTACTTTAGGGTGTATACTAAATATTTAGGAGAAGAATAAGGTTTAAAATAAAACTTTGAACTGTATATGCAAAAAGGAAAATTATTTTTTATAGAGAAAATTAAAGAGATAAGATACATAAAGAAAGCATAGGGTTTTATTTATACGAGAGGACTTGAAGTCTGAATTTTAACTTAACAAAAATTACATCAGATCAACTTTTAAGAAACAAGGTTCTATCTTTACTACTAGTGAATTTTTTTTTAATCTGAGTAGTTGGAGAGATTTCAAAGTCATCTTCTTATCTTTTTTATACTCTTCTTTATTGAGTAGAAGATATCTTTTACTTAGAATCATCACTGTATGTAGATACTCCTGATGCTTCAGCTTTATCTTTTCCTTTAGAGGTACTATAGCCACTTGTAGATGAAGGATGACAGAACCTTTTTTGTTCCGTACGTCTCGATTTTATTTTTCATCTTTCAATCATGCTTACTTCATTTTTACAATATTTTTGGCAAACAATGGTGTCTTTTTGGATGGAGCTATTATTAAAGAAGAAATTTTGTTTTTTTCATCATAGGTTTGAAATACTTTCTTAATGTCACGTCTATGCCAAAAATAACAATTCTCATGTCAATTCCTCTCCTTTAATGTATAATTTTTAGTGTATTTAAAATTTTATTTTTAAAAATTGGTATCCACAATAATAAAACAGTGTTTTGCTTTTTTTCAAAGTAATGAAATGATAGGTATTATATCGTTTATATGAAAATCTGAACCAATAGATAATATATTTAGTATCAAGGTATCTTTATGGGTAATTATAGGGTTATTAGATAATAATAATTAACCCCTTATTGAAACCATCTAGGAAGTAATGATATCTTAGTAAACTTTGAATTGGTTAAGTATATAGCATTTTCTGTTCCAAAATCATACCTATCTATAATGGCTTGAGGATAAGCTCTTTATAAAAATTCAATATAGGATATATCCCACAAAAATTAATATAGCAAGTACCATTATTTTATAAAGCATACAAGTTTCTTATTATTTCATAATGTGCATGAACACCAGGATAATTCATTGGAAGATTATCAATCATTATATTTCTTTGTACAATCTATTTGCGCATAGTATCAGTCTATAGAGAAATATTATTAATCTATTGATTAATAGATTCCTTTATAGGGGAAGAAGATCTTATAGCTAGTGAATCTTCAACTATCTTAGCTTTGTTAACTAGGTTATAAAGTTTTTGCTTTGAATAATTATAATGGTTTATCTAAGCTTGTTGTATATGATAAAATAAAAGAAGTATCTCTGCAAGCTCTTTAGGTATCGGTTAAAGCTAGTAATATCTAATAAATTTTTTATTTGGGCTTGATAATTATCAATATCTTCAGACATCTATTCTAATAAGTCAAATATTTATTCTTTGTGTTTGACCATCTCTAGTTAAAAAATCTACAAGAACATTATTATTTGATTTGATAATCTCAATATCAAAGATATATTCTGCTAATAAAGTTTTTCATTTAATATATCTTTTATATTCAAATTTAGAGGGTAAATTATTTTCAATAAAACCTTTAACTTGAGTGTTGTCAATTCCTAATAAAAATGTTTTAGGTAATAAATAATAATAAAATTTTTTATAGATTTTTACTACTGTCAATAATTCTTTTCATTTATATGATATCTTTTTTGAGTATCTATAAAGGTTCTCGAAGTACACTTACGAAGAAACTCATTAATCTTAATATTAAAATCATCATAATCTATCTTTTTTAATACTTCACTCCATACATGATCAGAAGTATCAATTTCAAGAATTAAATCATCATCATCAGATAGTAAAGAAAGTTTTGACAATGTAATACACAAAATCTTATTTTTCTTTACATGTTCAATTAAATAGGGTGAAGATTCAAATCTCTGATCTTTCTTCGAAAGCATTTGAAAAAAATTTCTTATCTCGACCAAATTCCGAATAAAATCTAAATCATAATAAAAACTTTGAACTTGTTTTTATCAATTAACTTATCAAGAATTTTTTAATCTATTAACTTATCAGGAAATTGTGAGATTTTTTAGAGGATATGAAGTTGAAGTTTAAATCTCCTACCATGTATCTCCATGCCAAGGAATTCTATTTTAGATTGACATATCTTTGTTTATTTTTCATATAGAGCTAAACCATGTTGTTCATATAAATTTGCAAATTTATTGAAATGTCTAATATGTTGAACAATATTATCACTAGCTATAATAATATCATCTATATAAACATGTATAAAATTATAATACTTAAAGATATTATTCATTTTCCTTTGAAATAATCATGACATATTTTTTAAATCAAAAGGCATTACTAACCATTCGTAATGACTTTATGGAGTGGAGTGGAGAGTGGAGAAAGCAATATATGGAATACTATTTTAGAGAAGATTTATTTTCCTCTTGTTAAGTTTATTAATGTTTTTTTTAGTGAAGTATCCATTAAATACTATATTATCATTTAATTTTTATAATTTAGACCATTCTAGCTTTATTTCTAATTATCTTTGCATAGTTTCTAAACATAAAAGCTAGGAAAGAAAGAGGGGATTTACTATATCTAATTATCTTTAGATTTTCTAGTTCAAAAAGTTGTTTTCTTGATCTTCTAAATTACATATAATAATAATAACTTTAATAATTTTTTGTTTATCTATCATTTCTAGATTTGTTTCTTCTCTGTTTTATCCTAAAATTGTAATAGATTATCAGATTAATTTTCTTTATTTTTATTTTCCTAATTCTAGTCCATCTTTAAACATTTTGATCTGTTGATAATTATTCTTTATAATTTTTTATATTTTTGGTAAAGGATTTCCTTTTTGGAAGAATCAAATTTTCTTTATACCCTACACTACACTAGGTTGTATAAGGTTTAAATGTGATCTGTGTATTCTAGCATATGCATGTTTAATTATATTATCTATGATCCAATGGCCACAAGGAGTTTTGAAATGTATTTTTTGTTATTTTATGAAATAATTGGATAAAATTATTTTGTAGAAGAATATCGGTTTTGGTTTCATAAACATAATATGGTGGACATTTTATTAAAAATGATCCTGATAGTATTTGAGGTTGATTAATACCTTTTGATAAATGTATCTTCTTATTGGAAATATCTAATCCAATTATACTTTTTAAGATTTCATGATATTATAAAGGAAACAACTTGTTTGACATAAACTAGATCCAATTTCATTGTTTATATAGTCAGCAAAGTATTCTACCCTATAATCTTTATAAGTTATACCGATTGAAGTATAAATACTAGTGGGACTAGTCATTATCTTGGAACATATATTGTATTGTTATTATAAGATATTTGTATTCCATATTGAGTTATCTTATAAGGTTGGACCAGCTTGAGAAAACTAGTTCCTAGCATTATTGAATCCTTCATTTTCAACTAATAATCTTATAGGTATTTTATTGTCTCCTATCTCAATAATAGTTTTTATAGAGGCATCTATTTGATACATGTCACCATTGAAATTTATATGTTGATAAGGTTCATTTAGTTTAAAACTTATCAAATTATGTATTAGATTATGATTAATATAACTTCCACTGGCTTCTGTATAAATTAAGATATTATCAGGAACATAATTTGTACCATCAAAATATTATCATAATTTTATAATTAGAACCTATCATTCTATTGGCTTTAAGTATTAAAATATCATTTACTACTCGAAACACCAATTTCGGAATAATATAATCTAGGCAATAATTTATTATGAGAATGTACTAAAGGTTTTTATTGTAAATCTAATGGAAAATCATCTTTTATCTCTTTTATATTTGTAATATAAGGAGGATATATTCATTCAACTTCAGAAAATAATTTAGAAAGTCAATATATTTTTATCTCTAAAACATTATGTAAGATAAGTATTAAATAAAGTATAAGATACATTTAAGTAATAGAATATGTTAAATCTTTTCATTTAAAGCATAAGATACATTTAGGTAATAGAATATGTTAAATCTTTTTATTTAAAGCCTTGGATTAAAGAGAATGTTCTATGAAAATCTTTATCTTGTATATTATGAGTCATTTTTGGATAGATATTAAACAAAAGTTTTTGATATTAAAGATTGCCTCTCAAAATTCCCATACAGTCCTCTTTTCTATTACAAATTGGTAATCTAATATTGATAAATTTATAGAACCATCTCTTCCTTCTCTAAAAGTATATATAGCTATCATTTGTATAGGTCTTATATGCACTCATCCTATTTTGTCTCTAAGTTCTTTAGGGATGTATTCAAGTTTTTGAAAAATATCTTTTTTAGATAACAGAGGAATCATTACTTTATTAGAAGTTAAACTAATATCATTAAGATTAATACCATAAAACATATGATGATTTCTGGGTTTTAATCCTATTTTTTCTAATAATGTCATATTAAATCGACTATAAGAATTTTTAGAATACATAGTATTTTGAATCTTTTAAAGCATTTTTCTATTAATAAGAGTTTCTTGACTGTAATCTCCACATTGTTAAGATGTTTCTACTATAGTGTTTATTATTTGATTATCAATTTAAGTGTTAAAAAAGATTTTCTAATTTCACTTATGTATTTTTGAACTTGAAGTTTCTTCAAATTTTTTATTTATTATTATAAAAATGGTGAGATCTCACATCAGTTGGAGAGGAGAACGAAGTACACCTTATAAGGGTACGAATACCTCTTCCCCATAAACCCGTTTTTTCCGGTGCAGAAAGAGCAAAACCATGAGGGCCTTGGCTTGATAGACAACCTAAAGCAGACAATATTTGTGGGCGAGTGGTCTGGGCGGTTACAAATAGTATCATAGTCTGTTCCCAACCCGTTGTGCCAGTGAGGATGCTAGGCCCTAAAGGGGTGGATTGTGAGATCTCACATCGGTTGGAGAGGAGAACGAAATATGCCTTATAAGGGTACAAATACCTATTCCCCATAGATGCGTTTTTATGGGTACGGAAAGGGCAAAACAGTGAGGACCGTGGGCTGATGTACAACCCAAAGTAGACAATATCTGCAGGCATGTGACCTGGGCTGTTACAAAAATGCTTTCTTCAGAAGAGCATTCTTCAAAAGTATCAATTCTAATAAAATCGTCATTTTCTATCATTTTATTTATTTTATCATCTATTTCTATTTTTTAATTCAATCTTTTAGGAAATTCATTAGCATGGTGTCCTTTTTCTTTATAATAATAGCATTGACATTTATTTATCTTTTTATTTCTTTTCTTGTTTATTCTAAACATAGGTTTTTTTTTGTTTTTATTCAAAACATAGGTTTCTTATTTATTCTTATAATATTATGCTTTATGTTTCTTTAAAATTTGTTTCCTAAAATATTTCTTCTTTTTAACTTTATTATCTTATTGCATAATAAAGACTATCATATCATAGTACCAAATTTTCAATCATAACAACATAGTGAAGATTTTTTTCCTTATTCCTTTACCTTTTTCAGTAATATAGTGTCATCACACCATTCACTTAATTTATTTTTTAAAAAGGAAATTATTTTTCCTAAGCTATCTACAAGTCCATGATTGTAAGTTTCCTTTAATTTACTACCCCAAGGATTAAGGATCTTTGGACAAAACATCTTTAAATAAATTTGTGTATTACTGACTTAATTATAATTGTGGTAATAATAATCTAGGAAAGTATAAATATATCTATTGATTTCTCACATATTACATAATTGCAATCTTTGTAATGTCATAACTAGGGATGGCGAAAAGGGACCTGGGTTGGTCGGGCCACAAGCCAACCATGGTTGGCTCGTCCATTTTTTCCAAAATGACGTCGTTTTGAAATTTTTTGCTTAAAAAAATGGCAAGTCGTGGCCTGTTGGACCATAGTCTAGGCCACGGGCCTGGTTGTGAACTTGCTCATTCCGGTCTGTGCGGGCCACCCTGACTCGACCCAGCCTTGACCTATTGACATGCCTAGTCATAACATGTTTTCCTATAGTAGTTATATCATTTAAAATATTTCCTTATCCAACAAATTCTAATCTAAATGTTTCATTAGCTCTAGTTATTAGATTTGCTATATCATTTTTTAAGTTAAAAATAGATTCTTTTTTGAGTTTTTATCTAAAATTTTCCAAAATTTTAGATAATTATTTACTAAAGTTTTTTCTAAAAATTGTTTAGTCATTTCATAACCCATTTTATTAATAGCAACAGTACTTTTAGAGTTGTTTTTCCATTAATCTATAGCCTCTTCTATATTTAGATGCAATCTATATCTAAATACATTTGAAAAGGATTTATAACTTTTGTTCTCATTTTGTCTATAGGTGTGAAGCCATCTTTATCTTTGGTTATCATATGAGTTCCAGCATCTCGTCAATTACGTCTATTAAGACTTTGTGAAGGATATATAGGAGCTGGAATTTTAGTAGTATTTGGTATATTATTAATGTTAGGATTCTAGTGAATTTCTTGTTTAATTAAATTTAGTTTTATATGTGCCAAAGTTTCTACGTTTAAATTTTCTATCTGTTCATTAATTCTTCAATTTTTGAATCAAAACATCAAATATTTATTTTCTATAGGATTTTTATTGAGTTTATTCTTTATATCAAATTTATTTATTTTTTCCATCATATCTTATATATCCATGATTTGTTTTTGAAACTTTTCTATATGAAAAAGAATGTTGTTTCCATAATATTATATCAGTTTTTGAATTTCTACCATATCAGTATCTACTTTTAAGTCTCCAGGATTTAATTTTCTTTACTTATTTTTAACCATTTAGACGATAATTTCTATAATGTGTAGTAATTTATAGATGAGCTTCTATCTATATTTTTAATTTTCTTTACTTATTTTTAACCATTTAGATGATAATTTCTATAATGTGTAGTAATTTATAGATGAGCTTCTATCTATATTTTTTCACATCTTTGATATATTCTATACAATTCTTCCATAATTAATTTAACTACTTTTATAACTTTTTTATGACAACTTGTAAATAATATATACTTTGATTGATTTTTATGATTGTCTAGCTCAATTTGAGCTATGATCACAATAAGGACGATCACTCATAGTTAACAACATGTAAGGAATCATCTCTAAAACCCTCTATTTAGATGTAACCTATACTGCTAAAAGAATCTAAGATGTAACTCTTTACGCTAATCTTTATATTGCTAATTTTCTAATTGATATTCCAAAATTCTTGCTTTAAAATCAAGTAAAGTATATAATGTAACTATGATGCAAGTTATTAGCTATAAATAACAATTTTTTATTTTTCTTATGTATCTATTGTTGGCAGATATCAAATATCTTTTTTCCTAATTCTGCTATGCGAATCTTCACAAGTTGTACACCAAATAGGCATGGCTCAGACACCAATTTTTATGCTATCAAAAAGTTTGATCATGAGAGGAAATGAAAGTTTTCATTATATCTAAGCTACTAATAATATAAAAAAAATTAAAGAGATTTTATCGTCTAATTTGTCACTATTTGGTATCACATTAGCGATTTTTGGAAGAGGGATGCAATTATCCCATTTATAGATTCTAAAGAATCTAAATCTATTTCAAATAATAATTATAATTTTTTTCAAACTATAAGAAGTCATAAAATAATCATATGCAGAACAATTTCAAAATTTTCAAATTAAAGGGTCCATTAAGTTTATGCACCCTTATCTTTAGCTTTTTGACCGTAGCTTTATCAGATTTTGGTTGAGACTTTTAATGAACATTCCAACTCCAATCTTAGAGTGAAGCAACTACCTTTGACGTTCATTTAGCAGGGTTCAACCCAACCTTAACTAGTTTCCTAATTTAAGGCATTTATTAAAGATTTAGGCGAAAAATAAGGTTTAAGGTGAAAATTGTGAACTATATCTGCAGAAAGGAAATATTTAAATACATAAAGAAAGCTAGATGCACAAAACCAAAACCAAGAATCAAAAACTCATGCAAACAATTTTTTATTGAATTTGAAAAAAAAAAACAAAAAATAGAAAGCATAATTGAAAATGAACAGCTGTTAATTTTGTAACATTCATACAATGACCTATGGAAATGGGTAATTTATGTATCTCATTCTAAATACTATTAGTAACAAAACTTAATTGTACTTACCATATAAGCACAACAGAAATTTACAAATTATTAACATTATTAGTGAGAGAATTTAATAGTGAAAAGTTAGTATATAAATAAAGCACAAATTTGCAAACTGTAACGCAGTAAAAGTAAGCAATACGGGGAAACAACTGTCTCTGCATTTTTCAAGACTTTCTTGTATCTTCTTTGTTTCATTCATATCATTTTCTTTTAAAGTATCATACTTCCCAACAATGCGATAGAAACGTATATGCAACAGAGCTCATCTGATACGAAGGAACACAGACTGATTCTCAGATATGAAGGAACACAGACTGATTCTTAACTATGTTATCGTATCGCTTAGCTTATACGTTCAAAAGAGAATATGTAGGCATATCAGAGTTTGAGGTCATGCATCCATCAGGTGCCATGGTAAATAACTCAAATTGCCGCTCAACAGTCGAGCATTTTCATCTTTGATATGTGAGCCCCAATCATGCTATTAGTAGTATATTCTATCAAGATCAAAATCCGAGTTGCAAATTAAAAAAATTTGGCATTCTCACATGGGATCAATCCAGCTGGATGCTGGCACTTTTCTGATTCCAGACATTTTAAGTGCTTTTCTAACATCAGCCGCAGGACCCCATCTCTGTAAACCAGCATTAATGTGCGACAACGTCACATATTGGCCACAAGTCTGTGGCTGGAAATTAAATAGTTTGAATCCTACTTCATTTCCCAGCTCAATTGCTCCTTCAATCTTCCACGCACCTAAAAGAGCTCCCCAAACAGACGCATCTGGATCAAAAGGCATACTCTTTATAAATTCAACTGCTTCTCCCAACAACCCCGCTTTGCCCAAAAGATCAACCACGCACCCGTAATGTTCCATAATTGGCAAAACCTGAAACTCACTCCACATCGCTTGAAACAACTCCAAACCAATCTGTACAAGCTTTGCTCGGGCGCAAGCAGATAGTACAGCAAGAAGAGTGATCCCATTAGGGAGAAAACCTTCCCTTCTCATCTTCTCAAACATGTCTAAAGCTTGTATCTCCCTACCGTTATCAGCAAATGAAAATATCATAGCATTCCAAGTGCAAACCCCTCTAACCACCATCTGGTCAAAAACTTTCATAGCATCTTTCAAATAACCCTTTTTCCCGTACAAATCTACCAATGCTGTTCCCGTGGAAACAGTCAGAGCTTCCTCATTCCTAATGATATAACCGTGTATTTGCTTCCCCAGACCAAAAGCTCCTCCTTCATTTAAATTAGCACAGGACGATAGTACGCTAACGTAAGTTGCTTCATTGGGTTTCACTAGTCCAGTAGTCACATCGGCATGCACGATCATCTCCCTGAAAAACTGTATTGCCTCACCAAAAAGCCCACTCCTCAAAAACCCACTGATAACACTTGTCCAAGAAACAACATCTCGGTTGATCATGCGATTAAGGAATAAAACAGCAGAACCCAAGTCCGCATTTCTTGAAAAAGCATCAAGCATTGCATTGTATTCGACAACACGAGGACAGGAAATTTCGTCAAACACTTTGCGGGCGTTCAGCAAGTCACCAAGTTGCGAGTACATGGACAACAATGAAGTTTGAATAAAGGAGTCACATAAAACCCCGCGCCGGACAGCTTGGCCATGAAGGGAAGTACCAGAGGGGGGAAAAGAAAACGTGGCTGCTTTGATAAGAGAAGGAAAGGTGTGGGCATTGGGTGGGGCATCGTGGGCAAGCATGCGAGTGAAGAGGTGAAGGGTCTTGTGGTTTTGCCCAAAATTGAGGTGGGCTCTGATCAGAGTATTGTAAAGGAGAGTGGGTTTCCTTATTGAGAGTGGTGGAGAAATGGGGTTGAAGAGGAGGTGGCCTTTGGTTAGTAAGATGCAGTGGATCTGTCGGACTTCGTTTTGGTGGTTGATCAAATGCTTGAGAAGTCTGAGCAGATATTCGGGTGAGGAAAGTTGCATAATAGAATCATCTAGTTGCAGTCGGAACAACTCGCCAGTGCAGGTGACGCCGTAGCGTGCAGGTGTTCCAACGAGGGACGGACGCTGTTTCGTCGTGGAAGGAGAAAGTTCCACGTGTGAATTAGTTCTGTTTGGTTACAGGAATGTTAACAAGGTCATACAAATACGATTAGATATGATACTAGCAGAGTATTAAATGCGCAGTATTAAATTTAATTGCATATATAATTATA
Source organism: Erythroxylum suave (assembly GCA_027563595.1). Lineage (NCBI taxonomy): Eukaryota > Viridiplantae > Streptophyta > Magnoliopsida > Malpighiales > Erythroxylaceae > Erythroxylum > Erythroxylum suave. The sequence continues at coordinate 20,451,941 of JAOSBN010000004.1, read as the reverse complement.
TAAATTTAATATAAAAATAAAATGAGGATTTCAAAAATTTTGAATTTAATTATTAGCAAAATAAAAAAGATTCAAAATAAATTATAAACAATTTTAATTAGTTATTCGTAAAAGTGGACATTTATAATAGAGTACAAAATGGACATTTATAATTAAGAAGTTATATAGTATAACGTGTCTGTTATACATTTTAAAAATATATATAGTAAATAAAAAATTATAAGAATTTAAAGTTATAATTTACAATAATAGAAGAATCTTGAAAGAGTTATTTAAAATATATAAGTTATTGAAAATATGGAAGAGGAGATGAAAGAAATGGATTAGTAAAATTATTTATTTGAGTGATAAAATTTTGAAAATGTTAAGTACTTTGTTATGAATTAAATATTATAGTTAATTAAGGTGTAAAAAAGGCAATAACTTAGTTTAACACGCTGTCAAAAAAGTATAAATATTTAATTAGTTAAGATAATAAAAAAGTGTTAACATTGTGTATTAGTAATGCATAAATGAAGATTATAAAATTTTAAAATTTGACATTGAATCATTAGTGTTGAAAATTTTAAATGTATATAAAGAAAGGAGCTATGATAGAAATATTAATAATATATAATTAAGAATATTACAAAAGAATAATTAAATAAAGCTGTAAAATTTTAAATGTTTATATTGTGATTGGATTATTGTTAAAATTTTTAAAACAATCCTAGAATTTTAAAAAAAATTAGAGAATAGTCTTTTAATATATATAGCTTATAATTAATAAATTTATATTAACCATTTTTCGAAAATCATATAATAATGATTTATATTTATAACAATTGTTATATATTGTTTGACCTGAACATTTTTTTTGAAAATTAAAATTCAATATATTAAAAATAGTGGAGATTCAAGAACAACTTTAGGAGAGTAAGCATACTCTCCTATAACAAAACGACAATGCAAAAGGTAAACAAACTAAATACAATTAGAAGTAGGGACGACAGCGTATAAGGAGTCATTACATAAAGAGTGGACGACAGATGGTAAAAGGGATAGAAACTTTCACTCCTCTGCAAATCGCTGTTTAAAATCTGTAAGAATATTCAGAGCTGATAGATAGGTGAGAAAATTCTGTCTACATGCATCGTTCCTTGCTTAAACTTCATTTAATCGATTATTTCATGTCTTCTCAAGTCAGATTTAAGCATGAGGATCTCGCAGAAAAGCTCCTGACGAAACCCTAGAATTTGAAATTTGGGGGAGACCGCGACATCGCAATAGCAACATCCAGCAATTTGCTTGAGATTAGGTAAGATAACGCAAGTTTAAAACTTTGTTCTTTTAGTTTGTTCTTCTTCGCGTGTTGCGGTGCGTTCATGATTGCGAGGAAAAGATAATGGTATAATGTGAGTTTGTTCTGCTTCTGGTCTTGTGATGCATTCATGACTGTGACGAAAAGATGATGGGGTAGTGTGGAGTGCATAACGGAGAGTTGCTAGTGAGTAAGAACGAAAAATGCGAAGTAGCGAAAGGAAATTTTGCGGTGAGGGGGGGGGGGTTGCAAAACGATGTCTAAAAATTTTCAAAATGAATAATTCTTTGTTTATAGTTTTGATTATTTTTATGTAGACTTTACATATAGGGTAAATTTGTTTGGTTTGAGTTACATTAAAAGGTTTATTAGGTTAGATTAAGAATGGGAAGAAGTCAATGTTTTGTAAAGGTCTAAGTGTTTGATGACATTCTTAAAATTGAAGGTTGCTTAGGCTCATATCTTTTGTCATTGATTGAAAACCTAACATATTATATAATTGTAAATATATTGAATTAATTTTTTTTCATGTTTTGGTAACGAAATTGAATTAGTTTAGTTGTGTTATGTTATATTTTAGTTAATTGAGAAGATGTTTTGTTTTGGGAAGGTTTTGGTTTGTAATGAAAATAATTTGATTCTTGATTATTATTTAGATCATGCCTCACACAAGATTTGGAGTATCTTCATCTTCTGAAGCAGGTGATGTTCCTTATCTCGGCAATCCTTGTCTTCAGTTCTACAATGCTCAGGACCAATCAAGGTATCAAACTTTAAAAGATCGTCTCATTATTCTAAATAGATTTATTGATCATGAAGTTATAATTGAGTTAGGAATTGCAAATTGTGTCAATGAGTTATTGCATAATATAGGATGGGATAGATTTGCAAATTTTAGGAAGAATTCATATATTGAATTAACTCTAGAATTTTTATCAACTTTAAAGGTGACCTGTGATGAAGATGACATCCCAATTAATTTGATATTTCGATTAATGAATATGATGTATGCAATTGGTTTAAATGATTTGAATGATATATTTGGATTTCCACATAGTGGGTTATATGGTTATGACGATGAATTTAGGCCTAGAGAATTTTAGAGCGAAGTTACAAATTCAACAAATTTTTTCCTCGAGTAGGTCAAAATTGTCAGCTTTAGTGGATCTTAGCTTACGATATCTTCATAGGTTTTTAACTTGCACAATTTTTGGTAGGGGAGATAGTCAGGGTGCAGTTTCAAAATTGGAATTGTTTATGTTATGGTGTATGGTGCGCGGTAAACAGTTTAATGCTAGTTCGTGGTTAAGTCAGCATATGATTGATGTGGTGTGTGTTAGTGTCGGGAAAATAGTTGTTAGGGTATTTATAAGTCAAATTGTATAGCATTTAGGTTTACTAACTGAGAGAACCATTATGCAGTTAGTTGCAGGGAATTCTAGTTTAGATTTGCAGCAGTCTTTGGTGTCAATGAAGATTACGAAGCAGCAAGGTGATCGTTATGTTGTTATCAACGATGAGGCAACAGAACCTTCAGCTACTGAGCGCAGTCGATGTGAAACAGGTAAAGGTGTACAAAGGGAAGGTCCATCTAAAGACAAAGGTATGCAATTTCCTATTGGACCTACTTCTGTTGAATATTTATCGCTAATGAATCAATTGACTGTTCATGAACGGAGAATGGACGAGAGGTTACAAAGGATGGAGGGAAATATTGCGGAGATCAAGGATATGTTAGCAAATTTGAATCTTCATTCCATAAAGCGTCCGCCTTCATCTTAGTATTGTATTTCTAATTTGTCTTTGATGATTTTAGTTGTTTCTGATTAAATCTGTTTTATTTTATTATTTGACTTAGCTAGTGTTGTTTGCATGTTATATCTTTGATTTAATTTCCTATGATGTTGATTATGATTGTTGTATGTATTATGTTTATTTTTTTGTCTAATAGTTAAAGATGTGTGATTATTGATTGAACTTAATCAAGGTTATAAATGCATAATATAAGTGAATTAATATATTTGCATGCATGACTTGATTGATTTGGATTTCAATTGGAAGGGCATTAGCTTGTTGTGATAGATGAATATCACTTTCATTCGGTAAGGATTTGAGACTAATTAAAAGTGTTTGTTATTGAGAATATTCTTTTATGTTAAACAAATCTAGAACTTGCTTGCGAATACTAGTCAAGATTACATTATCTATGCAAACATTAAAATGATGAAGGCATTTAGGATATAACTTCGAATACTAGTCAAGATTACATTATCTATGAAAACATTAAAATGATGAAGGCATTTAGGATATAACTTCAAAGCTTGAAAAGCCACCATATTATTATCCTTAGTGAGCCCCGTTGAGCTTGCACGGAACCTTTTTTTGCGTAAAACCTGAAACATAAGCTTTATATTTTATTTTTGATCTCTTTTGATTGTACCTGCTATAAGGGCAAGTTGAGCATTTAAAAAGTATATATATTGTTGCACATTGGGAAAAGGAAGAAATGATATCAACCAAAGAAGACAAAGAAAAAGGGGGAAAAAATTCTGGATAGATACTGTTGAATGTCTACAAAAAAATGAAATCATATCAACTGAAGAAGAAAGGGAAAAAAAGGAAAGAAAAAAGGAAGCACAAAATGGTAGGCGAAAAAGAAAAATGGAAAAAGAAAGTGAAAGAAGGATAAGGGTTCGGTGAAAAACTAAAGAAGTTTTTTGAAAAGAAATAATTTTGTTTTATATTTTATGGGT
>JAOSBN010000004.1:20436909-20447788 GCA_027563595.1 Erythroxylum suave | reverse complement strand
CACACACACACACACACACACACACACACACACACACACACACACACACACACACACACACACACACACACATAATGATTACGATCTTTGTTAGTAGTACAATTAGCTGTAAAATGTATTAACAATTACGATTATAACTAATAGATATTAACAAAATTATAATATAATCATAATAATTAATAATTAACTTAGTTAGTAGTACAGAATGTTTTAAAAAAGTTTGGAAACTACTTCGTTAGTATTACAATTAGCTGTAAAACGTTGAAGGATTATAATTGTTAGATGAAGTAGAATTAACCATAAAAAAGTGGAAGGGTTATAACCGTTAGATGAAATGGACAGACGGGATGGATTTGGTGTTTGTCCATCCTGTTCGTCCTTAGTATAATATACTTAATGAATTGCATGACCAACTACTAAATTCTGAAATTAATTCATATCATGTCATCCCAACTACTAAATTCCTAAATTAATTTCAACATTTAGCATTAAGGAGATTTATGGAATATAAAGCTTATTTATAAAGCATATCTATATGAAGCCAACGAAAGTGGGGTTTTTGTCATGTGAAGTTTCTTTGTGTAAGGAAATTAGGCTTAAATCCGTTCCCCCATGTAGCAGAATAATTATTAAACTTTTTCATTTTGATTTTTTGAAACTAAGATCACTTAAATTCTATAAAATGGTTAACATATAAATCATAACAAAGCGTAGATCTTAATTCATATCTTAATTCAAAGCTTGATCCTTTCTTTTTTTTTTTAATCATATTCTTCAAACGAATTTTGAAACTAGTTCATCTCAACCAACATAGCCACATAAGTATTCGATATCTAATGGTATCTATAGAAAGAGTTGAGAGAACATAATAATTATTGCATAGAGGATTAGGCAAGGAGCGTTAGTTCCTTTAGAGCTTAAGTCTATTTATAATATGTTTTGTACGTTTTAATGCATGCATTGCAAGTTCACGATACCCACCATCTAGAGCGAGAAACTCCTCCCTCTTTCTAACAACCATCACCTTGCCACAAACACTTTCCTTTCTCTCCTTTAGATTTCTGCCTCCCCTTAACCCCACATCCGATTTGGCTGCTTACTAGATCCATTACTTCCGATTACCCCCTCCTCTCTTTGTCTCCAAGATTTGAACCTCCTTCCTAGCTCTCCTTTGAGGCCTCCCCACTAAGGGTACCTCTGTCTTTCCACATTTCCTTTTTCTACACCTTTTCCTGCTAGCCCTCCTTTTTACTGTTATTGAACAATCTTCTCTGTACTTTCATTTGAAACCCAACCCTTTTTATTTTTTATTTTTTGCCATACTTAGCTTCTCCCTCTATAATGAATGACACTTCCCTCTCCCAAAATGCCGATTTTCCTCCTTTGTCCTCCAAGACTTCCCCATCTTCACCTACCTCTCAATCCCCCCTTCTTCAATGAAACCTTCGGATTTACCCCTAGCCCCTTCTTTTGTGTTGGGCCCCGAATTTCTTTTTATCATTTTAGTAAGCATGAATTGAATGAATTTTGTGATCTTATTAGATAAATCATTTTTAATTGGAGTTTAATTATTATGTCAAGTTTAGGAGGATTTATTACATGGATTGATGGGAATTTGAAGTATAAGATGGAAGAATTAAGATTAAGATAGAGTATAGTATGGTGTAAGTAAAATTGGAGAATTGAGAATGCAGAAGGGCATTTTGGGTGGATCACTTAAGGTTAGAGGCATTAAGGCATTAAAGGAAGGATAAGGTGGACTTTCCTCACCCATTAAGGGTAGAATGGAAAGAGGAAAATATTGTCATGGAAATGAGAAGACAAAAATGTGAAGGAGGGAGAGAGAATCAAAAGTAAAAGAGAGAGAAAGAAGAAGAGAGTTTTTAGTGGAGTTAAAAGGATAGAGCTTTGAACTAGGTCATGACTTTTCCTAGTCCTAAAGAGAGAGTTGGTGGTTACTCAAGAAGGGAAAAAGAAAGAGGAAAGGAAGAACTTTCTTTAGAACCAAGAATCTTATTATTTGGTGAAGATTCTAGGTAAGTTGATTTTAATGTTTTGGAGTTTTGAAAGGTTTTTGGTTTAAAGAGCTTGGAAAATGTATGGGTTTAAGAATTCTAAGATCCATATTAGTACATGTGCATTATAGGTGCTCAAATATGAAATTCTATTGAATGGGGATTGTTTTCATTGTTAAAGGAAATCAAGAGAGACAAGAGGAGCAAGAGGAAAGACATCTTTAAAATCCAATACCTAAGCAAGCAAGGATTTCAAGGTGGGTTACAGTTTTATGATGAAGCAATAAGCCATTAATGTTCTCTTTCAAACCAAGAATATTGAATGATTTAAATTACTTTATAAATGTTCATTTGTTTGTTCTTGGTTGGGTTGTAAAAGTGTTATATGTTGCTGCATGATTTGGAAAAATGTTTCTTTTTGAAAAAGTTGCAAGTTTATGAAATCATGTTTTCGGATATGAAAAGCAAGTTTGCAAGAATTGCTATTTTGGGCAGCAAGTATTCAAGATCATGAAATACATGTTATGTGGGTTTGGTTTGGTCCATTCTGTTGTCAAGTGCACTTAGATAAAAGGCTTCTCTCGCCTGCCCGCTAGTGGCATGGAGCTCCTTTATGGACTCCTTTTTATTTACGATTACACAAAAACCACTATGTGGGATTGTGCTAGCTCGTTCTGTTTACGACTTCACAGGACCATTATATGGAATTATGATTGTTTGTTCTATTTATGGACCTTCCAAACCAATTTGATGTGCTTATGTGTTTGTAAGTTGATGTATACCTGACTTTGCTTATGAATTGTTTGATAAAGTGAAAATTTTGTGAAATAAGTATTTGATGACTTTTCAAGCAAATTTGCTATTGTTTCTAAAGTGTAAAATGCAATGAGTTTTGCAAAAAGGGTTCTTGCTTGTTTCTTGATTATAAATTTGTTACCCACGAGCTTTAAGCTCACCTATTCTATCCCATTCAGGTGATGAGCAAGGGAGTGAGTAAGCCAAGAGTCCAGGCATCACTCAAATCTGCCTAATTTCTTTTGTATTCTTGAGTTAGATTTTTAGGAATTCAAGGCTTTAGCCACATTTCAAGTGTATTCTGTATTTTAGTTCTTAAACTCAATGGACGTATTATATATTAAAATGTTCAGTAAAGCTTTGTAATGACTTCTGCCTATTATTACGAATGAAATGTCTTTTAGGCTTGATGAAAATCACTGTTAAGATTTCACGTTGCATGTGATGATTAAATGAGTTGGAGATTTTGGGGAAGCAGTTGATGTTTATGTTTTGTGTAATCTGTGTTTGGAATGGAATGAATGAGGGTAGTTGAAAAGATTTAAGCCTGCAATAAGTAAGGTAGATTGCAAGAAGGAAACACAAACGAAGTTTATCGTTTGTGATGACGTCACACACAGACGCAAAGGGAAAATATAGAGGAAGAGTATCGTCTGTGATGACGTCTTACACAGACGCAAATGAGGGACACAGACGCAAGGAACCCAGACGATATAACACAAACGATGGGACATAGATGATAGAACGCAGACGATATAACACAGACGATGGAACACAGACGATAGAACATAGATGATAGGAAGTCAAACACAGACGATAAGAAAGTCAAAGGTAGACGATAGGCAAGACAGACGAAAGGAAACACAGATAATAGGAAGTCAAACACAGGCGATAAGAAAGTCAACCATGGATGATAGAACCCAGATGATAGATCACAGACAATAGAACACAGATGATAGAACACAGATGATAGGAAGTCAAACACAGACGATAGGAAGTCAAATACAGATGATAAGAAAGTCAAAGCCAGACGATAGGCAAGACAGATGAAAGGAAACACAGACGATAGGTCAACCATGGACGATACAGGAAGAAGTTAAGCCAGTATAATTGAACAGTCGCTCAGTTGGAATTAATCGCAAAATTCACTAATTATGGGATTCAACAAGAGATGATTATCAAGCATCAAGAAGTAGTTAAGGCCTTAAGTCTAAGTACAAGTCAACGGACAAAATATTCTGAAGAGATCAAGATGAAATTTCAAGTTTAAGGATTGTCCTAGTGAGGGCACTCCACCCTTGTAGGATGCACATCCAGACGTCACTTTGGACGTCGGACACGTGTCTCGCAAGGGAGGGGTCCTATCATTTTGTTCCTAAAACCTAGAAACAAGTCGGTGATACTTATCCTACGCACCTAACTTACACCCCTCCTGTGGGCATGGATGGTAAGCTTGTTGTATGTCTCGACATTGCAGTCCTCTAGGATGGCACAAACAGTTGAAAATCTACCATAGTTTGATTTTTCTATGAGCAACGCCCAACCTTTCCTTTGATATCGAGGTGGGATCATAAATACTGGAAAAATAGGGATCTAATGGATGTGCTCCTCTCTAAAGATGGGTTAGTTCTTTTCACCTTCTCCACCTCAGCTACTGCTCACAAGACCCTTAAAGAAGGTCCATGACACTTCGAGTATCAACATATTTTCTTGTAGATATGTCATTCGGGTTTGAAGCTAAATACTATTAAGATTACAAACATGCCACTATAGATTAATTTTCATAACATTCCTCTTGAATATTGGTCTACCCAAGGATTAAGCTCCTTAGCTAGTTTCATCGAGAAGCCATTATGTTTGGATGAACCTACAGCTACAAAGAAATGCATTGGCTATGCCTGAATCTATATGAGCATTGATATCTCTAAGGAACTCCCAACAGAAATTCCTATGATGGGCTTTAGAGAGGATCGTAAATTATAGGAAGATAGCATTGCCATCTCTTATCACTAGAGACCTCCTCCAAAATCTCAGGACAATATCTGGAAACCTACAGGGAGGTTATTTACAACTTATCAAGAACTCATGGGCCTTGAAGAAGACAAATAGAGCATGGAAAAATAAGATCACGTAGCAACTACCTAGGCTAATATAGAACTTTCCTATACCTCTACCATAACAACTACTCATTCAATTGACTAGCTGCTATGAAACCATCAGAAATTAGTTCTGAAACTCAGACTACTTATGCACCCTATAACCCCCACTAGCTTGAATGCAATAGAACTTTGTTCTACTGATAAATTTAATACGCTAGACTCTCAAGCAGACATCCTGCCTAACTCTAATATTATGCCAACAACTAATTTAGGTGAGACCTATCCTAGCACTTCTTTAACTGTTGAACTTGTTCACAATTGCGCTGCATCAGAACCAACCTTAAACACTACAACACCCCCAAATGGTCCATAAAATAGAATGATAGAACCGGAAGACACCGATAACTTCCATAGTTTTGTACGTAGGAAATCCCAGCGAAGCAAAGGAAGAAGCTCCAAAGGCATCTCTCCCTAATGCCCATCTTAACCTGGAATGTACATGGAATAAATTGCCCCCATAAACTCTCAGCCTTAAGGGATTTGTATGGCATTAAAATCCTCTCATTATTGCCTTACTTGAAACCAAACTCAGAGTAGATAAACTCGAAAATCTCAAAATTTTAGGCCCCACTTAAAACATAATTTCCAACCATAACCACAATGCTTTTGGATGGATAATCATCTATTACAAAATTAAAGACATCAAAGTCTACCTACTGGATCCCAGTGACCAATCTATCCACCTCAATGTCTCCTTCTTATAGGAACATATTGACCTTAACTTCTCCTTCATTTATGCTAGCAATTTTGGATTCCAAAGATGTCTTTTATGGAACAACCTTCAACATCTCAGTAGTTCCATCTCCAAGCCTTGGCTGATTTGTGGAGATTTCAATTTCACTCTATATGCCTCCGAAGCTCAAGGCCATGCAAACCTAAAAAATTATTCAGTTGATTTGAAGGATTGTGTTGACGCCATTGGAGTGACAGATCTCAAATAGGTTGGCCACCTTTATACATGGTCTAACAAACATAATTCAAATTGGTTTATTCGTAAGAAGCTTGATTGAGCTCTATTTAATGACATTTGCTGGACTATTTTCCTCAAATCATTGCCTCCTATATAGACCCCTTGTTTTTAGATCACACACCTATCTTAATTACCAACCTCTTCCAATAGAGAGCCCAATGTTTTCCCTTCATATTTAATAATTATCTTACTGAAGAACCTGAATTTGAGGAGGCTTGTAAGGAAGCAGTAGAACTCCACATTGTGGGTACACACTAGTACCATTATTCACGTAAGGTCAAATACTTCAAAGCATACATGTTAGTACCATTGTTTACATAAGCTTAAATACATCAAAGCAGAAATCAAGGCATTGAATTCTCAGAAGGGCTCCATGATCCAGGCAGTAGAATCTAAGAGGCAAGAGTTAGAATATATTCAAAATCAGAATTCTTTTTTACCACTCGATCAACTTCTATTAGACAAGGAAAAATTAGCTCTCGCTAACCACATACAGGTAGTAAAAAATCATTCATCTATTCTCCAACAATGGGCTCGAATATACTAGCTTAAAGATGGAGATAGATGCACCAAGTACTTCTTCAATACAATCCTAGCCAGGAAAAAACATAATAAGCTCTACTCCATCAAGTCTCGGGAGGCCATTCTCCTTCACAAGCCTAAGGACATATAAGCTGAAGCTATCATCTACTTCTCCTCCCTTCTAGGCACTACTAGTCCCTCAAATGTCTCACTCACTGATGTGCAAAATCTCAATCTCCTGCAAATTTCCTCACTTGATTTTACTCACTTAATCAAACCAGTTGAGGATCTTGAGATTAAATTAGTAGTCTTCGGTATGGACCCTAAGAAAGCCCATGGGTTAGATGGTTTTAACTAGTATTTCTACCAGAAATCCTGGCATATCATAGGAAGCTTCATTAAAGATGCAATCTATGAGTTTTTTTCAAATGGTATCCTCCTTAAAGAAATTAACTGCACTTTCTTATGCTTAATTCTTAAAGGCCCTAATGCTTCCACCTTTGAGGATTACCGACCTATCTCATGTACTAGCTTCTTGTACAAAATAATATCCAAAATCCTAGCTAATCACTTGAATAAATCCTTGGTCCTTTTATCAGTGACAACCAGGGAGCTTTTATAAAGGATAGACATATCAGGGACAATGTCCTCATTTTACAAGAACTTTTGAAGGGATAATCTCAAATTCACAGTCCTCTAAATTGTACAATCAAGATCGATTTTTGCAAGGCTTTTGATAGCAACAGCTAGGATTTCATCTGGAAAATGCTTACAACTTACGATTTCCTTCTCCAGTTTACTAAATGGATCAAAGAATGTGTCTCAACTACTTCCTTCTGTCGTCATCAATGGTAGCCCTACAAAATGCTTCCAAGCTGCGTGAGGACTCAGAAAAGAGGATCCCTTATTCGTAATCTCTTTATCCTAAGCATGGAGATCCTTAATGCCATCATCAAGCATGAAGTCTAACAACGACCACATTTTAGCTATCACACGAAATGTAAGAAACTTGAACTAACTAATCTCCATTTCACAGACGATTTACTTCCTTTTGGCTAGCAAAATATGGTCTTCATCCTCACTTATATGTGAGCTCTAGACATCTTCAAACTATATTTGGGAATAGAGATTAATCTTTATAAAAGCCACCTATATCTCTCTAAAGGTGCAACTCATATGTAAGACTCTATCACAAGAGCCACGCACATGATGCATATATCACCTCCTATCTTATCTACATATGTTATTCTAGGAGTTTTAGTGTGTTTTCAAGTGTTTTTTAGATGATTGTTGTATATATAGGTTTGGAATTGTGTTATTATTAGTGTTTGTTTATATTTTAGGTGTTTGTGTTGTTTAGGGTATACATTCAATCTTAATTATATATTTCATAGGGTGTTTGATATGCTTGTAAGGGTTGGAAATCATGAAATTAAAGAATGAAGCAGATGGAGGAAGCTTCAAGACAGAGCCATGCAGTACCCCATGTTAATGTGATAAAGGGAGTGCAATCGTGATAGAGAGGCTAAAGCATTAAGTGCCATTTGATAATTGTGTTTTGCTTAATATTTTAGAGTTTAAATTGTTATGCATTTAGTGTTAAAATGAGTGAATGCATTTACAACTTAATTAGTTCATTTTGTGTAATTAAGTGTTTTTATGGGTTATTTGGAATTCTTGAGCTTAAATTGTATATTTTTGAGGTACCTTGATGTGTGTACTAGTGTTGCAAGACAAATAGGGAAGAACAGTGAAGATCTAAAGAATTTTGGGTTCAAGGACATAGGCCATGATCGTGCATATGGACTACGGTCATGACAGAGAAGGAAGAAAAAGAAGTAGCCATGCCACGATCGTGCACTTTAGGCCACGATCGTGACAGAGAGCGTCAATTTAGGCCACGATCGTGCACTTCAGGTCATGATTGTGACATCCAAGGCCATGATCGTGCCCTGCATCAGGCTGACACGAAAGCTTAAATTTTGAGTGAATTTTCAGACCGTTTCGACCCCGAGTTTGACCTAGGGCTTCCACAGAGTAAATAGAACATTACATAGCAGTCGTCGGTAGTCATTAGAGAGCAAAGAGAGTTTCTGCAAAAATTCAGGAGCAGCCTAGAGAGAGATCAAGTGATTGAGGAAGGAGACGAAGGAAGAGAGGCACGAAGATATGTTTGACAGGAAGTACTTCCCAGAATAGGCAGTTTCCTGCAGTCGCGACCTCCAAGATCCATTCCAATAGTATTTCATATTGTTATTTAGATTTCATTATTGTATGAAATTTGAGTATTGATTGGATTGACTGTTGTTGAGTGTTGATATTTTGTCTAAACTCACCTTCGGGTAATTTTAATTCTTGAGATTAATGAAATTTATTTGACGGTGCTTATTTCAATTTAATTGTGATTCAATATCGAATCTTCATAACTTGGCAATAAATTGAGAGGGTGAGTCAGTGAAAATCATTGGTTTAGGCTAACGAGAGTTAGGTAAATCAATAGGTAGAGAATTGAATCAAACCGGTAGAGTCTTGTAACGAGAGATCGAGTATAGACTCTCGATAGGTTAATAGACAATTTCAGAACTAATTTAGGTTTTGGATCAATTGTAGATCGAGGGATTGCAATTCCAATAATTTAAATTAGGGTTAACAATTATAACTCGAGAGACAGTACTTCACCCTAAGACTATATAGGCCCGTTAAATCAGAATTTGCATAATTGGTAGATTTTCTTTAATTTCGAATTGATTCCCCCTTTCTCTTCCTTGGTATTTCTAGGTTGGTTTTAGGATTTTTGTGTGACCTGCTATTTTGTTTATTTTTATTGCACTTTAATTTCTCAAATTTGACTATCAATTGATTTCATTTCTGCAGTAGTTGTTTAAATAGGATTGATTGCGAACTTAGCTGCCTTAGTCTTTAGGAGTAATTCCCTTTCTCGTGGGATCGTCACTTTAGGTACTATGTCAATGACCTGTGTGCTTGCGACAATTACTAAGGTTATTAATAGTAAAACTTAACGTGTGTAACCTTGAACAAACACCATTATGACTCTAGCACCTTGCATGGGCATGATATGGGCTGTCAAGCCTATGCAACTAGTGTTATGGGATGACAAGTATGTCATGGGTGTGACTCACCTCTCACATCGATGATAAAATTTTCATGGCTGTGAGATGCATCATATGGCTATGACTTCTACTAATCTTGATTCCTTTTGGTATTTTCCTGTCTCCTCTTATTCTAATCCTTCTCGTTCTTGCTCCATGAAGATAACTGAGTGTGAATCTTCAGAAAATGGCTTAAACATAGTTTTCTGACTCACTTTAGCTCTTTCGCTTTTGAATTGTACCTAAAAACAAATATGAACTAAATTGAATGTCTTAAACATTTCATATTATTAAACAAAAAGTGTTATAGAATAAATGCATAATAAATTGAACATATATCAATAAACTTGACAAAAAATCTAAAGAGTGAATCAAAGTAATCAGTGTTAGATTGTACAACGAGATCTAGAAGTTTAATAAACCCAAGATTATCAAATTAATGATTGATTGAAAAGAGATCTTGGTTGTGAAATTAATTATCTAATAGATTGCTTCAGATCTAATTAACGAATTTAGAAATAGTTTTGTGAATTGAGAGATTACAATATGTGAATTTCGAATTCAATTAGGGTTGATTGACTAAATCTTAAGAGAGAGTAATCAAAACCTTAGGAAATATAGAATCAAACATATAAATTGAATCAACAAGATTAAAAAAAACAAAAGAGGGAAAGAATAGTTCCTAAGTATTCAATCTTGATGAAACCTTAATTTTTATTTACAGCTCACTGTTTATTTGATTACTTATTTTGTTTATTGATTTGTTTCAATTTTTGTCATTTAAGTTTAATTTTAATCAAAATTTGAATACCTTAGACAAAGTTAGGTTCAAATTGTTAGCTCTTGCATAATCCTTGAGGAAATAATAACCTCTTATACTATATAATATACAATCCTTATATTTATAGGTATTGAAAGTTTTATTATTATATAAAACTTGCTCAATAATCATTAAAAAAAGAAAAAACTAACAAGAATATAAATCTAAGTCCTAAACACATGATTATCACCTGAGAAAGCACTTAAAAACATAGTCTAAAGCCTACAAAACACACTATAATTTACACTTATCAATCTACAATACTGACATTTAATCATTAATAAAAAAATTAGAATGTAAATGCTAGAATATAAATTTAAGAATTTTGTATTAAACATTTAGTTAAAATGTTCATGTACATTTAAGATGTAACATCCCATTACCTATGGGAAGGTTAAAATAGTAAATAGTAGTGTTCAGTGAGAGGCAAGAGATGCATTTTTATGTTTATGCATAATATGACATGCTCATACAAGTGAATAGTGAAC
>JAOSBN010000004.1:20417652-20432980 GCA_027563595.1 Erythroxylum suave | reverse complement strand
AAGTTGACTATAACACACTAGTCGACTATTATACCTCGACTAGTCGACTATCAGGTGTATCTGAACAAATCTGACCACGTCAATTAATTACAAACGGGAAGAAAATCATACTACAACGACTATAAGCAATCTACAATGGATAGAAGAATTCCATAACATCTAGAAAGCATCTAGAAGCCTGCAAATAAATATTGGAGCATCAAATGATCGAATACACAAGTCCAAAGTGCAGAAAAGTTACAAAGCTCCCTATTTGCTCTCAACTTTGATCTTAGCTTGTCCTTAATTCTATTCTGTTGTACTGAGCATTATCATTTCAATTACCTATCATTGTGATTATTGTTAGTTGAGTGATTAGAGGAAAATCACTTGGGAGGTAGGATTTGTGCCGAAAAACAGATCAATTGTGAGGTGTAGCTTGAGCCGAAAATCAAGTGGTGTTGAAAAGTTCACAATGAACTAAAAAGTGTATAGTAAAGTGTTTTGCCAAAATCCTAAGTGGGAGCTTAGGTAGAGGACATAGGTCTTAGCACTGAACCTTTATAAAAATAGTGTTTGCGTTTCTTCCTTACTTTTTTACATTTCAATTTTGATTGTTTATTTTGTGTGTTCTAATTCTCTGTTTTTTGTAGTACTTTTCGGAAGAAATTAAAAAGATCTATTCAACCCCCCCCCTTCTAGATCGTTTTCATATTTAACTTAAGCACATCTAATACATGAGACACAATTCCTAGTATATTTTATGTTAAACCTAAATTTTATGCTATTTGACTTAAGCACATCTAATACATGAGACACAATTCCTAGTATATTTTATGTTAAACCTAAATTTTATGCTAAAGAAATTATTTATGAATTTAACATAACACAAATTCCATGGCACAAGAAGGAGAGGGAAAACTTGGTAACTCAAAAGGAGTTTAAAGAGTTATAATAGAACATAGAGTGGATGGTGCAACTGATGAATGCTCTAACAACATGTAAAGTAAAGATGATGGGTAAATTTGAGAAATATATTGTAAGTAAGAATACTGTTGGTGATTAGAGAATTTCTATAGTAAAATGGTGGCTCACATAAAAACCAAAAAGCTATTAGTACGTTGGTTTCCAAAAAGTCTAACATGTTTTATTTTTTATTGGTTCATAAATTTTGATCAATCTTTTGTAAGAAAGGTTGAGAGATTTAAATGAAGCATTCCTTAGTCAATACCGGTTCAACTAAGAAACCACACTAAAAGGAAGAATTATAAATGATAGAATAAAAGACTACTAAGAGCTTTAAAGAGTATACTGTGAGATAGAAATAAAAAACAACAAAAACTCAACCACCTTTATTACAGAAAGAAATTGTGGGCTTGTTCTTAAAGTTACTAAAATGCCTTGTTATGATAAAATATGGCAGTTTATTAATCATTCATTTAATGAGATTGTGGTTTAGTTTGACCTACTTGATAACACCCTTAAAAAACGAAAGATTAAGCTAATAGTATCTAAAATTACTAAGAAGACAAGCATAAAGAGAAGAGACGACGAAGTGCATCAAGCTAATGTTACAAAAGTTTAACAGTTAAACAATAACATAATAGCCAGTCTAATTGGTATGCTCCTATACATTATCAAAACCATGATCCACCACTTTCATCTGTAACCAACCTCATTACTATCTAAATCCTCCCATTCTTTACACTTCACCACTGACACATTCATCACAAAATTTTATACACATAATCTCAACCTTCTCTAATAAATTAGACTCCATACTTATAATAACCCATATATATATAACCACCTATTTCAACCCTAACTTAATTACCTAAATGAACAAACCACCAGATTTCACCACCTTGAAAGTTACCAAATAATAAAAGAGGGAAACAAATAAAAGAAGAAAAAAAAGATTCTTCAAAATTTCCACCATTACCCATAACCTTCTACTAGGTCATATCAAAATAAAATAAGGTAATGCCGATTCCAACATTAGTATCTTAATTGCCTTACCCATCATGGTACAATCAAAATGCAAATTGAGACTACTATGATTGAGTATTGAGGAATTTTATTGAAAACTACATTACTTTTAAAACATTGTTAAGAAAAAATATATAAAGAAGGTGGTTGAAATTTGAGACTTAAGAGATGTAACTAATTGTTAGTGCCAATCCTTTACCACCACTTGGAAGAAAAAAATATCCTTTACCACCACTTGGAAGAAAAAAATATCAATATCTTGAACGATGAAGATGAAGAGATCCTCTTTATAAATAATATTAAAGTATCCATGAAGTTATTTTCAATTTATTGGTGGAAGGAGGTTATTCGATCCAACTAAAATAAGCAAGTTATCTAAAGGATTAATGCTTATTTGATCAACAATATGATCAAGATATATAAAACTCTATAGAGTTTAGAAAATTAGTATTGTAGATGTTGTACCTAAGTGTATAAGAATAGGAATAAAAAAATTTCAAGCGTGAATGTCACAAAAAGAAGAGAAAAGAGAGCTCTTAATCATTAACTATCCAACTCAAATAAGTCAGATCAAACATCTTTAAATTTTAATCAAAGTGTCTAAACAAGCAAAAACCAATAATATGTAAAAGAAACCTTGAAATTAAAATCCCTAAAGATTGGTAATTAAGGGGAACAATGGTAATTCCCTCCCAAAGGTAAGAAGAAGAACTAAATATCATAAATGTTATTACATATGTTAGTATAATAAAAGGTGAAATAGTATACATCTCTAAAGAGGCGAAAAGATCAAGAAAATCCAAAATGGATGAAAAACTCTCCAAAAAAGAGAATTCATCAAGAAACTAGTGATTGAAGAAAAAGTCCATACTCAATTAATTAAAGAAATTCCTAACAAGGATCTTACCATAAGTTGATTATGAACTTATTGTCATATTGACATGCACTCCAAAATATAGTCATTAAAGCATGTATGCCTGCGCTTATAACGTTGAAGGGTGAAAATAGTTAGGTAGATACAAACTAATAAGATAATGTCATTCACTAAATATGAGCTTGATCTTGAAGATGTGGTCAAGTTAAAGTACTTCACAACTCTTTAGTATGGGGAACACATTGTATTGAAAGTTTTAATTGATAAACATATGCGATCAATGTGCTTATAAGAAAGATAATGGAATAGTTGGATATGTAATATGTGGGCAGTCCCTTCTCACTACACCAAAGAATTAAATAATTTCTAGATGACTATCTCATCACTATA
Source organism: Erythroxylum suave (assembly GCA_027563595.1). Lineage (NCBI taxonomy): Eukaryota > Viridiplantae > Streptophyta > Magnoliopsida > Malpighiales > Erythroxylaceae > Erythroxylum > Erythroxylum suave. The sequence goes on along the minus strand of JAOSBN010000004.1, from coordinate 20,429,748 downwards.
TATGTTAAAGATGTTCTCTTAGTCACTAAGAATGTTTATATACCTTACATCAAAGTGAATAGAGATATATCAGGTAATTTGTACTAGTCATTAGAAGTGGTAAACACCATATATATGATTACAAAAAATGATGATCAAAGAGTTGGTCTATATTTAGAGAATTGAATCTTAAATATTACTGTATATTGGGATTTAAACCAATGAAGGAGGATCGTATGAGAGCCTGAGAAGATCCAAGTCAAATAAGGGGAATCAATTAAGTATAATGAGGATTTTAAATCCTTAGATCTCTATTTCACATATATTCATATGTTTCTGTATGTCCCAAATAATAAACATAGTAAAAACAAAATCATACGTTAATATGGAAACAAACTTATAAAGATAAGAGATGGTTTCATTCACTATCAATACTACCAATTAGATTAATAATTGATAATGATGGAGCAGATGATTAGTTTATTAATCTTAGAACTGAGGGACAAGCTATTACAAACTTGAGTTACACCTCATTTCCTAAGATCTCCTTTAAGTAATTAACCATTTTAACAATGTATTTTGCCTTACATATTCCTTATTCTAATATGTAAATGTTGTAAATATGCATTGAACCTTTTTTTTTAATTGTAGATGCTTTGAAAATTGCCCTTATAATTGACTAGTTATTTGGATTCATAGATGAATGAGTTATGTTTTAATGAATGATTTTAATTTGAATGAATGACGAATGATATCATAAATGTTTCTTTTTTTCTTGTTATTTTTGTTTATAAATTAAAAATTCCTCCTTATTTTTGACTATTTGGATCATTGTATTACCTTACTTCATGGTTAACTTCCGTCTTCAAATGTTGGAACTAAAATAAAAATGTTTCTCTATGAGAATTAAAGTCTTAATAAATTGACCCCATAACACACTAATTTTACTTAGCCTTTGTTAATCCAGGCTTTGTGATCTTGATTATTAAAAAGTGCTATGATTAGGAGCTAATGTATTAACTTTTAAGTGAATCTAATAATGAGTGAAGACTATGATTGTGATGATAAACCTCTTGATGAAATGTAAGAAAAATGATGAACATGGCAAGTTTATGATTAAAGTTGATGATAGTGATATTGAATTACTAATGAACTAATTATAAATAGATTAAAAAATCCTAATCTTGAGTTATTTTTATATTCTTTCATTCTAAACTTAAGATTGGCCACCAAAAGAGAAAGGAACATCCTATAGGAGTATAAAGCAATCATTTTCAAGAGATGAGAGTTTGATTATTTACCTTAGTTATGTTTATTGGCTTAAATATGATGAGTGGTTGGTTATTTTATATGCCTAGATATGAGGGATCCTTAATGTTATCTTTATATAGATTGATTCCATTTTATTTATGAAGTGGAGTTTATTTATTAATTATTTTTGGTTTCTCCTAATATAAATTTAGTTATGCTATTGATTTTATCTTATCCTAATTTACTTGTAGATAATTTAGGAGAACCTTCTTATAAGTTAAACACAAGTTAGATATTAATGATTAAATGAGATTCTAAATAGGATGGAGCCTTAATATTATTTTTGCATGTAATGATTCGATTTTATTTATGAAGTGAGATATATATATTTAAATGCTTTTAATGCATATTTAATTATATTAATGGTTATATCCAATTCTAATTCGTTTGTGAAAGATTAGAAGGAACCTACTTGTAAGTTGAATTGGGATCAAATGTTATGGGATAAATGGGGAACTAGAGGTAGACCTATATGATCTTTTTAGTGTTATGGTGAAACCTTTCATGGAATTTAATATAATTTAATGGATTTAAAGGGCTATTAGATTGGTAGAGATATATGTTAACTAACAAAAAAAAGTAAAGAGTGTAATTTCATACTTTAGGAAGTTATGCTGTTTGAGATGATAAATACATTTTAATTAAATTGAATCATGAATATAAAGAAGATATTAGGGAGAGTTTCTTATCTAGATGGCATTTACATCTATTTTCTCTTAATTATGAACTTATTCTATTTCTATTAACCTGTTAATTTACTTAGGTTTAGGTTTAGGATATTTTAGGTAAATTATCATTCATCAAACCATCTCCCTTTAGTTAATTGGAAAAGTAATAATAGAAAAGTTTTCTTAATTCCCATCGCTTCCTTTTAGGATCGATATTCTATTCACCAATGTATTACTACCATCTTACTGGATGAGTTTGCTTCGGTTGATTGCTCTCAGCAAGTTCGTCAACAGCATCACGAGATCCTTCCATCGTTAATTCTATAGACAAAATGTGGGACACCGCATTAGGCCAAAACACAATTTGTACACTCAAATAGAAGCTATAGTTAAGCACTGGTTAAACCAAAATAGCCTAAACCACGCTCTGATACCAAAAATATGTAACGCCTAAATACTCCCTGGGAGGATAGGTGGATGCCACACAAGATAGTACAAACAAACCAAATCATTTTAAGAAAACATAGCATTCAAAAATCTTCCATTGGAAGCAATTTAGAACAAACATACATCATATTGCATGAACTTATTACAAATTTGTTCCAAAAACTGAAACCAACTTGAAACATAGTTATTACAAAAACTTATAACAATTTAGAATCATACATTTTATAAATAAGCCAAAATATATTCAAAATACATTTTTATCAAAAACAAGACTCAGACTGCATTGGCCATTACGGTTGACTCGTCCCAATCTTTGTAATCCTCGTTCTGAACCTACACGGGACAAATCCACCATGCTAAGCATATAACTTAGTGAATAATATCTAATCTATATATAAAGTGATAACTCATCATACTGAATCATATAATAGGATAAGCATGCATTAATAGATTGGATTAACAATAAAACAAACATAATGTCTTTTAGAACAGATTTTATAGTTAACAAAGCTGAATATCAAAAGAGGGTATAAACCCTTCAAAATCATAATACAATTTTGATGATGTCAGAATCAAATATATATCAGAACATAAAATCAGATGACTGCTAAGCCATTTACAGAAGTAGGTAACAAGACTTATACAGGAGAGACCGAAGTCTCGACACCGAAGTGTCATAGGAGCAGCTGCAAACCCTTCTAGGCATGCCTATTTATCCACAACTAGGACTCAACAGTTTTAAAACAAAAACAAAGTCATTTCAGACATTTCATGCGCAATGCAAGTAGTCAATCATATTCACATGCAAGTAGCACTTCCAATGATATAAACGTGCATCAAATGTCTTGGGCAATCATTGTTCGGAATTCAAAACACAATCAGCATAAACCAAATTCAACAAATAGAACAAAGTAAGGTGTAACCGTCTAAGATTACTCATAAAAGCTCCCTTATTACTTATTGCCTCAAAGTCCCAGCAATATTTGAAATTGGTCTCTTTATGCGTTCCTTTGATTAAGCTTCTCTCTCTTTAGCAAAATTATAGAAATTTGGAGAGCAAACAAGAGATTTTGGTGTTGGATGAACAAGGGATTTAGCAACAATCAAAACCTCTAATGACAGAAGACTTCTCAAGGTGTAACCTTGATAGATTATCCAAAAGCCAATAGACAAAAATGGCCAAGATGGTGTTTCGGTGATGGTCAAACAAGAAGGAAAGTGTAGATGGTTTCGATGAAACCAAAGGAAGGAGTTGCAGACACGTTTTTCCTAATGCCTAGGTGTCTCGTTTGTGCTTTAACACATGTCTCCTTCGCATATCTTCCTCTTTTCCACTAGATAAGTTACCAATTGCGTCTTAGTTGTAGGTCCACATGTCATTCTATAATAAATTCATTGGTCACTCCATAATTTGTCTCTTAATTTCTTTATTTTTCTTAATCTAAATTACCTTAAATTTTCAATAGCTTTCCTAAATATTCTAAATGTCTCCAAAAATGCAGAATTTATTTTAATACACAATTTAATAATCCAAAATTCACACTTTAATCACAATAAAAATTCACTTATACCTGGAAAAATGTTAATGAATGCATGTACAAATATTTGCATGTGTCAAAAATACATATGCACATATAAATGAATACCTAAATATGCAAAGCAACAATGCATTGAAATTCCTCAATAGTCTAACCCCTAACACGGGATGTTGCAATTGTTCCTTCCTTAAGAAATTTCATCCTCAAAATTTATACCTAATCCGAATAATTACGGATACTAAGCTTTTATGGTTTCTTTTGCTTCCCATGTTGCTTCTTCAAGTCCATGGTATTGCAAGAGTACTTTTACTAAAGGTATTTGCTTATTCCTGAGTTGCCTGACTTCTTGGGCTAAGATAGAAACTGGCCCTTCTTCATATAATAAATCCGATCGTACCTGAATTTCTTGTAATGGAAACCGATATCTACTCAGCAAAGAAAAGTGGAACACATCATGTAGCTTGGCCAATTCTTCAAGAAGAGCTAACTGATAAGCTACTGGTCCAACTCTTTTAAGAATTTCATAAGGGCCAATTTATAGCGGACTAAGTTTACCCTTCTTACCAAATTAAGGTACATTCTTCCAAAGTGACACTTTCAAGAACACCTTATTGCCTACCCGATACTCGATACTCAATATCGATCCTTTTTAGGTCAGCATAAGACTTTTGCCTATCAACGGGAGCTTTCAACCTTTGTTGAATAATCTGAATCTTTTCTTCAATAACTTTCACAATTTTAGGCGCAATAATCTTGTTTTCATTCAATTCAGTCTAATATACAAGAGCTTGACACTTGCTACCATACAACGCTTCATAAGGCGCCATGCCGATGCTTGTCTAATAACTGTTGTTGTAAGCAAACTACATCAAAGTCAGATAATTATCCTAATTCCCGGGAAACTCTAACACGCAACCCCGCAACATATCTTCCAATATCTGTATAACTCATTCAGATTGTCTATCTGTTTGGGGATGTAAAGTAGTACTAAACTTAACTTGAGTACCCAATGCTTTCTGTAAACTTTTCTAGAATCTCGAAGTAAATCAAGGATCACGATCAGAAATAATCGACAATGGTACTCCATGCAATCTCATTATCTCATTCATATATAAATCTGCTAGTCTATCTAAAGAATAGTTAGGATAAACAGGCAGAAAATGAGCGGATTTGGTAAACTTATCCACAATCACCCATACTGCATTATGCTTCCTTTGAGTGAGAGGAAGTCTAATGACAAAATCCATAGTAATGCTATCTTATTTCCACTGAGGAATAGAAATAGGATGTAACAAATAGGATGGAACCTGGTGTTCAGCTTTAACCTGCTGACACGTCAGACATTTAGCTATATAATCCATAACATCCTGTTTCATACCTGACCACCAGTAATGCTGCTTCAAATCTTGATACATCTTGTTTCCACCAGGATGCATAGTAAATATTGTATTATGAGCCTCAAACAACAACTTCTTCTTCAACTCATCATTGACTGGCACACACAACTGATCTTTATAATATAATTCATCATCTCCGTGCATAGAAAAATCAGACTGTTTAACTTCCTGAGTAGCCAAGATAAGTTATTGTAACTTATCATTAACTCTCTGAGCATTACAAATTTCTTATCTTAATATAAGCCTTACTTCCAACTGAGCTATTAAAGCTCCATCATATACAAATTCCCATTCACTCTGCTTAAGTGATAATGCTGAAATGGTCTTCTGACTCAAGGCATCCTCCATAACATTAGCCTTACCCGGATGATAATCCATAATACAATCATAGTCCTTGAATAGTTCTAACCAAAGTCGTTGTCTCAGATTGAGTTCTTTCTAGTTAAGTAAATACTTCAGACTCTTATGATCCGTGAAAATTCTACACATTTCACCATACGGGTAGTGTCGCCAGATTTTTAAGGCAAACACTATTACTGCAAGTTCCAGATTATGAGTAGAATAATTATGTTCACAAGTTTTTAGTTTCCTAGAGGCATAAGCAACTACCTTTCCTTCCTGCATCAAAACACAACCTAAACCAGTTCCAGATCCATCACTAAACAAAACATACTCCTTACTAGAAATAGGTTAGATCAATACAGGAGCCTTGGTAAGTATACTTTTCATTTGGTTAAAACTACTCTGACATCTATCAGACCATTCATACTTCACTCCTTTCTATAACAATTTAGTTAAAAGGGATGCTATCACTAAGAACCCCTTAACAAATCGATGGTAATAACCAGATAGACCCAGAAAACTTCTCACTTCAGTCACATTCCGTGGTGACTTCCAATTAACAATTGCTTTTATCTTACTAGGATCAACTCTAATTCCCTCAGAAGAAATAACATGCCCTAGAAATGATATCTCCTGAAACTAGAAATCACACTTACTTAGCTTAGCATACAACTGCTTTTCCCGTACGGTCTGTAATACAATTCGGAGATGTTCAGTATGGTCCTATTCATTCTTAGAATAAACCGGCATATCGTCTATAAACACCACAACAAACTAATCTAAATAAGGCCTGAACACTCTATTCATCAGATCCATAAATGTTGTTGGAGATTAGTTAACCCGAATGGCATTACTAGGAATTCATAATGTCTATGACGGGTCCTAAATGCATTCTTTGGTACATCCACATCCTTTACTCGAAACTGATAGTACCCCGATCGTAGATCTATCTTTAAAAACACTCATGCATCTTTCAACTTATCAAATAAGTCTTCAATCCTTGGCAACAGATACTTATTCTTCACTGTGACTATTAAATTGTCTATAATCGATGCACATCCGTAGTGTGCCATCTTTCTTCTTAACAAACAACACTGGTGCTCCCTACGATGACACAATGGGTTGAATAAACCCTTTGTCCAACAGCTCTTGTAACTGCACCTTCAACTCCTTCAATTCAGTAGGAGTCATTCTGTAAAATGCTCTGGATATAGGAGTAGTGCCAGGCATAACTTCAATAGCTAACTCCACATCCCTTTCAGGCAATTCCTCCAAAAACACATCTAGAAACTCATTCACCACCAGAATATCTAGCAATTTACCAACCTCCTTCTTAGAATCAATTACAAAAGCTAGATATGCTTCACATCCCTTCCTGAGAAGCTTCCGATCTTGCATAGCAGATACCACATTAGTTAAAGAACTAGTGCGAACATTATGTAACACTATCTCAGACTGATCGGGTCTCCTAAACATAACTGTCTTAGTATTACAGTCAATTACTGCCTGATGTTTGGATAACCAATCCATACCTAGAATTAGATCAAATTCATGAAAAGGTAATCTGATCAGATCTGCTACATACTCATTTCTTTGGATCAAAATAAGACAGTTCCTATACATATGATTACCTAGAGGACTGGTTACATGCATGTCATACTCTAATTGATCTACAGGCATTTCCTTATCAAACATTTCTACATCACAGATATATGAATGCGTGGATCCAAGGTCAGTCAATGCATGCATTTCAGAATTAAAGAGAGAAACACTACCAGCAATGACATCTGGTGTGCCCTGATCCTCACAAGCTTTCATTGCATAAGCTCGAGTTGAAGTTGAAGGCACAACTGGTTGATTCACAGTTTCTGAGTGGGAACTCGGATTAGGTCTGTTCTAATTATATCCTCCCCGACCTCTGTGTTGTCCTTTGTTCCCAACAAATGCATGAGAGACCTCCCTACTGGCTTACGATGTTTGAGACTGTTTGAGAGGACAACTGGCTATCCAATGCTCAATACTACCACAGTGAAAACATTCACCTGTAGCCCTTCAACAAACACCCCAATGATGTACAGAGCAATGAGGGCACTCCAGGGCACCCGAACCTCAACCCCAGAGGAACCCCTTCTAAAAACAGCCAATGAGGGAAAGTTTTGTTGCCTTCCCCGAGTCCTGGATCCCTGAATAACTTCTGGTGTAGAAGACCTTCCGACTTCGTTTACCTAAGAACTGACCTCCTTTAACAAAGCCCCTTCGTTGACTTCTTTATCTCCTGATCATTTCCTGTCTCTCTATTTTCATTGCAGCCTATACCAGTTGATGGTAAGTCACTTGTTGAAACAAAGTAAATGTTGCGCAGATGCTCCTTGATGGAGTCATGCAAACCATCCTCGAACTGCTGACATCGGAACTCCTCAGTAAGTACAGATTCAGGGGCATACTTACTGAGTTAGTTGAACTCCCGATCAGACTCATTAACTAATAAATTTCTCTGTTTCAGACTCAAAAATTGCCTCCACTTATCCTTTCTATAAGCCTCTGTAATATATTTTTCTTGGAACTCTTAGGTAAAGAAATTCCAAGTCAGAGGCATCGGTAGATGAGGACTCCTCATAACGAACTTCCACCATTCATAAGCGGCTCCCTGCAGAAGGGAGATAACACAGTGCAACATCTGCTCTGCTGGATAACCGATCTCATCTAACACCCTCTTCACCTTCTCTATCCAGAATTCAGCTCTTTCAGATCCCTCCAAAGATGTCCTAGTAAATTCCTTTGCTCCATACTTCCGCAGCTGATCAATTGGAGCCTTGGGTGCAGTCGTACAACGCAACAACGTCATCATATCCTGGGACTGCTTAATCAAAGCCTCTCCCTAAGTTAGAGGAGGAGGAGGTGGCATCTCAGCTTCACCTCGATTGACCCCAGAGAGTTCACATATTACTGGATGAGTTCGCTCTGGCCAATTGCTCTCAGCAACTACGTCAACAACATCGCAAGATCCTTCCATCGTTAATTCTATAGACAAAATATGGGACACCACATTAGGCCAAAACACAACTTGTACACTCAAATAGAAGCAATAGTTAAGCACTGGTTAAACCAGAATCGCCTAAACCACGCTCTGATACCAAAAATATGTAACGCCTAAATATCACCCGAAAGGATAGGTGGATGCCACACAAGACAGTACAAACAAACCAAATCATTTAACGGAAACATAACATAAAAAAATCTCCCATTGGAAGCAATTCAGAACAAACATACATCATATTGCATGAACTTAATACAAATTTGTTCCAAAAACTGAAACCAGCTTGAAACATAGTTATTACAAAAACTTATAACAATTTGGAATCATACATTTTATAAACAAACCAAAATATATTCAAAATACATTTTTATCAAAAACAAAACCCAGACTCCATTGGCCATTATGGTTGACTCGTCCCAATCTTTGTAATCCTCGTTCTAAACCTACACGGGGTAAATCTACCGTGCTAAGTATATAGCTTAGTGAATAATAACTAATCTATATATTAAGTGATAACTCATCATACTGAATCATGTAATAGCATAAGCATGCATTAATAGATTGCTGTAACAATAAAACATACATAATGCATTTTAGAACAGATTTTATATTTAACAGAGATGAATATCAAAAGAGGGTATAAACCCTTCAAAATCATAATACAATTTTGTTTATGTCAGAATCAAACATATATCAGAACACAAAATCAGATGACTACTAAGCCATTTACAGAAGTGGGTAATGGGACTTATACAGGAGAGACCGAAGTCCCGACACCGAAGTGTCATAATAGCAGCTGCAGATCCTTCTAAGCATGCCTATTTACCTACAACTAGGACTTAACAGTTTTAAAACCAAAACAAAGTCATTTCAGACATTTCATGTGCAAAGCAAGTAGTCAATCATATTCATATGCAAGTAGCAATTCCAATGATATAAATATGCATCAAAAGCCTCAAACAATCATTGTCCGGAATTCAGAACACAATCAGCATAAACCAAATTCAACAAATAGAACAAAGTACGGTGTAACCGTCTATGATTACTCACAAAAGCTCCCTTATTGCTTATTGCCTCAAAGTCTCGGCAATATCTAGAAGTGGTCGCTCTATGCGTTCCTTTGATTAAGCTTCTCTCTCTTCAACAAAATTTCAAAAATTTGGAGAGCAAACAAGAGATTTTGGTGTTGGATGAACAAGGGATTTAGCAACAATCAAAACCTCTAATGACATAAGACTTCTCAAAGTGTAACCTTGATAGATTATCCAAAAGCCAATAGACAAAAATGGGCAAGATGGTGTTTTGGTGATGGTAAAACAAGAAGGCAAGTGTAGATGGTTTCGGTGAAACCGAAGGAAGGAGTTACAGACACGTTTTTCCTAATGCCTAGGTGTCTCGTTTGTGCTTTAACACATGTCTCCTTTGCATGTCTTCCTCTTGTCCACTAGATAAGTTACCAATTGCCTCTTAGTGGTAGGTTCACATGTCAATCCACAATAGATCCATTTGTCAGTCCATAATTTGTCTATTAATTTCTTTATTTTCTTAATCTAAATTACCTCAAATTTTCAATAGCTTTCCTAAATATCCTAAATGCCTTCAAAAATGTGGAATTGATTTTAATATACACAATTTAACAATCCAAAATTCACACTTTAATCACATTTTAAAAATTCACTTATACTCGAAAAATGTCAATGAATGCATGTACAAACATTTGTATTGTCAAAAATACATAGGCACATGTAAATGAATACTCAAATATGCAAAGCATACAATGTATTGAAATTCCTCAATATCCTAACCCCTAACACAGGGTGTTACAGATGATAAGTGAACTGTCATAGTTATGACTAATATATTTTCATAAAGGAAACTTTTGTTGTAGAAAACAACTAAATCTAATCATCGAAAAAAGAATTTCAATGATTCATTATAGACAATTATATTAGTGAAGGATTGCTTGAGTGCTTGAGCCTATGATAAAAAGGGGAAAATACAAACATATTCATCTTAAGACTTGATGCTAAAGAAAATTCTTCCTAGCAAAAGGAAAAAAGAGGGAAATTGGCCCTTAATAATGAAGAACCCTATATTACTTTTTATAAAATGTCTTATTAAATGGTGGATTGGTTTTTACAACTATGGATGGAGAAGAATTTCAAGCTAGTCAATTTAGACTTTGTCAAATAGAGTTTTTACTAAAAAGGACAGAGAAAAGATGGTTGAGTTGAAAAGTAGAAAAATGGAGGCATACATAAAAGGAAATAAGAATGTAAATGACCTATAAAAGATCATATCATTAGGTTTGATATGCTTTACACTAGCTATGTTAAAAGCAACATCTTTTTTCAGAGGTTTATAATCATTTATGATAGTTATAATTTAAAGGTTGTCATTACCAGTGAATAGTTTTCTATCACAAGTTAGTGGTTTTAGCGTATAAAGACTATAATATATTGACATTATTAAATGATCAATGTATCTATCTCTTTTCTTCCTTAATCCTTTTCGTAAGGCACAATTGATATTTGTAACCATATTATTGTTAGGACAATTGATTATAATAAAGAATTGCCTTTTCTATATCATTTAGTCTTATTTCACTTTCCTTCATTTAAAATTTTTTAATTAAAATTTGCAGTGCATTAATGAAGTAATCCCTACAAGGGAGAAATAAGGGTTATTGTTTGATCAGACATAAATAACTAACGAATGGATTATTATTAAGATGACAATGTGGAGAGGATTTGTTAGTTGTGAGTTATTGAATAGGAAACTAGTGAGAGATCATAATATTAACAGATAATGCTGCAATTGTGACGAAAAAAAGTAAATTTTTTATTAAAAAAACTAAAGTTAGGTCTCTAAGAGATTAACAACACATAACTTCATTAAAATCAAATTAATGATATGGTAAAGTAAAAAAATTAACTATACCTGATTTTCCAATATTAATTATAGGTATTAAAAGTAGTAACAAAATACTTTAATTTGTAGAAAAATTGGCCATTGTTAACTCCACAGTTAATAGTTCTAACATGATATGCCATGTCATTAGAACCAATTGATATGATAGCATCCATATGACACATAGCTTTAGTTTAGTTTTATGTTAAAGTTAGTAGTCCGTAAGAGAGTGAAAAGCCCTAAAACACACTTTGTAGTCATTTTCAACAAGAAAAGCGATTTAGAATCATACTAACAAAGTCGAATACATCAAGAGAATGAGATCTTGAATTTTGAAATGTTATTGGAAGCGGAGAACTCAAATGTGGGCTCTAGAGCGTTAATCAAGTAGGTTTTTCTTCGTCTCTTCTCTGAGGAGTGCTCGTCCCTTTTCTTTAGGGTTTTTTTGGTTATGGAGGAAGATAGAG
>JAOSBN010000004.1:20392849-20412493 GCA_027563595.1 Erythroxylum suave | reverse complement strand
GACTATAGATGAACGCAAAATGAATGCAAGTCACTCTGAATTAACTCCTAAAAATATATAAAAATATGAATGAATCAAAATACATCTAACATCACACGACCAACACAAGTTATGCAAATAATCACAAAGAACAAAGATTGAATGATTTATCTTTGCCAAAGGACAGAATGACAGGGGTCGGAGACAACAAATGCCAATGAGCAGAACAGGAATCCCGAAAAAGAAATGAAAGAGAGGAAAAACGAAGGAAAAAATACATGGGAGAGAGGAAAATGAAGAAGAAAACATAGGGGGCCTTTCGAGTGGGTTAAATATGTAGGAAAATGACATCGTTTGGTGTTAAACCAAAAGATGCCATTTTTGTTTTATTTAAACGTTGAAGACAAAGGAAACGATGACGTTTTTCTTTAAAATTTACTAACAGAAATTGTTTTCGTCGATAAACTCAAAACGTTTTATTTCGTCAAGAACTCCTATCTTCTTTACTGATGGGAATTTTATACCATTACTAAATTTTGTTAGAAAATTTTTTGAGATAATTCTGCCAATATTTACCAATGGATATTATTACTATCACTAAATGAAAATTTTTTGATAATGTTTTTCATCAGAACGGTTTGATTTCCATCTGTAATTTCTATTGCTAATTACTAATTTTCTTATTGTGATGGTTTCCGGATTATCTAACAACCCCTATGAAATAAGAAATGGAAAAAAGAGGAGAAAACAAAAGTAAATTCAAAGTTGTATAAATAGCTCGTTCTGTGATTTCCCTATCATTCTTAGAGGAGTAAGTTCCTAGTCCTAATACTGGCATTGTAATCCCACAGTTCAAGCAAACTCGGTTGCTCTTAATCTCTCTGTTTCTCACTTTTCTGTATTTGAACCTCTCTCTGTCACACACACACACACACACAAAATGACACACATATCTGATCTGAAGTCTACTCCATTAACGAATATAATAAAGGTGTGTTAAGCTCAACAGTTATTTTAGTAATATAATTATACATATCAAAATAAGACTATAATGTATTACAAGACAAAACAAGGAGAAAAAGTAACTAATAAACACAAAAATAGGATAAGAAAGGAGAGACAACATATCTGGCAAATATGTTATGAATCTAGGACATCGTAAGTGAATGTTCGGTTTTCCCATTTGAGAGCCACCTCTGAGAGTGCCTTCGTGGACGAACCATCTTTACTTAAGACCTATATTGTTGAGTCTTTTGGGTCTTTCCTTCAATTACGTACCATTTTCCCTTCTTCTCCTTCCATTAGACCCCTTACAACATTGACGATTTCTTCTTATAGAATGAGGCCATTTTTTTGACCTTAGGTCTTAGTTCCAGTTTGATGTCTTTGGTTAACATGACAACATTCATTTTTTGCTTAGTGTAAAGTGGCCAAGCGATTAATGGAACACCATTGACCAAACTTTCAAGGGTCGAGTTCCTACCATAGTGGGTTAAGAACCATCTAGTCGAGCCATGAATCAGCACCTAGGCATGTGGTGCCCACAATGGAAGCACTAGACCACGCCTTTTGGTTCTATCCAATAACCCTTTACATAAGAAATTGAAAGGGTCTTTTTGGCTCTAAACACTGAAAATCGTGGCATTAGCAACTTTATCGTTTGGACTTCTCATCACCCATAAGAACCTTTACTCACATGGCTCTAAACTTAAAGCCAGTTCAATTACCAGCTTTTGATTAGTCAATTTCAAATTTTAATTTTCGATCGAGCTTTTGTGGCTTTTCACACTTAGCGTTCACAATTTTAAGGGTACATTAATATTTGATTGTTCAACAACTTTCTTTCAAGATTCCATGAATGACATATTTAATATACATTTAATTTATTACATATTTAAAATAAATAACTTAAAAATAAATTCAATATATATATTCTTTAAATTTTAATATATTTTTCCCCTTTCAAAAGGATAACATCTCCAAAGCTTGCAATTTTACTTCTTATAAAAATTATTTATATATTAAATGAAAAAGAATTTAGCCTACTATCATATGGAAGACTTTTAAATTATGAAATGTAAATTATATTCCAACTACAAATAATAGTAATTACTATTATGAACAGTACAATTTTAATTATGATTATATTTGCAATAAGGAAACCACAGTTACTATATAATGCAACTTAAACCCAAAAATGAAATGACGAACTTAAAACCATGCCTAATTGAAAGATGATTAAGGCTTGACTTGATAGTCCCATTTTGATATAATCAAATTTTAAATTAAATCAATTTTATTTTAATTATTTATTTTTATGAATGATGATGAGACAAATTTAGTAAGTGAAGATGAGGAAGGCGACAATGACAATAATTGAGCATTAACAAAAACATTGTTTTTAAATTTTTAATAGGATAAGAGTTTTGCTTAATATTTTGGAACAAGATTTCATTATAATTAAACATTTATTTATTTTTTCATTTTGATGAAATTTCAAAGTTATGTTTAGCAAATATCTATTGCTATGTAAAATATTACTTTTGTATTATCAATATATGTAATTTGAATATTTTATAAGAAAACATTTAAATTTGTTTGCAAATAATAATATTAAAGAAAAAATCATGACAAGTAGTTTCTAGTCCCTAAATTTGTACAATAATGAAAAATCAATCATTAAAGTGGTTAATTTTAATATGTTATTATAACAAGAAATAGTTATTATTAATTTGTTACGTTTATATTGATAATAACCTTTGTAACAAAAAGTTGACGATCAAGTGACAACAAAATTTCTTGTCAAAAAATTACAAATAGTAGTGACCATAATGATAGTTTTGTTTTTGTGATAATATTAAGTAGAAACTAACTAACTGAGTTTTTATTGACAAAAGTTTTCGTCACAAAAAATAAAATATCATGTGACGATAAATCATTCCATCACAGCAAGAGAAAAATATTAGTGACCAAACTATATTCTGCCACAATAAATAGAAAATATTAGTGACTAATTTATGTTTTGTCACAATTACAAATCATTCTTGCCAAAATTATTTTGGGGCCGAATTGCATATGTTTTTAGTGATAGAAAGTAGTGATAAAAGAAATTTTGACACTATTAACATATTAATAGTGACTATTTAATTGTGAAAGATACAAAATTGTTGTAATTACCATTGAATTAGTGATAAAAAAAATAAATCATCACATTTAATCCAAGCAATAGTGCCAATCAATTTTTTTGTCATAAAAAACCCCATATCTATGACGAAATGATAGTAAGTCATTAAAAAGTTATTACTAAATTACGAATAGTAATGACCATAGTGATAGTTTTGTTTTTGTGACAACAATAAGTAGACACTAACTAATTGAATTTTTATTGACAAAAGTATTCATCACAAAAGGTAAAATATCATGTGATGATAAACTGTTTTGTCGCAGTAAAAGAAAAATATTAGTGACCAAACTATATTTTGTCACAACAAATAGAAAATATTAGTGACCAACATATGTTTTGTCATAATTACAATTCATTCCCACCAAAATTATTTTGGAGCCAAATTGCATATGCTTTGAGTGACAGAACCTAGTAATAAAAGAAATTTTGACACTATTAATATATTAATAATGACAATTTAATTGTGAAAGATACTAAATTTTCATAATTACCTTTGTATTAGTGACAAAAAAATAAATCGTCACAATTATTCCAAAAAATAATTTCAATCAATTGTTTTGTCACAAAAACCTCATATTTATGATGAAATGATGGTTAGTCATAAAATAGTTGTCACTAAATATCTTAACTCTTGTAGTGGAAGAATGCAAGCATAAGGAATCACAATGCTTAGGGCTTTGAATTTGATTTGTAAATAAACCAACTTGATGATATATTCTCTCCCATTCCTAATTCTCGTATACCTTGTAAAATATAAATTTTTAGTGCATTTCAAATTTTATCATTAGAAGAAACTTTGAACCTTCGAGAAATATTGTTAAGAAAGACTTTCTGCTATGTTTGTTTATAGTAGTCCACTAAGCAGATGTTCAAGATTGGACCTATTGATGGTCAAATAACACATCCTATTCAACCGCTCTCAAGTTGCATAGGTTGCTTGTTTTGTTTTTATTTTGATAGTTACGAGATTAGACGGATTTTCATTGATCATGACCATATTAATATTCATTATCTCTAAAGCAAATTTGCCCTTTCCTAATCCTTGAAATTGAAATCAGTCAAGGTTTCAATTATAATACTAATATTTTTTTATAGAAAAGGTGATAACAAAACATATCATGCGTATTATAGTCACAAATATAGGATATCAATGATATTAGATAGCATAAAAGACAATTGTAATGAGCATCTTATCAATTATATCATGAAACATTTGTGGTCATAGTATATAATACATAAGGATAATATCTTTGTATAAAAACAGTTAGAGTAGACATGTAACACCCCACTCCCATCTAACACATGCACATGCACATGCTTGATAGAAGTGGCATGTTAACTATCTCACCTTCACTTTAATACATGACATCATAAGTAAAATCAAAATAACACATTATTATAAGCCAAAAATTTACTCATTTCATATCATAAACCATAATTTACAATGTAAAATTTCATATAGATACATTGTCAGCATATCAAAACTCATAGTTCAGTTACAAAATATGCTACGTCAATGAGGTAATAAACTAAAAACTAAAAACTAATCTTCTATCCCTAGCTGACCAATCTTTGGGCCATAACTTGTACCAAAATGCAGTCTTAATAACTAAGTCGTCACTCTATCTCGAACCTGAAATTGTCAACATTGCAATTTTGGGGAGATTTGCGATCTTAGTAAAGTAACCATCCTGGGTGGTTCACTCTTATCATATATCACATAATAAACCATGTTATCATATAATTCCAATCAACTTGATTGTTGTCAAATAATATCACATAACACCTAATCACATTTGTCATATTTCAAAACAAAATTCAAACATTTCATCATTTCTATATAATTTTGCAGAAGATACACATTGACAAATTATCACATATTTCATACACAAAGGGTCCCAAATACTACAATCATTCACTTCATTTAGATAATATGTGTATCCAATGTTATACGACTCGATTTCATTTATTTCATTATTGTGACTGTGTGCCTTTTTCACTGTCTCGTTTCTGTTATGGATACCGGGCACTCTCATACTGTCCCTTATCTATTGGGGATATAGTTCTCTCTGTTCACATTGAGTCTTATGCTCTAATCACAAATGTCTAAGCTTTAAGCTCTTTTTCACTAACAACTTCAATCACAACTACCTTTATATTTCATGTATTGAAATGAAATACATTCCTTAATTTCAAACATCACATTTGATCAATTACATTTGCATTCATATTCTTGCTCATAATAATCATCAGACTAGGTCTAGTATGAACATTCAAGTTTAGAACCATATAGATAATCTCATTCACATACAAGTAACACTTCCAATGTTTTAATCATGCATCAAAACTCCTCAGACATTTCATGTTCGGAATTCAGTACACATTCATCAATATCAATTTTAATTCAATAATAAGCAAAACAAGTCAAGATGAGACCATCTTAGGTTACTCACAATTGCTCCCTTTTTGCTTATTGCCTTGAAGTTCTAGCAATATCTGGACGCAATCACTCTACTTGCTCTTCTATATGCAATCAGATACAATTTCATGTTACCACATTGTTCATGTAACAGAATATGCATTTTTATAAATGTATCATGTAACATTCATATTCAATGACATATACCCAGGTATACTTCTGTAATAAACTGATGCATAGATCAATTGTACTCCAAATGTGTCAAAATTCTTACACCTATTAACTATTCCAGCTTTCATGTCAACACAACTTTCAGGTCAACTTTACATGATCATTATGACAAGGACAATTGTGTATTTCTGTAACACTTTCTTCTAGAAAATTGTTCCCCTGTGCCTTAAGTTTCTAATGACTTCAAGATCATACAATTTGGTTTATTATTATATGAGTTATGCTCAAAATACTGTAGATTTAGTACATTTGAAATTTTGACTAGGGCATGATCATGCGTTCGAGTTGCATAACTCATATCTCTTAAGTTCAATATCCAAAAATTACAAAATTTATACCAGGTGAAGCTAAAGCTATAAGTTTTGTGAAGAAACCTTTGTCTGATCCATCCTACATCAATATAGTTTATTCGATAACAACAGGACATGATTTCTGTCTCAAGTAGTACTATAGCCTAAGTCAAGACTCAATTTCATGCCAAATTTTGAAATTCTTAAAGACAGAAATAAAAGTATACTTCTTTAAGAAAGTTATAGCCATAAGTCTCTAAATTAATCAGAATCAAGAATCAACTCATTTGGAAATAAACAGATTATGATATAATCAAAATACCGAAGCATGGTCAATAAAAGTATTCCAGTTCATAATATTCCAGTAGACTCCCTCAACTTCATCCAATAAATCTTTTTCAAATCAATTCGTATGGCTCTGACTTTTTATGGAGAGGAAAAAAATGTCTTAGGAATGTATTGGTTCAATTTTCAATTCATTTGGAGGTCGGGAGACAAAGTTATAGTCAAACGAATCCAAGCTGTACAGTTTGAGAAGCACTATTGGCCATGCAACCATAGTGCACGACCATGAACTCCAATTCCAGAAACTGCAAATTCTCTTCCTTCTTCTTCCTTTCTTCCACTTACCCCATCATCTCTAATTTATACTCTCCCATTTACCTCTTCATTTCAACTCTCATTTCAATTCAACTTACTCTAAACCAGCTCATAACTCAAGATTAAAATCAAACATCTAAAAACCAATGCATACACATATTCCAACATTTTCAAGTTTCTCTCACTACTTTAATTTTATTTTCAACAATAACAATCTACAAACCAAAATAGAACCTATAGCCATACGGTTCTTCACCACATTTTTTGTAAACTTTCTAATTCACTAAGTATCAATGAAATTACTTCTTCCTATCCCACTCATGCATAAATTCATTCACAAATTCTCAAACATCATCATAAACAATTTACAGTATCATAAACTCAAAACTCAACTTAATTGATTTTACTAAACTTCCAGCAATTGATATGGGCTGAAATTCTTACGTTGATGTAAGAATTATTAGCCAATTACTCAAACATAATAAATAAGCTAGGGAAATTTTGTTTCGATGGATGAACAAAGAACAAGGAAAAATTTATGCTTTCGGTGGAGAACAAACGATAGTAATTTTCCATATTAAAAACAAGGCAATGTGTGTTCTTAATTCACTACCACAAGTCACCTTTGCATATGAGCCAATTGTCACTAGTTAAGTAGTCCACGTGTCACACAATGATTGGTCTATACTCTACTTTTTTTTTGTCCAAAATACTCTCAATTTCCAAAAGACCTTAAATATCACCACAATTACTAAATCAATTTTAATACACTCTAATGTACTTTTCAAGGCAATAAAATCCACAATTCCCATTTATCTTATATTTCTATATTTTCCTAGTCCAAAATACCCCAAAATTTCAGAAATTTCCTAAAATTCACCAAAAATTTTGAAATAATATTAATAGTCTCCAACTCATTTTTCAACATAAATAATCCACATTTCACATTTCTAATCGTATTTATAAATCAATTATACCCAAAAAATGTCAATGAATGCATGTACAATTATTTCATGAATATCAATACAATCACATATTTAAATATGCCATATTATGCATGAAATCACTTCTAATTTCTTAGTATACATTATTTCGAGGTCCTAGCCTCTAACATGGAATATTGGGACATTACAAGACGTGACCAATTCTTGTGATTCTATCACTTAGATGTATATATCACTTAAGAAATGACTATTCCCTATCAAATGTCTTTATACATATCTCAAAGTTATATATAAGTTCAGTGCCGTAAGATTATTTCTTATGGAGTTATGTTGTAAAACTAGTCGTTTCTTTTCTTCTTAATAGCTTTGATCAGATAATCATAAGCATTGTGGACTACACCCTCGAAAAATCACCAAGTCCATTAGTTGACAAAATTAACATGTACATAATAAAGTTAAAACTCTTTTTAAACGTTACTCATGAACATGGTTTTAAAACGTTACTCATGAGCATGGTTTTAAGGCGTTACTCATGAACAGGGTTTTGATGACCAAAAATCCGATCTCTATTCCAATGATTTTAAAGAGCTTGAATCCATCCATATCAGGCATATCTAGATCACTAACGACGATATCCAACCTACTCTTATCTTTGCCAAGCATCCATTGTTACCTCATTTTGTGTTAAGAACAGAGTGTATGAGGAGGAGGAGAAGAAGTAAAAAGGAGGAAAGGAGGAGAGAGAGATAGAAGAACGAGAGGAATGAGAAAAATTATTCTCCCCCTTCATGCATTCTTTTCTTTCATTTATAAGCCTTACATCATTGTTGTACCTTTCATAAGATTTAGAGCTAATGATTGGCTGTACAACCAAAAAGATTATAACAGAAAATTGTTTAGCTCATAATAACTCCCTAGTCTAAGTAGGCTTTTTATTAGCCCTTTGCTCTTGTCCTACCATGATAGTTTCATTCGTAACATTACTTTGTTCCTCAAAAACAACCTTGTCCTTAAGGTTAAAGGTAGGGTAGTTGCTTTCTATGTCATTTAACCATTCCCAAGTAGCCTCTGATTCAGGTAAATGGCTCTATTTGATCAAAAGTTATGTTAACTCCTCACCTTATAACTTGACTTGGCGAGTATGTAGTACCTGTTCCAGTTTAAGATTTGGTTGCCCGTTTAAGATTTGGTTGCCCGTTTAAGACAAGGGTGGGAAGGGGAGTGGGGGGTGAGTATGCATCAGCTTTGAAAGCTTTTAAAAGAGAAACATGAAACACTAGATGGATTTTGGAATCAATAAGAGGTGAGAGCTTATAAGCAACACTACCAATAAGTTAAACAATTTGTGTAGTAGTGATGTCTCAAAAGTTCAGAAGTTCAGATTTGTTGGTTTCTTAGAATACAAGCAATGTATAGAGTTTGTTTCAAGGAATTCAATAAAAGTTAGTTTGTCAGTTTTCTATTAAATGACAGTTAGGAGGTTGAGAGTTTATAAGTAGTTGTATTATTAGAGGTTGTATATATTCCTACTCAATAAACTCGATATACCATTGAGTTTTTCGCATCTATTCTTCTTCCCTATTTTCCCTGTTTCTTGAAGTAAACTTACTTCTACGACATTCTTTCTTTCTTTTTGTTCTTTATTCTTTTAGTCACTTTCATTAGTATAGCTTTCAGTTCTTAAATGATAGACAGATAACAACAACAAAGTTATATCAGAACTAGATTCTTAAGGGATCTGTTAGGGTATAAGTAAAGTTCTTGGATTTAGAAGATTGATTCTTTCTAAGTTGGACTGTGATTGCGTGAGAGTTCATCCTAGGGCCTCCAAACTACAATTTTTAATAGAGAAGGCTATCAAGTCTGGGCAATCAAGGTGGAGGCATAGTTGTAAGGACAAGATCTTTGGGAGCTTATTGATGAAGACTATATGGTCGAGGTTTGATAATTTGCATTAGGATATGCTTTTATAGGTAATTGGCATGTGTTTTCTTGCATAATTGTTGATTATTGTTTTAGTTTAGGACTCATTTTGTATGATTTCATTTATTTTGATTTCCATTATTTTTCTTTTATGTTTGATAGTAATTTAGGGTAAGAATTGACTATTTTTATGTAGGAAAGAAGTTAGAGCAACCTAGAAGTTGAATTAGAGATCACAGAGAGGAAGAAAAGAGGAGTGCATCTGTGACCAATTCCCACGATCGTGGGAATCATAACAATTCCTACAGCCTTCGGAATTATAATCCTAAACCTTATGTAGGGTTTCATTAAACTTAGGGTTGGACTATAAAAGCATAATTAAGCCTCCATCTTTAAGGGAGACGACACCCTTTTATAAAACCACCATCCTTAAGTAAAGAACACATGTTTGGAGCTTTAAGGAAGGATTGAAGTCAAGGATCTTCATTAAGATTGGGGAAAATAACTCATCAACAAGAAAATTCCAAATTTTGGTAAAGAAGAGGAGTCTTTATATTCAATTTTCTATCACCTTGATCTCTTCTATTCTTTATAAAATGGTCTATTTGAATGTTGATGATGTTATGGAAACCATATTAGGCTGATTTAGTTTTAGGGATTACCTTTGAACTATTTTATTAGAACTCCTATTTTATTGAATTGAATGAAGTTGTCTTTGATGATTGGTGATTTTATTTGTTATCTTGCAACAAATCGAGAGAGTTAGTACGATGAAATTTATGTAGGATTTTACGACGAGAGTTGACGACCTTTAGACTTATATTAATCACGTTAATTGAATAGTTTGATTTGAGATTTTTTAATACTCTTCCTTATGTAATTATAGGTGCATGAACATAGGGAGCACACGAAGAACGAAAAAAGCTATAGAAGCTATATTTCCTGACATTAAGAAGCACAAAAGAGAAATAAGAAGGGTGAAGCATCTAAATTTTGTAGATCAAGATATGAATGAAGAAGGAGAGCAAGAAGGACCAGAAACATTGATGGATTTCATGAGGCTAGAATTTTGTCCTCAAGAAGTGGCGAGACCGGTAGTCTAAGCAAATAATTTTGAGATAAAGCTGGAATTACTTAATATTCTACAAAATAATGTGCAGTTCTATGGGCTGTCCAACGAGGATCCGAATGCTCTCATTACAAATTTCTTGGAAATCTACGACACATTTAGATTCAACATGTGTCCGATGACCCAGTGACGCTGAGACTATTTCATTGACATTGAAGGATCAGGCTAAAACATAGTATAACTCATGGAATTCAAGCCAAATTATGACTTGGGAGTGGCTCACCCAGGCATTCCTCACCAAGTATTTTCCATTAATGAAGATGATGAGGATTACTAAAGAGATTATAAATTTCCAACAAAATGACGAGGAGTCTCTCTCTGAAGCTTAGGAGAGATTTAAAGAACTTCAGAGAAGATGTCCACATCACAAACTCCTAACGGAATTTCTTCTTCAAACATTCCATAATGGAGTGAATCCGAGCACAAAGGGAACAATTGATGCAGTAGCCAGGGTTTCACTGATGAGGAAGATGGTGGAAGCAATTCATGATCTGTTGGAGGAGCTGGCAAGCAATAGCTGCATGTGGTCAGGCAAGAGGAGCATACAAGGACAGAAGGAACAAAAAGATATGATACCTATTAACTCGGTTGCTGCCTTGCAGGCTCAAATCTTGGCACTTACGAAGCAACTCAACAACTTGCAAGGAGCATCTACCTCAGTAGCTAAGGCAATACAAATACAATGCGTGTCGTGTGGCCAGAACAATCATAATTCAATGAAGTGCTTCCCATTGGGAGTTGGCAGTATCAAATAGGTAAGTTACCTAGGCCAGCTATAGTGAGGTAATAATCCTTATTCTAACACATATAATCCAGGGTGGAAAAATCACCTAAATTATTCGTAGACTAATAATAATGCAGTAGCCAATCAAGATTACAAGGACTACTAAGATTCCAGCAAGATCAGATCGGAGCGTTGTGAAGAAAAATGGATAAGATGATGGAGGTCTTGGGGTCCAAACTAGCAGCACAAAAGGAGAATCATAAAAGGATGCATGAAAGCCAGGATGAAAATCAGAAGAGGATGGAAGAAAAATTTGATCTATCCACAATCTAGAAGTTTAGGTAGGCCAATTAGCTAATGCTTTATCTTCAAGAAATGTAGGTAGTCTACTAACCAACACTGAGGTAAATTCGAAAGAAAGAATCATAGCCATTACTCGGATAGAGAAAAAAAGAAAGTGAACATGAGGAGAAAGATGAAGACAAGCAAGAAGAACAAATAACGTTGAAAGTCCTTCTGAATGGAATAATAAGTGAGCCGATTAGGGAGCTTCAACTTGGACTTCCACATTAGATTTTTGTTCAGCGAAAGTAATTTTTAAATTGAGTAGCTAGGAATTCAAAGGAGGGGGAGTTAAGCAAGATGAAAAAAATAAAAAATCAACTCCAAACAAAGCTCATGTTAAAGGAATCACTGAAGAAAGAGGTTATCGAGCATATATCAGAAGGAAGTCCACACGTAGCACAAAAGAAAGAAGACCCAGGGGACTTTTTCATTCTGTGTAGTATAAATGAAGTTAAGATAGATCATGCATTTGTGGATTTAGGAGCTGGTATCAACATGTTGTCGTACTCATTCAGTCAGAAGTTGGGTCTAGAAGGGCCAGAGCCCACTAAGACATTAGTGAAAATGGTTGACAGAATGGTGCATTTGTTGAAGGGGATCATCAAGAATGTGCAGCTACACATTGATAAATTTACCTTTCCCACAGATTTTTACATACTGGATATTAGTGAAGATGAGAAAACCCTAATGGTTCTTGGGCAACCATTTCTAGCTACTTCTCATATGATTATTGATGTTGATATGGGCGAATTAATACTGAAAGTAGGAAAGGAGTAGTTAACATTTAAGGTATCAAAGAAAAATTATCGTTCTACTCTACCCTCGATGGATATCAAGGAACCTGAACTCCAAGGAGGATGGGAAAATACCTTGAGAATGAGCTCAGGAAGAAATGAACGCGTAGGAGAAGGAGAAGAAAGGAAAATAATAATAATAAAGGTGGAGTCCGAAATAAGGAAATCCATGTACAAAGTTTGAGATCTGTTTATACATTGCTATCATACCGGTCATTTGAACCGCCATGAGCAAATAAGATATTCTAGGTACCGACGGTAATAGAAGTGCTACATCGGAGGAAACGTATGGGAGTCAACTATCCTTTGACTGTTTTTGTTTACTTATTTGTTTTCTTGGATTCTTTAGTTATGATAATGTTTAAATTGGGTTTGACTAATGTTTATGTTGATTTTGTTTGAATTTCAACTTGTTCTCTTTTCAAATTTTTTATTCATCATCTTTATGTGTTTGTAGGTTTTGGGATCATAAAGAACACATATAAGCTTAGAACAAGGTTTGAAATTGTGAAGATCACCAATTCCCACATTCGTGGAAATTGTTATGACTCCTACGAGCATAAGAAATCTCTCCAAAAAGTTTCTAGAGAGAAAACCCACAACTGTGGGAATTCTGGTGATTCCCACAGGCATGGGAAATCTCTCCAGAAAGTTTCTAAAGAGTAATCCCATAATCTGGAGGGAAACTTAAAGTTTCCCCCTTTTTCTTCTCTCACTCATTTTTCAAAATTTCACTCCCTCTCTCTCTAGCCCACGACATTATCTCCTCCCACTATCTAAAATTCTTCAATTTTCCTCTAGATTCTTGGTATTTTCTCCCTCTATTCTCTTTAATTTTACAATCCTTTCATCTTTTCATGCATTAATCATTCAAAAACACAAGGATTTGGGTAAGATTTTGCTCTCTCACTCTAAAATACAAATTTCACCATCTCTCTCTCATTTTTGAAGATTTTCTTCTCATAATGGCACCACCAAGGACGATTATTGCTGGGAAACCGATCGATGAACTCTGACTTTAAGTTTTCTGTGAAGGTAAAACTAACTTAGAGGCAACTTATTGGGGTCCATTTTCGATTTACTCTAAAGAAAAAGGTACGCGTTTCTGTGACTTTAGGAATAGAGAAATAGTCACTCCTAGGTATTTCAATTTTGAACTATTGGAGAATATTCGAGTGAGACAACAACTTGAACAATTAGCTACAAACGTAGGGTGGAACATATTTGTTTAGTGCGATGTACCTATTTATGCCACCATAACTTTAGAGTTTTTTACGACAGTCTGATACAACCCTAAAATGGATGTGTTTAGGTTTTGGTCAGCTGGAAATGTTTTCAAACTTGATTATCCTATCATGCTTGAAATGTTCAATTTGTCAAATGCAAAAATTCTAGATGATCATATTGATTGTGATGTTGATGCTTATTGGAAAACTCTTATAGGTGAAGAACATTTTGACTCCCGCAACGCACCAACTTCTTTAATCCAGAGTACTGAGCATCTATTTTTACACAAATTTATGTGTCTAATTGTGTTTAATAAAACGGAATGCAACAAGTGCTTAGCCAAAGAACTTTTCTTTTTATAGTGCATGGATTGGAAAATTAAAATCAACACACCATATAGGATTTTTAGACCACTAGTGAGTGTGGTTAATAAAAAAAGTTCATTTTTTGGGATGTCTTATATTGCTTCTACACTAGGTGTGTTTTATAATGTTAATATGGAGAATTTGTGTACAACGCCACATGATATGTTTGACATATCTTACTTGAGGCATTCTGAGGTTGTGGAGTTCCAATCTATGGAACTCCCCAATCCTCAGATACGCGTTGCAGTGAGGAACAAGAGGGACCAAGATATGGCCGCTTCCCAACCTTCCACTTCCTGAGCTATCCCAAAGCTAAAGGAAGAAGCAGTAGAGGCAAGTCCGAGTGCACCAGGTCAACTGATTCCAACAAACCCTTAACCAACCAACAACGCATTATATCCCAACTCAATGAGCTCGGAAGCCAAATGCGGCAAGTCCACAAGGAGCAACACAGCTTAAAGAACAGGTTCCTCAACTTTTATTAGAGGAACAACTTTGAAGCTCCTTTGCCCATGCCGTCACCACCACCATCTCCATAAACCATTTCTTACCCTTTACTTTGATTTCTTTTATTTAGACTTATGTCATTTGTTGAGTTTTAATTTCTTTTATTTAGTTTGATTCCACTTTCTTTTGTTTAGTTTGACATCATTTTCCCTCATTTGGTGGTTGATGTGTCACATTGAGGACAATGTGATCTTTAAGTGTGGGGAGGTGACATCAACTTTCTCCATTGCATTTTTTACATTGTGTTGAATAGGATGCATGTTTAGGCATATTATATATGCTTTATATCAGTAATGGTGTTTTATGTTAGCAATGGAACCACACTTGAGTCACTTCGATAAATATTGCCATGAAATTCTGTTATGCAAGTCCAAATTAGATTGACTATATGCTTGAACTCGGACTAGGCTACTTGAGTACAAAGTGAACCTTATAGAGTGATAAAAAGTAGTTGGTTATATAAGCTTAGTCATAAATTGACATTTTAACAATGAGGTAGTGTAGAGATGCAAAACGAGTTTCATTTGAGCCAAAGTGAGGATTGAGCCATATGACTCCATCCATAGTCATTTCATTTCTTTGTTAAATGTTACTTCCTTAGGTTACTACCTTCAGAACTTGCTTTGAATCAGTTTGAGTTTATGCCCTTTTTGTGTTAACCCTTGGCTTAAATGACCTATCCATTGATTATCCCTTGCTACCCTTATTAAGCCTTAACCTTTTGTTCCTTAAGAACACCCAAAATTTTTAAACCTTAAACCTCATTATCTTACCCTATCACAAGTTTAGTAAAATGTTAAGTAATACATTAGTTGGGATAGTGTGAAAATTTTTACTGAGATGGTTTGAGTATATTTCTGGATATGGATTACATTTTATATAGTGCTATTTTTAATTCATAGTTCTTCCATAGATGAAGAAAAAGAATAAATTAAAAAAAGAAAAAAAGAAAAAAAAAGAAAAAGCAAGAACAAGTGATTAGCATCAATAAGTGCAAAATATTAGTTATATTTATATATCTCAAAGTTATGTTTTGTTATCCTTTATTATATGCTTTTTCTTTACTAATTCTTGTGCTTAAACCTTGTTCCCCTTTACCCACCTTCACAAGCTTAGTAAAGTGTTAAGTAATACATTAGTTGGGATCGTGTGAAAATTTTTACCGAGATGGTTTGAGTGTATTTCTACCTATGGACTACATTGTATATAGTGTTATTTTTTATTCATAGTTCTTCCATTTATGAAAAGAAAGAAAGAAAAATAAAAAAATAAAAAAATAAAAGAAAAGAAAAAGGAAGAACGAATGAGTAGCATCAATAAGTGCAGAATATTAGTTATATTTGTATGTCTCAGAGTTATGTTTTGTTATCCCATTTTATATGCTTTGTACTTTACTAATGCTTGTGCTTAAACCTTTTTCCCCATTACCCACCTTAACCCTTGCCACATTACAACCTTACACAAGTCCTTTTGATCTATTTATGCATGCAATCATTGTAGAGGAGAATTGGTGTATTAGCAAGCCTGTGGTAGTCTAGTTTCCTATAAGAAGTGTGAGCGAAACACTAACCATTAAACGTTTGAGGGAAATGAATAAAAATTGTGAGGAAGCTTCATTTTTTCATCTTTACTTATCTTTGAATGATGGTGTTAATTGTTGAGTTTGCTTATGTACACCAATGAAAAAGTAGTCATGATATGTGCATTAACTTGATATTTGAGTTGGCTTGAATTTGAGGGATTGTATGTGTTTATCTTTGTGAAAATGAAGTGGTAGAATTGATTGGTTGTCTTTATTTTACTTAAGGACAAGCAATGATTCAAGTGTGGGGATATTGATAGGTTTGCATTATTATATGTTTTTACAGGGAATTGGCATATGTTTTATTGCATAACTATTAATTATTCTTTTAGTTTAGGACTCATTTTGTATGATTTCATTTAGTTTGATTTCCATTATTGTTTTTTATGTTTGATGTTAATTTAGGGTAAGAAGTGATTATTTTTATGTAGGAAGGAAGTTGGAGCAACTTGGAGGTTGAACTAGAGAACAAAGGAGAGAAGAAAAAAGGAGTGCATCTGTGACCAATTCCCACGACCATGGGAATTATAATTTGAGACCCTATGCAGGGCCTCATTAAACTTAGGGTTTTTAGATTATAAAAGCATAATTAAGCCTCCATCTTCAGGGGAGATGAAACCCTTATGTAGAACCACCATCTTTGAGTGAAGAACATATGTTTGGAGCTTTAAGGAAGGATTGAAGTTAAGGATCAACATCACAATTGGGGAAAATAGGTCATCAACATCAAAATTCTTGATTTTGACAAAGAAGTGAAGGAGTCTTTATATTCAATTTTCTGTCACTTTAATCTCTTCTATTCTTTGTAAAATGATTTATTTGAATGTTGATGACGTTATGGAGACCATGTTAGGCTAATTTAGTTTTAGGGATTACTTTTGATCAATTTTATTAGAACTTCTATTTTATTGAATTGAATGAAGTTGTCTTTTATGATTAGTAATTTTATTTGTTATCTAGCAACAAATTTATATAGTGAGTAAGATTAAATTTGTGTAGGATTATACAAAGAGAATTGGCAACCTACAGACTTACAATCATCACCTTAATTAAATTGTTAGAAGAGAGATCTCGGCTACTCAATTGATCACCAACAGGATAGTTTAGTAACTAGTTGAATCGGTAGAATCATTGGGTAGGTTGAGAGATTGTCTAATTGATTCCCGTTAATTCAATTAGGGATAAGTAGTTACACCTTGAGAGAGGGTAATTATTACGTTCAAAAATCTAGGGCGAGACACAATTCAATTAATAAAATAGAAGGGAGACAAAATAGGGGGAAAAAAGTCATCTATAGTCTTTAGATTCTTAAATTCCAATTTCCTACAATTTCTATATTGTATAATTCTTTGTGATAGCCTTTTATTTTTAATTTAATTTTACATATTATTTGCATTTAACAATTTCATTTCTTAAATAAATTTTCGTCTAAATTAAAAAGTGCCTGGGCATCAATCCCTATCGATATCTACTCTTTTTAACTACAAGTTATAACCCATTCACTTGCGGTTTTTTAGCGTAAAACAAGTAGATAGGTTTTATTGTTAATAAGGTTTCAGTTAAAGATGCTCCAATTGCTCAATTGAGATGGTTGAGGGAGAGGGTGACCAAGAAGGCTCGAGCCAAGTCTTATTTGTACCTGTCAGTAACACCTTCAATTTTCACTTGAATCAAAAGAGATATGGGATTTCTTGAAAAGTGAATATGAAGGTGATGAGAAGGTGAAAAATACGAAGATGTTGAATCTGTTAAGAGAATTTGACATAATACAGATGGAGGATGGAACTGTTAGGATTTATAATGAGAGGTTGATTCAACTTGCTAATCAGATTAGGCTCTTAGGAGCTGAGTTTAAGGATGAAAGGCTGGTTTAAAAGCTATTGGTGTTTGTACTTGAGAAATATTAGGCTACCATAGTCTTACCTGAAAATTCCAAATATATTTCACTGATTAAACTTGTTGAAGTAGTGAGTGCCTTGTAGGCTCAAGAGCAAAGGCATCTGATAAGAAGAACAGAAACTACTAAAGGGTCAAACAAGGCCTTTGTCAAGGATAGGAATCAAGAAAAGAAACAAGAATATCTTAAGCTCTGAGAATGTGCAGACTCATCAGAAAGATGCTAAAAAGAATGCAGGAGGTGACAAGACAAACAAGTGTAATCCTTGTCCTCACTGTGGAAAATCAAATCATCTAGTCTTCAAATGTTGGAAAAGACCAGATGTGGTGTGTAGAAAATGCCATCAAAAGGGACACGTGGAGGTAATTTGTAAGAAACAAGCTACTCAAGCTGTTGTTAATGTACAGGTTGCTGAAGAAGAACAACAGCTCTTTGTTGCTACATGCAATCTTGCTAAAGCATATCCATCTGAGTGGCTGATTGACAATGGATGCATGAGTCATATGGCTCCAAATCCAAGATTATTCAAGTTTCTAGATTAGAATGTGAAGGAAAATATGAAGTCGGGAAATGGAGACTACATTCAACTTGAAGGGAGAGGGGTGGTTAAGATCTCTACCAAGAATGGAGTCAAGATCATCCCTAATGTGCTACTGGTGCCTAAGATCCGACACAATCTCCTAAGTGTGGCCCAATTGATTGAAATAGGCATATTAGTACACTTTGAATCTGATGTGTGTAAAGTGTTTGAGAGATCTAGGCAGGAAGCTCTCAACAACAAGATGAGGAACAAAAGCTTTGCCATGAGACTAGAAGAGATACAATAGAAGGCACTGGTGAGTGACATTATTGAGTCTGATCTCTAACACAGAAGACTCAGGCACTACCACATGAAGGGGCTGGAAGCTATTAGGAAGAAAAGCATGGTGGATGACCTACCAGCCCTCACATTTTGTCACTCAGAATGCAAAGTCTGTATGATGGGTAAGCAAACTTGACTTCCATTTACAAAGTCAAGCTAGATGGTGAAGGAGAAGCTCCAACTACTGCATATGGACATATGTGAACCATTGCCAGTAGAATCTCTGAATGGGAGCAAATATCTTTTGTTGATAATTGATGATTACTCGAGATATTACTAGATATATTGTCTCAAGAGCAAAGAAGAGGTTACAAAAATGTTTAAGGAGTATAAAACTCTGGTTAAAAACCAAACAGGTCTGAGCATCAAGTCTGTTAGAATAGACAATGGCTTAGAAATTATTTCAGATGAATTTCAATTGATTTGTAAAGATGCAAGTATCAAACACCAGCCAACCATACCTACACTCCACAACAGAATGGAGTGGTGGTGTTGGGACCCGATCCGGAAACCGGATCCCAACCGAAACATAACGCGAAAATGAAGATGAGGTTCGAATCGAAATGCAAAACGATAGCGGAAGCAAATCGAAAACTTAACAAAGTGGATCCGACATCCGAAAACAAAGAACGGAGAAAAGCG
>JAOSBN010000004.1:20376430-20392749 GCA_027563595.1 Erythroxylum suave | reverse complement strand
TTAGGTAAAATGGTCTACATGAAAGTTGTAGATCTTCCTTTTAGCTTTCTATCGCCATAAGGATTGAAATTTTTGGACATCAGATGTGGAAGTTATAAGCTTTATAAGATGACTAGGTTTGAGGATCTTATGCATAATTTGGTATAAGTTAGAATTAATGGTAACCTTCTTTTAATCGATTAAATAGTAATGATACAGGCAAAATTAGACAAAATTGTCTTCATGAAAGTTGTAGGGCTTAAACTGAGCTTTCTATTGATATATAGTATGTAATGGAAGCTATGTTGATTTGAAGTGAGGGGGTTAAAACTGGGAAGTCATGATCGTGACAAGGCACGATCGTTATATCCCCAAGTCACCAAGGAAGTCACGATCGTTACCAAGCACGATCGTGACATCCCCAAGCCACCAAGTCGCGATCGTAACGCGGCACGATCGCGACAGTCGCAATCGCAAGGAGATGCGATTGTGACAGGGTAGAGGCCTTTCGCGATCTCGCGATCGCGATAAGTCACAATTGCGATAGGGGCAGAAAACCACGGATTGTGACTGCGACGAGTCCAAGTCTGTGACTTTGCGATCGCGACCGAGCCCCTTGGGTTCTAGAACAGTCTTCACCGCCTCTTTGCTTTTCTAATGACTTTTAATTAATTTTATCAAATCCTTTATTCTTTGTTATTATTGATATGGAAATTTTGATTTTAATGGATGAGCATTATTTTTACATTTCCTATGAAATTAATTTAATTGATATATTTATTACCTAATTTCCATTAAATATTTTATTAATAATTAATTGTAGTTATTAAGTCGATTCATTTTTGAATAATTAAATTATATGTCTGAAATTATTTTATGACCCCACCACGAATTTTCCGTGTCTAGATTTTTAATTACATTTACGGTTATAATTTAATTTATTGAAATGTGCCCCATTATTATTATTATTGCAAATAAATTCTCAAATGGTGACACATAGTCGCCATGAATTACGTATGGGGACCAGGGCCAACATTTTTGGTATCAGAGCAAGAAGACGAAACAATAAGGATCAAGAGTTGGACTCCGAAAACGGGGTCCAACACCTGTCCATTTTCTCTTTAAAACCAAGCTACTTCAAGGGTTTTACAAAATAAGAAAAAGGTGGTGGAAACGTCGATTGAGGGGAGCAAGTAAAGAATAAAAGAAGGGACAACTGAAACAAGGTGACAAAAACCGATGGAAAGGGTAGCAGCTAGATCATCTTATCCTATTCAGTTAAGCCATCTCTCCACTGATTTGAAGTTAGTTTTTATCATAAAAAGAGAGTGGAAAGGTTGTTGTATTTTGGAGAAAAAATGAAGAATGTGGGGTTTGCAATTGTGAGAACTGAAGCTGCCATGTTAAAGAGTGAATAAAACGTGAGTGGAGGCTGCCTCATTCTAGTTTTAATGTATATTTTGAAAGAAAGCATAAGATGAGTGGGGCTGGCCAAGGTGAAAATTAAGGGGAGCTAAAGTAAGAAGTGAGTGGGGGCTGGGAGTGGCTGAAAAACTGAAGCAAAAGTGGAGCAATTGGTCCCCTAGTTTCTCTTCAGTTAAGTCATATTGGGAAGGTTGGGAGAGAGTTTTTGTGGGCATAAAAGATATACAACAACTGATACATGTTATCCTTGTCGGTTTGCAACAAAATGAATGATAGTTGGTTAAGAAACAGCAATTGAACCTCCATTGAAGCCATTTATCACCATCTTCTCATCGACTTTCAAAGCTGCAAACGAGGAATGACAAAGACAGCAACTATTCTTCATTAAATTATCTTTGTTTTTCAAAATAAATGGAGGCTACAAGGATTAATTCTTGGAGATTAATGGAGAAGATGGAAGACTAACATGTTAACATTCCGACGCTGATTCAACAAGGATATTCACCCTAAGTCACAGTTAAACTATTTCATCTTGATTAATATTATTAATCTCTTTTTGGATTTTTATATTGTTTGCGTTGATTGGATTGGGTTTTTGTATGAATGATCTTTAATATGTTATTTAGAATGTTCTATTATGAACCTATTGCTATAATGTTGAATGGAATCTATAATTGTTACAATTGATGTTTGTTGGTAGCATCTAATCATCGTTAATCATTACGAATAACATAACTTAGGTTAGATAACCCGAACGTGTGAGGTTACGACCTATATTGATAGTTTTCCAATTCGTAATGTGGCTACCAAATTAAATCTATAGATCGTATCCTAAGTTATTCAGTAATTAGGTTTAATTACTGATTGTATCTTAATTAAACACAACCTAAGGGAAAACTAGGATTAGTATAGCATTCTATTAGTCTCATATCAATGGTTCGAAGAGAGTTGTAAAGATGTTAAGATGATGGAAAATGCTTAATCTTGTTTAGACTGAGGTTGACCCTAGAACTAGACCTTACTTATATTTGAGACTTTTCTCATTTTTGATTGCTTTTTTTAATTTGTTTTTGATAGTTTTCTTTTACTTTAATTTCTAAATTGCTTTAAATCTAAAAAACCCCCATATATTTCCTTGCATCAATTAATTTCGTTACAGAAATTAACCCGACATTCCCTGTGGAGTCGATCCTAACTCATCATAACTACAAATTTTAGTGTATAATGTTAGGTAAATTTTGTAGTGTACTCGACAAACGTTGTTAGTAGATTTAGGTTTAGGTTTTTGAGGATGAATATGATGTATGATCAAAGGATAATTCATCTTGAATTCCTTTTCATAGTTAGTTGCTTAAGGGTATATTGGTGGAGAATAAATGGGTTGGATTATAGGAAAAGATGTAGGATAAGCTTCATAGACAATCTTGGATTGTTCCTTTTGCATATTAGCTTCCATTCTTTGGAGGATTTATTTCACCTTTCTCATTTCTTGCTCACTGGTGGTGAAGTCAGGGCCAAAATATTTAGTACAAATGTATTGGTGAAGATCTACATCTAATTAGGTCAATTAAGCTTTATAAGATTCATATAAGCTTTGAACTTCAGCAGAGATGCCATCTATTCACTAATAAGTAGCTTGGGTGTTTTAAGTTAGACCATCAAGTTTAGAATCAATCTGTCGAAGGAATTTTTTTTGGAGCCAAAGCATTGTCAATATGCTAGTTGAGAGTTTCATCAACAGGATTTGAAAGCGTTGTTCCATGAGCACTCATGCCAAATGAGTTAAAGATAATCCCTTGTTGAACATTTACATGTCTCTCTAGTGGAGGAGAATCTTCCCATAGGGATTAACCATCATGCACAGTATTGGAGAGGGTGTAAGAACAAGAGATGGAATAATTGGTTGAGGTTTATAGGAGATTGACTATTTTGTGTTCCATCCGGAGTTAACAGCTTTGAGTAATGCTCTAATACTTCTGGGTCAAGGTCTTGGATTCTCAATCCAAGGTTTAGAATCATCATCATGATCCTCATGTGGATAGTGGAATTGTTGACCAAGTTCACAATTATAGATCTCCTTTCTTTTGTTCCTTTTCTTCCTTCGTTGTCGATTATAAAGCTCATCATCACTACTGTCTGAATCAGGGTTCAGACATACTTCACAGTTTGGTTCGCACATAGAGGGATCTACATCCCAAACAAAATGTCCACGATGAGGACTAACATAAACAGGTTCTCCATCTAATAGATTGGAGGTCTATCTTTGCTTTCTTTATATAAGAATACTGGTTAATTCATCATAATAGGATCAAAGGTTGTTGAGGGTCTAGGTTAATCTTCTGTAGGCCTGTGTAGATTGATTTGACTGGGTCATTTAGAAGGGTTTGAAGAATTGGAGGAGTTGTGGTCTAGAAGGAATGCCTATAGTGAGCATGGAACATTTTTTGGTAGTTAGTGTGAACAAGACAAATAGCTCCAATATGTAGATGTGTATAGTTTTGTTCTTGTCAAAGAGAGATGAGCTCCTTGGGAATCTCAAGTTTCACATACTGTTCTATTGTAGTTGTTTTTAAACCACATTGTTCCAAATGAGAACTTTGGATGATTTCTTTAACTTTTGGACAATGGGTAGAAAGAATAGTTCTTATGCTTCTTGTCTAAGAATGGTCACAAGAATATATACTATAGGGACTAAGCAAAGGTAAAGAAGTATCTGAAATACAACTTTCTTTAGGATGATGGGTTATTTCTACAAGGTGTTCCATACAATTAGATAAGGTACGTTTCACACTAGAAGGGAGATCGACAATAGTAAGGGTAGAAGAAAGATGAACAGGGTCACTCGGTAGAGATTTTTCTCTCATGGCTATAGAAGACTCTTTACTCACTCTCATTAAGAATACTATTGTCACATGCTCGATGATGAAAAGAATGAGCAAAGTGGAGCACATATGTTGTTCAAGTGACAAATCATGAACAAGGAATTAAGAATGGCCATCACACACCCTTGCCTCAATCCCAATTAAGACTTAAGCACATTATTATAATCATGTTTATAACCTTATCTCATTCATGTCAACGAATCAAGAACTCAATTAATGTATTATTATTTGCATATAACGCATAATGTATAAATCTTTTTATAGTCAAGCAAAGTTTGCTTAATTCATTAAAGAAAACTTGTTAATTTTAAATAAGTTTTTTTAAAAAAATTGAAATGGTTTTGAATTAAGTTTTTGTTAAAAGAATGCATTTTGAATTTTGAAAGAACTTTAAAGTTTTTAAAAAATTTGTTTAACTAATATTGTGATTGGGGCAAACTAAGATATTTAATAGGTTAATCAACTAGTATAACAATATAATCGGCTAGTGTCTTTTGAAAACATATATCATGAGTTTGTAATCATATTGGTTAACCAATATGACACAGTGTGACTTATATACAAGAATAGCGGATCAATGTTACTATTATTAGCAATTGTAATGATTAATTTTTAGTTTTACTAATTATTTTGAATTGTAAGAGTAAGGTTAGACATATTAAAGAGCTTTTAAAAGTTTTGAGAAGTTAAAGAAAGAATGCAGGAATATTTCATAACATGCAATATGAAGAGGAGGAATTGTTTTTGGTTGTGTAATTATTATAATTGTAAAATTTGCTTGAGGTACATCTTTGTAGAATTCTTGTAAACTTTGAACAAGATTTATAAATGATTGATTTTCACCCGTCTCAAAGCAAACGTATTGTAAAATTCACCCTCTCTTTTGTATCATGTTTAGATAAATTAAGTGTTTCCGAAAATTTTGGTACAAAGAGGAACGGGAAGAACTAAGAAGCGTATCATTTACCCTAATTTTAAACACGAAAAAGGAAGGAAGGGGCTTCGAGGAAAAGGAAAACGTCCCGGAAACGCTATTACTTTTGTTGGCATCGCAGAATCCAGCGGGTGAGTGAGCTTTCTTGGAAAGTGAATAAAAGCCGCCTGGCCCCCAACAAAAAGCAGGGTATCAAAGACCGACACTATTTTCATTACCAAAATAGCCGTTGCTCATTTATTTATACAACTAACCCCAAAAAAATGTCACATTGTAGTACAAGAAAACATACTCCCAACTAGTATTTATTATAATAAGAGAAACAAAGAATGACAGTTTCACAAACACAGGCTCACAGAAAGAAGAAAGAAAAACGTGAATATGGATGCCCACCAATTCATCTCATTCTCAAACAAGCCTGACGCTTGGGAACTTGCAGTGTCCAAAACCTGAAAAAGGAAAGGATTTTAAATGAAACATAGACAATGTATGTAATCAATCAATCTCAAACCAATCCGAGAAGCACTTACTAGGATCCTTCGGCGTGGGCATAGCAACACCGTTAAAACTGCAGGTCCCACCGGTCTTCTGAAACTGGGCCCAATAAGAGCTGAACGCGTAACTCGCGTGCCAAATCACCGAGTTCGGTTTGTAACACCGCTTTCCGGGTTTGATTGGGTCGCAGGTTTTGTTCCCCTGCGAGCATGCCCACGACAAAGCAGTAGCCACCAAGCTCGTATTGGCTCCCTTAGCCACCACGCACCATAACTTCCCTTTGTACGGTTCATTGTTTTTGGGCGCCGGTAACGGCTTTTTGTACTCCCAGACCGGTGTCTCTCCACTGAGATCAATCTCGTATATTTGTGATCCGTTCGGGTACAACAATCCGAAATGCCTCTCCGTACCCTGACCCGGTTTCTGGTTCTCATTATAAAGAGCAAAAATAAAAGACTGAATCGGCCAACCGGGTCGGGCCGGAGTGCCTATGTTGGGTTTGGCCGTTAACCGTTTCACAACATTCCGGTTATAGATGGCAGCATTGTGAATATTGCATCCTATTTGGTCAACATCACCACCATTTGGCCAACCCGTTTCGGCAATAAAGATCCGAATATCTGGATAACCGAGACGTTTCATAGCAAAGACCATAGCGTCAATGGTCTGGTCAAAGAGGTTGGTGTAGGTTAAGTTGGCAACAGGGTCAGTGTAGGTTATGTTCTTGGACTCAAAGAGTGCGTAATCAAGATTGATGTTTTTGGGGTCCGCGGCCCATGAAAAATAAGGGTAGACATCTACGAAAAAGAAAGACTTGGTACGGTTCAAGAATTGCAACATTGGCTTAATTATCGGAGCTGCAATGTCTGACCGGAAAGTCCCGTTCGACGGCGGAAAAGACGACTCCAGAACGTTTGCCGCCGACGGTGTGCCCACTTTGATCTTATGGACTCTGTGAGCTTTTAATGAACTTTTGATTCGACGCATGGCAGGAACGAGATTAAACCATGTTCCGATATCTGGGTTGGTGAGGATCTCGTTTCCAACAAGGAGATAACGGATTTTAACATCTGGGTAGAAGGGAGCGACATAGGTTTGGACCCAGTTGTCTGAGAGAGCTTGGCTTTTGGAGATGTTGGGGATGAGTTCGTTGGGGACCATGATGGACACTTGAATGTCGGTGTTTCTGAGGGCCTTGAGGATTTTGGGATTGGCATCGTAGATTTTGACGCGTGCGGCTTTCAATGACTTGAGCAGCTCCACTGATCTTGACGGTATTGGGAGGTTGTTTCCAAGTGTGCCGTAGTTGACGCCCACCTTGCCTGCCATCTCCGCACCTGCAATTAAACAGCTGAGTTTAGAGAGGATAACCCATAAATACTCGTATCTCCGTTGCAGCGTAACTGAATACTTACTTGAAATACAAAATAACAGAGCAAACATGAACATAGCACCAACACGGGTCTCCATTTCTCAGAGTAATGACCACAAATGTCTAGTAACTCTGGAGTTGGGAAGAGGCTGTAGTGTGGGTTAAATAATATGATGATTGAGGGCTGACGGCTGAGGGCGACATAGAGCCCTGATCCATAACATAACCAAAGGTTGGGCTGATTTTGGACTCTTCATTAATTGCTAATACAAATTAATTGGGTTATTGATTGGATGCGCAAGGGGAAAATAAAGAGGTCAAAAAAAAAAGGAGTGAAAGAGGGTAGGCTTTGCGTAGTTTCCAGGAGCCTGAATCACGTTGCATTTGGGAAAAGAAAAGTATAATTAGCCGTTACATAAAGAAAACGAGGGATTCTCTTGTCCAGTTTGTCGAAAGCTTTAATAAATCCGTCCTCAGTCGTCACCCACCAATTTGTTCCGGTTTTTATCTTAAAATGCAAGTTGTGGATTGCTGCTTCTTTTCATTTATGTTAACAGTCGTCAGGTTTGATAAAATTAAAGGTTATTTCGTTTGTCCTTTTTATTGAGAAATTATGAGGGTCCTTTATTATAATAATAAATAAAAAAAAGTATCATTCCTGTGTTACCGAAACCAGATGTGATTTCTTCACGAAGATGTACCTTCCTTGACCAATCAACTTCTCCGTAGCGGACCAAGTCGCTGCCAGCCAATAAATGCCTCGTTTATGCCAATTGACCCCTTGGCATTCTCATTCCAAAGCATCAAATTATAAAATCCTAAAGCTTCATTGAACAAGTGTAGGTGTTGTTAATGAAGTTGTTTGTATCTCCACCTCATCTTCTTACATCAACTTTCTTTTTACTCTTATTTGGGACAGTGGTTGCCCTCACTGAACCCCCCGTATTCGATGACTCGTAAACCTATATTCTATTTTCATCACTCCTCTACTACCCTAGTCCGTGCTAGTTAGCTTCTCATTCCTCTGATAAAAGTCTTAAATATCAAATGAATCTGTAAGGTAAATAACAGTACACAGAAAAGAGATAATAATAAAACTTGTCTAATTATTATGTTGTAGAATAGTCATTACTAAAAGTAGAATTTCGCTTCATTCGATGGTGGAATTGGACAGGAAAACTCTGTTGATGGCTTACGAAAGTTTGTCTCAAATCTGCTGCTTCCTCTACAATATAGTGGGCCACAAGGTTGGCACCTGCCCTTCCCACTCGATCGCACCAACCGGCTAGCAACAACCGCCACACCCCTTAGGGTTTGAATCTCCGACGACGAAGGGGGGACAGTATAACAATAAGAGACATTAACGGAAAGGACAAGAGACGCATACAGACCTTAGGTTTAGGTCCAACAAAAACCTCTATATCCATCGGCCAGATCTCAACACCAGCCTACCTCACAACTCCCAAGAGCCGACCTTCAAGGCAAAGGATCTCGCTTTTCTCTGTTGTTAGACTCTACCACTATAGGTGGTATAACGGACAAATCACCTAAGACTTTTTCACCTAGTCACGCAACAGGGACAAGCCATAGTATCCTGTTGGATTATAATAGGGAGTTTGGGCATAATACAGATTATTGGGTGAGACACAACGCACATGGGCCACGCATCAAGGCAAAGGCTGGGAATAAAGGAAAAGAAATGGCCCACCAGGAAAAAGGGGTATTGTCTAGACCCCTCTCCAACCTATTTGGAAAAGGGCTAGATCAAGGTATCACAATCCAACCCCTG
Source organism: Erythroxylum suave (assembly GCA_027563595.1). Lineage (NCBI taxonomy): Eukaryota > Viridiplantae > Streptophyta > Magnoliopsida > Malpighiales > Erythroxylaceae > Erythroxylum > Erythroxylum suave. The sequence continues at coordinate 20,383,873 of JAOSBN010000004.1, read as the reverse complement.
AATCGGCCCATAGAGCCCTATCCGACAGTCCGCATCCGTTCCCCTTCCGAGCTAATATGTGACAATCAAGCAGTAAGAGAAATGGTTGGGGAAGAGATGGGCCATTCCATTTAGGGAAAAGGGCTGGATCAAGGTATCACAATCCACCCCCTAAATCGGCCCACAGAGCCCTATCCGACAGTCCGCATCCGTTCCCCTTCCGAGCTAATATGTGACAACCAAGCAGTAAGAGAAATGGTTGGGGAAGAGTTGGGCCATTCCATTGAGGACCTTATGAACCTCAAAGACACTCAAATTATATGCACAAACCAACACATCCTCCCATCGTCTAAACCTCTTGATACTAGGGACAAAGACATAAGGATGGAGGACAATATGCCACAAACCCAGGGTGGCAATGCCGAAGATGGGTGCTACTCAACTCAGGAGATTTCTCCGGTCTAGGAGAATGTCGTAACTCCCTCAATGTTTTTCTTATGTCAATCCTCATTTGGAACTACCAAGGGGCTAGATGAGCCAAAATTTTCCCTATCTGGCGAAATTATCTCAAAATCCACCGACTAAGGATGGTTGTGTTAGTTGAAACCCGAATCAATAGCGGAAGAGCACTGGATGTTATTCAAAAGATGGGCTTTGACCATACGTTTTGCGTAGAGGTAGATGGATTTGTAGGTGGCATTTGGCTTTTATAGACGATCAACTTTGAAGTTTCGATAGTGATGGCGCACCGACAGTTTATCCATACGAACATCCGGTATGATTCCTCTATGTTTGCTTTTACCACTATATATGCTAGTCCTTAAGTTGCTACTCGACAAGCTATCTTTGACATCAACCCAAGCAAAGCCCCTGGGCCAAATGGGTACATCACTTTTTTCTTTCAACAAAAATGGGATAAGGCGGGTCCCGCAGTAATGGACTATATTCAAAATATTTTCCGACATAAGTGATGGAATTTCGAGGTGAGCAAAACCATCTTGGTATTAATTCCCAAAGTCCCCTCCCCGATTTCTTTGACTCAATTCAAGCCTATTAGCCTATAGTTGATTTTATACAAAGCCATCTCGAAATTGATTGTAAACTGCCTAAAGCCTCATCTTGATTCCTTCGTTTCTCAAAACTAATGTAGTTTTGTCCCGGGCAGACATATCACGAACAATATTATACTAGCCCAGGAGGTGATACACTCGATGAGACGAAAGAAGGAAAGAAAGGTATACTGGCAATCAAAGTTGATTTAGAAAAAACCTATGATCGACTCAGTTGGGATTTTATCAATGACACATTACGGGAAATTAGACTACCGATTTCTTTAGCCAATCTCATTATGAAATGTATATCTACGATTTCTGTGCACATATCCTGGAATGGGACCCTTTCTGATCATTTTTTCCCAACTAAGGGTATTAACGATATAAGTAGAAGCCATAAAAGAGCTAGCATTATGAGTAGGTGAAATAGTATTCAGTACAAAAAGTCTGTCAACTAAGTACCTATTTTCCACAAAGTCCCCATTTTTTGTAATTACAAACTTATCATCTTTAAGAACAAATTTTAGATTAGTGTTATTAAGCAAGCTCCTTGTCTTATTAAGCAAGCTCCACTAGTGGTTATGTCTTTACCTTAGGTGAAGGTGCCATACCATAGAAAATTGTGAAACAAATGTGTATAACACTCCACTATGGAATCCAAATTTCATTGCTCTTGATTTGGTAGGTTAAAAAGCTGAATGGTTAAAGAAATTGCTAGCAGATATATCATTATGAGGGAAATCAAATGTACACATTTTTTATATTGTGATTCACATGCAACCGATGAGATAGCAAAAAAAAAGTGTATATGATGGTAAGAGAAGATACATCCGCATTGGAAATATTGTAGTCGAACAACTCATAAAATGGAGTAATTTTCCTGGAATATTTAAGATTCAAGAGGAACTTGACAGATGCTCTCACTAAAGGATTAACAAGGAAAGTAGTTCTTAAATCATCAAGGGGGATAGGGCTTAAGCCTATGGATTGAGGAAGTATGGTGGATGCCATATGATGGTCAAACAAAGCCATATGAGTCCTTAATATGCACAACAGTCCCATCCTTATAGTATGTAGTAGTGCTTGATATGAGCTTGATCCTCAAGCTTTTAATGAATCCATAACTTTGTTATGTGGGTGGTCTTAGATAGACGAACTCGATGAATTCACCACCTGATTTTTATAAGATCCCCCATTGTGGAGGTCTTAATGTGATAGACTTAATGGATACGATTTTATAAAGGTTGGTCCATATTGACTCTTAATGTGGTCATAAACCTTAATGGCAGTCTATAGGGTGATATACTTGAAGAAACCACCTACTTGAGTATGCAGGCTAGGTTGCCCTTTATAAAAGATGTGTTGTCTTTTTAGAGCACTCATAAGTACTTATGGTGTGCACATGGTCATAATAAGCGCTTGTTGTGATTTATTTTTTTATTGCAAAATTTGTTGAAATTAAAAGTATAATATGTGTTATGAGGGTCTCATCCTAAGTTTGTGAAATTCAAGAGAAATTCACTTTATTAACTAACTTGTTGCCTCATATCACTATTAGTCAATTCAATCGAAAGATAATGCTTAAGTATATAATTGTTCCTTTGCTAATAAAATTTGAAGTTAATGAGCCATTTAGTAGGGGATTGTTGGATAAATGGTTGTTTAAGCCCCCTCCTTTACCTGTTTAGGAAAAGAATTTTCACCCCTTTTGTTATATTATTATCTCACATTAGCGAGTATAAACTATTTGTTAGTCTTTGTACTAAGGAAAGTGTTTGCTAATGCTTAAGTAGCTTCTCCCTAGTACTTTGATAAGAAGTTAGACTCATGTCAACTTTGCACGGGGGCTACCTACCCGTTGGTTTGGTTCAGGTTAGTTGAGTTATTTCCTATCCTTTTTAGCCTAATTTATTTATTTTTCCACTAAAGAGTTATTCTCTAACCGAGTCTTCACACATTTTTATTTCCTCTTAATTGTTTCAAAAGTTTCCAGATTTTGCCTCACTTACGGATTCTTCTCTAACGTTTGATTTAGTTATGTATATTGGTTTTCTAGTCATTATTTTCATACAGATAGATACTTCTGTTAAGCTTGATAATATTTTTTTTTTGGCAACGATATTTTTGCGAGTTATAAGTCTTCGAATTTGAGTGCATGAGTTCAAGAACTAGTTTTGTTAACCTTTAAGAGCATAAGGTATTATTTTTTAATAGATACTTAAGGAAAAAGTTACAACCAACAATTACATGATTCTATGAAACAAAGCTCGCTGTAAATCCTGTGTAGTGAGCTGAAGGCACTGCTCAGGTATGTTGTCTAGCATGTGAGTGCCCGGAGCTGTAATCGAAGCTAAATGCGCCAGCTTATCTACATACCTATTGCCTTTCCTGTAGACACGCTGCAATTGTATATCCCACGTGTGATCCTGAATCTCCTGAAGGTCCTTGATCACCTGTGAATCATCAAAGAACATTATGTTAGAAGATGAGAGGATATTAATAACCTCCATCGAATCCACCTCTAACACTACTCGACGATAACCAAGGTCCTATGCTTGTTGTAGTCCAGTTAAAGCCCCAAAAAGTTCAGCAGTTAATGGGGAAACAACCTTAATAAGATATAAGAAACCGTCACACCAATGCCCTGCACTGTTTCTTATTAGACCTCCAGTTGAGGCAATGTTAGTGGCATACTGCACTGCCCCATCTGTGTTAACTTTGACCCAACCTTTCGGTAGTTTAATCCAACATATTGGTGTACCTAGTGGGGCTCCTATTTTTGGAACAACTCCGCCTATCACTCCCTTTACCTTTTCTATCTAGTCAACATAATCTAATATCACCTAGGCACCGCTAACGGGCCAATGAAACTCCTCATCGAACATACTTTTATTATGTCACTACCATAAATACCAGCATGATGTGCTAAAAATGGTAGCCCACTAGAATCGCTGCACTTGGTTCAGGTTGCCAAGGTTAGTAATCAACCACATGACTAAATTCACTTGAAAAAAAGAGGTATCAAGGACCGTTAAGGGAATTGTTGCCAGTAAGAATACGCCCTCCTATAATCTCCTAACGCATGCAAAATGGTCTCTTCTTGATTACAGAATGTGCATTTGGAGTTCGTTGAGATATGCCAAGCCACACGCTCTTGGTTTGTGAGCGGTTTGGTTTTAGCTAGAAGCCAAAGGAACGACCGAATCCTTTATGGCCTTGGCCATTTCCAGATCATTTTCCAAATTCGACTACTTTCTGGCACTAGAGTACCATCAATGAGATCGTAGGTAGAGTTGACTGTAAATGTTCCATTCTTTACAGGTCCCCATACTATTCAATCCTCCCCCACCCATCGTTTGGTGGGTGAATGGACACAATGGTCATGCAAACTAGCGAGGGAAGGTAATGTTGAAATCGAATCCAATTCCAATTACCATTCTCATGAACCATATCCTGGACTAAAGCTAGCAATAAATTATCTAGCGGTAGAGAGGTCGAGATTGTTAAGAGAGGATCCCAATCTCCTGCCCATCCATTTAACCAGAAATTAACCCGTTTACCATTTCCTATGCACTAATTAATACCATGACAAACATAATTCTATATAGTTGTGATCCCTCTCCAAATAATCGGTGCCCCTTGCCTCGCTACTGAATGGGTGATACTGCGATCGTCGACGTTATATTTGCTGCAGAGAATTTGGACCCATAGTGCATTAAGGTTGGTAAGCACTGCCCATCCTAGCTTAGTAAGTAAAGCATCATTTGTGGTGCGAACTTTTTTAATGCCTAAGCCTCTGGCTTTTTTAGGACGGCAGACTTCCTCCCACTAAATCAGATTTACTCTCTTCCTTCCATTCTTGTTACCCCAAATGAAATCTCTCATAACCTTCTCTAAATCATCACAAAATTGTTTCGGCAATCGCACTGTTTGCATTGTGTAGACCGGGAGAAAAGAGATGACTGACTGAGTTAATATAACTCGCCCTGCTAGAGAGAGTTCACAGGCAATCCATCCTGCAATTCTCCTCTGGGCTTAGTCCAACATATACTTATAATTATTCTTTTTGGTACACTCATGTATCAAAGGTACACTGAGATATGTGCCCAAATTATTAGTATATGTAAACTGAGATTCTTGGTTGAGGATGTATGCCTTGTCTTGAAATACATTCTTGGAGCAAAAATTCTGATTTTAGCTTTACTGACTAGTTGACCTAAGGCTCGGCAGAAGGAGTCCAACACCCTTAAAACAACTTGTACCTGTGTTGGCAAGGCTTCAGCAAAAAGGACTAGGTCATCAGCAAAGAAGAGATGTGAGATGGGAGGCCTGTTTCGGCTCATAAGAAATGGTTTCCAATTACCGTATATTATTGGTAACGAGCTTATAAGCCCAAAGAAAATTCCTAATAAATCTGTGTAAAAAGAAAAGATTTATTTCTAATAAGCATGTGGCCTAACTAAATCAGGTTCTTAACCTTCTTGTTAAACTGAATTTTTGTTTATAAAAATAAAAATTCTATTAGACATATTATGGTTCTTTTTCTCTCCACTTATCCTACATTCATAATCCATAAAAAGCAAAACATATATTTTTATTTTATTTTAATTTAGACTTAGGTGTAGTTCATTTGAATCAAGTGTATGACTCAACTTAATTCTGAAAATCACTAGCTTAGTTATAGCCCTTTAGATATGAGCTCAAGTAATTGTTTTTTTATATAATTAGATAAAGAAAAGTGCGAACGCAATATGTATTTATTTATTTTAACATGATACAAAATAAAAACATTTAATTGGGTTAGAGACTTTAACAAACTAAATTTCCTCCTAATTTCAAGGTCTAAGCCCTAACGCAAGAAACAAATTCTAAAAAAGAAATTAAATGTATCAAAACAAAGGAAAATGGATGACAACAAAATGAGTTGTAAACTTACTAATAATAAAAAATAAATTGAAATAATTAAATATTCCAAAAACTATTCCTAAACATTCATTGTAGAAATAAACAAAACATTGATGAATGATGAATAATGCATTATAAGGAAAGGATATTAGAATAACATACACGAAGGCTAAGTATTGGTGATCTTGACCACACTGATGAAGCAAAATAGTATATATATTTTTTTTGGAATAGCATATATTATGATCTTAGGGGAAACTAGCCAAAATTTTTGTAAAGAGAATCAATCAAAGCACAAAGATAATTCAAAGGCCTAATGAATTGTTCTTAAAATTAGAAGCCAAGTTAAAAGAGACTATCATGTAAAATAAAGATCAAGAAAGCAAAGTGTTGATAAACAAAACATAGTACTGTTAAAATAGCTAATTTGTAAAATTAATCATAGCATAAAATATACAAATTATAACTTAGATCACATGTAAAACCTAAAGAAGAAAACCATAAATTATAAATTAGATAATATGAACCACTGGTTCACCCTCATCACCAGAACATCATAAGAACTAAAACAAATGAGACTTTAATCATTTTTACCATAACGATGACAATATTAATGATGAGCGTGACTCTTTGTAGCTCACAAGTCAAACTCCTCCAAGATGTGAAAAACCTAGAAATCATAAACATTAGACTTTAAATAAAGAGAGATAAGAGTAAGATTCTCTTCATATAACTTCTTAAGAAAAATAGGAGAATACAAAAGAAAAAGAGAGGAACCAATGTTTAGTTAACTTTAGAAAATAAATCATAAATCATAGAAATGTTAAAACCTTAAGAAATATGTTAGTTTTTATTTTTTATAAGAGAGATGAAAGTAATATATTTATGGTATTTGGATAGAGCTAAGCATGTAACAGTCAATAAAAAATAGGCACCAAAGGTGAGAAGGGCTTAACAAAGATGGTGAAGATGATGTTGAATTGCGTCAGCAATGGTGAAACGATAGTAAGAACTAAGAAAATGAAAGGTCTTTGAATGAAAACAAAGAATAAACAAAATAAAGAGGGAATGAATGGTTAACAATAGCTATGGATGATTTTAGTGGAGTTGACTTCACCTTTAGATGTCAAGAATCAATCGAGCGAAGAGAGGAAATGTGTTCGATTGGAACTAACTAAAAGAGGATATTAGGGTTGCGATCACGAAGAGAAAGTGGGTCTCCTTTGGTTTTCCATTGCAATATCTTTATAAACCTTAATAAATAAAAAAAAGAAATCCTAGCTTGAGACTATACAACGTAGAGTTCGTTTTTCTGAATGTCACGTCTGTTGTCTATCGTTTATGGACTTAACAATCATTGCCTTGTTAGACAATTTTAGCCCTAAAGGGCAATTTTGTCTTTGTCTCAATTTTTGGACCGATATTAATTATGATTTTGTTTTAAATAAATTACCGGTTAAGGAACGCGATTTGATCCAATTAAAGGTAATAAGGTGGCCCGATAAAT
>JAOSBN010000004.1:20337293-20352878 GCA_027563595.1 Erythroxylum suave | reverse complement strand
GTCGTGGAAGAGAGGAAGAAGAAGAGAAAAAGAGAAAAGCTAAGGTTTGTGAAAATCTTGAAGAGTTTGAAGAATTTAGAGCTTAAACAAGTAAGCACAACCATTCTTCCTTTCTTGATTTTTTGGATTAACCATGATTAATGATAGATAGAAGGGAAAATGAAGTTGAATGTGTGTGGCGAGTTGTTATTGAATGGTGTATGAGAATGTTTAATCTTTTAGGTTTAATGATCAAAGATAGATTTTGATGTATTTGTTAATGATATTGTGTTGAAATGAGTTTGGAAACGAAGTAGAAGAAGTGGTTTAGGGTTAAGATGAGTTATATTTGAAAGATGGGGAGTACATAGATGAAGAATATTGAAAAATGTCTTCAAAATGAGTTTCTGGAAAAGTTCGCTGCGGCAAACTTCTGCCTTCACCGCCGCGAAATCCATTTTTTTGCACAAACATGTTTTGGTAATTTGGGCATAACTTTTTGTCTAGTTGTCCAAATGGAGTGATTTTTAAATTGGAATAAACTAGAGACATAGGGATACGAGTTTTGTGAAGAAATTAAGTTTAAATTCAGTTTCTAAGGATATCAATGTTTGGACAGAATTTAAGTATAGAATATTGTCTCAGTATAAGAGTAGTCCTAGCATGTTTGGAGCATAACTTTTGGATTTCTAAACTAAATTGAATGATTTTAGTGTCATTGGAAAGTTAAGATAATGGGGGAAATTTTTCTAGAATAAAGTGTTAGCAAATTTCTTCATTAACCTGATCATAATGATCATGGTAAAGTTGACCCGAAAGTATGGATTTGAAGGGGTTATAGTTCAATTTTAACATTTTGATTATCGAAGCCTTATAAATTCATATTTCCTTTCAATGTTGTTTGAATGAGAACTTAGTTTGTTATAGGAAACCAAGCAAGCCTAATCCAAGATCAAGAGGAAAGACAACATTGAACTTGGATTGTCAAGCAAAATTAGGTGGGCAATTTGTTTATAGTTATTGTGTGATTGAGTAAATTCTTGTCTATATGTGTGCATGTACAACTTGCTTGATAGTAAATTATGTGATTGTTGAAAATGCATGTGATTTATGAATCTTGATCAAGTTATGCCATTGAAACATGTCATGGCATTTTGTTTGAATGAAAAGATAGACAAGCATGAAAGTCTGAGCATATGATCAAATGAATATGTGCTTTTGTTTGGGCAAGAGTGGAACCATTCTGTTCGTCACATGCACATTGACAAGAGCCTTCTCCCAGTTGCCCACTTGTGGCATATGAGCTCCGAAAAAGGGCTCATTCTGTTCATGGTGTAAACTTTGGTTTCTCCATTCTGATTCCATGGAACCCTCAAGCCATTTGTCTGTGCATTTCATCTTTGAATTGTTAAGTATGATGCATTTGAATGTTATGTGTTATGCATTAACCTGCTTAATTGAGTTCTTGAACTTTATTGGTCATTGATCAAATTGCTAGAATAGAACTGAGAATACTTGAATTGCTTAGTAAATATACATATATATGCTTGAATTTGTGCTAGTTACCGATGGCTATAAATATATTAGCCACTGAGCCACGTAGCTCAACCCATTATTTTCCCTCCTTAGGTGCAGAACAAGACGACAGTTGATCCTTGCAAGGCATCAAAAACTCCACGATGGTTAGAGACTTTTGTACTAGGTTAGCGACTATTTTGGATAGCTTTTTAGGCATATCAACATTGAGCATCACTTTGTATTTTGTATTAAGCTTCGATATGTATGATGTTTTATAAGTAAAGTTTGTTCAAACTTTTGGATTAGTAATGAAATGAAGAATCGAAGTTTCTTGTGTATGATTATGTTTAGCTTGTGATTACGTTCGGATGGTCATATTTGAATGTATGTGTTTGTCTTAAATGTTTGAACATTGGAGTTCAGATTTTAAATTCTGAGGGTTTCGCCACGACGAAGCCAGAGGTTTGCCGCGGAGAACCTTTCTGAAGGCGACTTCACCATGACGAAGAATGACTTCTGCCTCAGCGAACCTGTATCTCACCGCGGCGAACTCTCCTTTGTTGCCACACTGAGATTTATTATGATTGTATTACTTTACACCTTTCTTTCACACCACCCTCACATGACGGTCCCAAATCCAACATCTTGTGGTATCAGAGCTCAGGCTTTTTCCTAGGCATAGAATGCATAAAAGGATGAATTGTATGCTATATGAATATTTGTTGCATTGTGAATTGCATTAAGTGACATGCATATCATGCATACATGTAGGAAATAAGATTAAAATGAATTGTAAGCTAATCCATAGTGCTTATATTTGAAGGAGTAAGATGCCACCTCGTAGAAGGACACGAATAGTTCTTCAAGGATTCGTTGCACTTGACTCTCCACCAAGAGAGGAGAGTATCGATGATTCTGTGGCCCCAGGATATGTTGAGGCTTTTGTAGGGTATGGCAATGAGCCCTCTCAGTCCCCAACTCGGCAGTCGCCTGTTTGATAGGAGCAAGTGCCTCCATTAAATCTGAGGATGTTTCAAGCTTTCGCTCAGGCATTTGTCCAGGACATGGGTCAGATGCCACAGCCTTTTACTCCGGCCCCAGTGAAGAAAGGGAAACAGTTTGATAAGTTAAAGGAAGTATGGAGCAGTGGACCTCTATGGGACCACTGATCCAGAAGAAGCAGAGGCGGAGACATGGTTGAGGAAAACAAAATGGGTATTGGAGCAGATGGATTACGAGGATGATGAGAAGGTGGTATATGCTGCTAGTTTACTTCAGGGGGATGCTTTGCGCTGGTGGGAAAGTGTGCCAGGGAGTCAGATGAAGCCGTCAGTGTCGGGATGGAAAGACTTCCTAGCCACTTATAAGAAGAAGTATCTATCTAAGGTTTATATTCAGCAAAAGCAGAGGGAGTTTCTGAGTCTCACCCAGAGGGAGATGACAGTGAGTGAGTATGAGCGTCGGTTTACATAGCTATCCCGGTATGCAACCAAGATGATGATGAGTGAGGCGGCTAAGTGCCGTAGGTTTGAATCAGGCTTGCATCGAGTCATCAGAGAGAAAGTGGTAGTGCAGAACTTTTGTGACTTTCACCAGCTAGTTGAAGCGGCATTGAGGGTTGAAAACATAGAAAACATAAAGAGTGTCGTGAATAAAAAGATAAAGGGGAGAGAGTAGTTCAAGAGGGGAGGCAGTACTCCTATGCCAGAGAGGAGTGCCAGGAGCTTTCCTATGCAGTCTGAGGAGAGGAGCAAAGGTGCAAGTAGGTCCGAACAGATGAGGACTGTCTCTTATCAGGCCTCAACGACTGGAGGCAGTAGAAGGGGAGAAGAGGATAAGTCATCCGTCCCTAAGTGTGACCATTTTGGCAAGTTCCATGGAAGTGAGTGTTACAGATTAACTGGAACTTGTTTCAAATGTGGAGAGAAGGGGCATATGGCCAAAAAGTGTCCTCAGTATACAAGACAGGAGAGAACTAAGTTGCAAGGTTTTAAGAGAACTGAGACTGTGGGACACAAGATTACAACTGAAGTAGGCAATTCTCATACAGAAAAGAGGGTGAATCTTCCAGGGAGACCCAAGGGGCAAGCACCAGCTAGGGTGTTTACAATGAATCAGGAGGATGCGAAGACCGCTCCAGAAGTTGTTACTGATATAATTAAATTATTTAAGGATGATGTTGCTTTCTTGATTGATCCAAGGTCCACCCACTCATTTGTTTCTTTATGTAGAACTATGTATGGTAAGAATGTGAGCACGTTGGATACTCCTTTGATGGTGAGTACTCCAATCGGCCAGTATATTATTATCAGTCAAGTTTATAGAGACTGTGAGATATATATTAGTGGGGAACACTTAGTTATAGACTTGATGCCATTGAAAATGGGAGGTCTGGATATAATTTTGGGTATGGACACTTTAGAGAAGTACAATTCCCATCTGGATTGTAAACAGAAGATAGTATAGTTCGAATTGGACAATGATAGAAAGGTGATGTTTATGGGAGACAAAAAAGTAAGCCCGCCTAGAATTGTTTCGACTCTGACAGCAGAGAAGATGATGAGGAAAGGATGAGAAGCATTTTTAGCCTATGTGGTTGACATGAAGGCAAATGGAGGGAAGTTAGAGGAAATACCTGTGGTCAGAGAATTCCTGGATGTCTTTCCTGAGGAATTACTAGGACTACCACCACCTAAGGAAATTGAATTTCCCATTGAGCTTCTTTCAGGCACAACGCCAATATCGATTCTGCCTTATAGAATGGCTCCGGCAGAATTGAAGGAGCTTAAAGACCAATTGGAAAAGTTGTTGGAAAAAGGTTATATTAGGCCGAGTTCTTCACCTTGGGGAGCTCCTGTCCTCTTTGTAAAGAAGAAAGATGGATCGTTGAGGATCTGTGTAGATTATAGGAAGCTCAGTCATGTCACCATAAAGAATAGATATCTACTTCCATGCATGGATGATTTGTTTGATCAATTGGAAGGGGCAAAAGTCTTCTCCAAGGTAGACTTAAGATTGAGTTATCACCAGTTGAGGATAAAGAAGACTGATGTGCCAAAGACTGCTTTCAGAACATGGTATGGGCATTTTGAGTTTTTAGTTATGCCTTTTAGATTAATGAATGCACCTGCAGTTTTCATGGACTTGATGAATCGAGTTTTTAAGTCCTTCTTAGACCAATTTATCATTGTCTTTATGATATATTGGTTTATTCCAAGAGTGATAAGGAGCACGAAAAGCATTTGAGGGTTGCCTTGGAGATATTGAGGAAGAACGAGTTGTATGTCAAATTCGATAAATGTGAATTTTGGCTAAAAGAAGTGGTGTTCCTTGGGCATGTGATTTCAGAGCACAGAGTACATGTAGGTCCGAGGAAAATTGAAGCTGTGGTGAGATGGGAAGCACCTAAGAATATAGCAAAAGTGAGAAGTTTCTTAGGTTTGGCCAGATATTACAGAAGATTTGTGGAGGGCTTTTCTATGATAGCTGCTCCACTTTCCAAATTGACATGGAAGAATCAGAAGTATGTGTGGACAGAGGAGTGTTAGGATAGTTTTGAGGAATTAAAGAATAGGCTCAAAACGACACCAATTCTGACTTTGCCTTCAGGTAATGATGGATATACAATATATAGTGATGCTTCAAGGAAGGGATTAGGTTGTGTGTTGATGCAAGGAGATAAGGTGATTGCTTATGCTTCTAGATAATTAAAACCCTATGAGATGAATTATCCTACGCATGATTTGGAATTAGCTGTTATAATCTTTGCATTGAAGATATGGAGACAATATTTGTATGGAGTCACTAATAGGGTATTTATAAACCATAAGAGCCTTAAGTATTTAATGAGCCAAAAGGAGTTGAATTTGAGACAACGAAGATGGTTAGAGCTATTAAAAGATTATTACTTGATGACAGACTACCACCCAGGAAAAGCTAATGTAGTAGCGGATGCACTGAGTAGGAAGTCCACTATGGCACATGTGGTGACAATGTACCTTCCTTTGTTGGAGGAATTAGCTAGACTTAATGTGACATTGAGGCAAGTCGAGCCTGATTGTGTATTGGCTAATTTTAGAGTGAGGTTAGTATTGAATGAGAAGATTAAGGAATTGCAGGAATAGGATGAGTATTTGAGCAGGCTCTGAGAAGAGATTAAAAGTAGTAAACCTTCTGAAATAGAAATAAGGGAAGATGGATTGATGGTGGTAGGAAACAGATTATGTATTCCAGATATGATAAAGCTAAGGGATGAAATTCTTGATGAGGCGCACAATGCTCCCTATGCAATGCACCCGGGGAGTACAAGAATCTATAGAGATTTAAAATAGCACTTTTGGTGGAAGGGAATGAAGAAGGATATTGCGGAGTATACTAAGAGATGCTTAGTGTGTCAGCAAGTCAAGGCTGAGCACCAGGCACCTTTAGGCAAGCTTCAGCCTTTTTCTATCCCAAAATGGAAGTGGGAGAGGATTTCAATGGATTTCTTGATGGGATTACCGAGAACTAGTAGGAAACATGATGCAATATGGGTGATTGTGGATAGGCTAACCAAGTCAGCACATTTCTTGCCAATTAAGCAGACAGATTCTTTGAATGCTTTGGCCAAGAAATATGTGGATGAAATAATCAGACTACATGGGATTCCAAGCTCTATAGTTTCGGATAGAGATTCCAAGTTCACCTCCAGATTTTGGGAAAGCTTACAGGAGGCTTTGGAAACTAAGTTGCACTTTAGTACAGCTTTCCATCCCTAGATTGATAGACAATCGGAGAGGACAATACGTGCTTTGGAGGCAATGTTAAGAGCTTGTGTTATGGATTTTAAGGGTTTATAGGATGATAATTTTCCTTCAATTGAGTTTGCTTACAATAATTCCTATCATTCGGGAATTCAAATGGCACCTTATGAAGCTTTGTATGGTAGGAGGTGAAAAACTCCTATTTGTTGGGATGTGGAAGGTGAAAGGAGGCTTTTAGGGCCTGAGTTGTTTGCAAGTCATAGTTGGTAAGATTAAATTTGTGAAACAGAGGATTAAAGCAACTTAGGACAGAATGAAGAGCTATGCAGATGCACATAGAAAAGAGATGGAATTTGAAGTTAGAGATAAGGTGTTTCTTAGAGCTTCTCCATGGAAAGGGGTGTTAAGGTTTTGTAAGAAAGGCAAGCTTAGTTCGAGATATATGGGCCCTTATGAAATCATTAAGAAGATCGAGCCTTTAGCCCACAAGTTAGCTTTGCCATCAGAATTGTCTAAGACTCACAATGTCTTCCATGTATCGATGTTGAGAAGGTATCGATCTGACCCTTCGCATATAGTTCAACCTTCAGAGGTTCAGTTAAGGGAGGATTTGACCTATGAGGAGCAACCAGTGAAGATTTTGGACTCAAAGGAAAAAGTTTTGAGAAACAAGGTTGTGAAGCTGGTTAAAGTTTTATGGAAGAATCATTCGATGGAGGAGGCTACATGGGAGCCATCAGAAGCCACGAAAGAGAAGTCTCCACACTTCTTCAATGACTCAGGTAAGAATTTCGAGGACGAAATTCTTTTAAGGGGGGAAGAAATGTTGGCCCCGAAATTAATTTTTTATTAGGCATGATTTAAATTATTTTGAGGTCTTAATAGATTTATTATTTTGGAACAACTAGAATGCCAATGTTGGGAAGATTTACTGCTTGAATTGATGGAATTAAAGTATAAATGTAGTAAGAATGCATGAGGGACAATCTTGGTAGATTACTTAAGTCTAAAGGTTATAAGGCATAAGTAGAAGGGCATAAGGGTCATCTTATAATCATTAAGAGTGTAAGTTAGAAGAAGAAGTAATTATGTCTTGTGTGAGAAGAGAGTGTCATGGAAGAGGGGAAGAAGAAGAGAAAAAGAGAAAAGCTAAGGTTTGTGAAAATCTTAAAGAGTTTGAAGAATTCGGAGCTTAAACATAAGTATAAGCATTCTTCCTTTCCTGATTTGTTGGATTAATCATGATTAATTATAGTTAGAAGCAAAAATGAAGTTGAATGTGTGTGGGGAGTTGTTATTGAATGGTGTATGAGAATGTTTTAATCTTTTAGGCTTAATGATCAAAGATAGATTTTGATGTATTTGTTAATGATATTGTGTTGAAATGAGCTTGGAAATGAAGTAGAAGAAGTGGTTTAGGGTTAATATGAGTTATATTTTAAATATGGGGAGTCCATAGATGAAGAATATCGAAAAATGTCTTGGGAATGAGTTTCTAAAAAAGTTCACCGCGGCGAACTTTTGCCTCCGCCACCGCGAAATCTATTTTTTTTCACAGACATGTTCTGGTAATTTAGGCATAAGTTTTTATGTAGTTATCCAAAAGGAGTGATTTTTAAATTGGAGTAAACTAGAGACATAGGACTATGAGTTTTGTGAAGAAATTAAGTTTAAATTCAGTTTCTAAGGATATCAATGTTTGGATGGAATTTAAGTATAGAATATTGTCTCAGTATAAGAGTAGTCCCAGCATTTTTGGAGTATAAATTATGTATTTTTGAACTAAATTGAATGATTTCAGTGTCATTGGAAACTTGAGATAATGGGGGAGATTTTTTCTAGAAGAAAGTGTTAGCAAATTTCTTCATTAACCTGATCATAATGATCATGGAAAAGTTGACCCGAAAGTATGGATTTTGAAAGGGTTATAGTTCAATTTTAACATTTTGATTATCATAGCCTTATAAATTTATATTTCCTTTGAATTTTATTTGAATGAGAACTTAGTTTGTTATAGGAAACCAAGCAAGCCCGATCCAAGAGCAAGAGGAAAGACAACATTGAACTTGGATTGTCAAGTGAAATTAGGTGGGTAATTTGTTTATAGTTATTGTGTGATTAGGCAAATTCTTGTCTATATGTGTGCATGTACAACTTGCTTGATAGTGAATTATGTGATTATTGAAAATGCATGTGATTTATGAATCTTGATCAAGTTATGCCATTGAAAAATTTCATGGCATTTTGTTTATGTGAAAAGATAGACAAGCATGAAAGTCTGAGCATATGATCAAATGAATATGTGCTTTTGTTTGGGCGAAACTGGAACCATTCTGTTTGTCACGTGCACGTTGACAAGAGCCTTCTCCCGGCTGCCCGCTTATGGCATATGAGCTCCGAAAAAGGACTCATTCTGTTCATGGTGTAAACTTGGGTTTCTCCATTCTGATTCCATGGAACCCTTGAGCCATTTGTCTGTGCATTTCATCTTTGAATTGTTAAGTATGATGCATTTGAATGTTATGTGTTATGGATTAACCTGCTTAATTGAGTTCTTGAACTTTACTGGTCATTGATCAAATTGCTAGAATAGAATTGAGAATACTTGAATTGCTTAGTACATATACATATATATGCTTGAATTTGTGCTAATTATCGATGGCTATAAATATATTAGCCACTGAGCCGCGTAGCTCAACCCATTATTTTCCCTCCTTAGGTGCGGAACAAGACAACAGTTGATCCTTGCAAGGCATCGAAAACTCCACTATAGTTAGAGACTTTTGTCCTAGGTTAGCGACTATTTTGGATAGCTTTATAGGCATATCAACATTGAGCATCACTTTGTATTTTGTATTAAGCTTCGATATGTATGATGTTTTGTAAGTAAAGTTTATTCGAACTTTTGGATTAGTAATGAAATGAAGAATTGAAGTTTCTTGTGTATGATTGTCTTTAGATTGTGATTAAGTTCAGATGGTCATATTTGAATGTATGTGTTTGTCTTGAATGTTTGAACATTGGAGTTCGAATTTTAAATTCTGAGGGTTTCGCCATGGCGAACCTTTCTGAAGGCGACTTCACCGTGGCAAAGAATGACTTTTGCCATGGCGAACTTTTCCTGGTTCTCCACAGCGAACCTGTATCTTGCCACGGCGAACTGTCCTTTGCTGCCACGCTGAGATTTATTATAATTGTATTACTTTACACCTTTCTTTCATACCACCCTCACACGAGGGTCCCGAATGGTCACCATAAGTTTTTTCTGGAGATCGGGTCAAATATCTCTTGGTATCCGAATCGAAAGTTGGACTCTAGAAACGGGGTTCAACAATCTAAAACCTGAACCCTAATCCCTAAAACTAAACCATAAACCTTAATCGTAAATCCTAAAACCTAAGACCTATAAATTAAACCTATAACCTAAAACGTAAAAACTTTTATCCTAAACACTAAAACCTAACTCCTAATTCCTAAGATCTATAACCTGTAGCTACATCCTAAAACTAAACCTTAAACTTTAATCCTAAATCCTAAACCCTAATATCTAAATCCTAAGTCCTAAGTCCTAAACTCTAAAACCTAAGCATTGAAAATCTAAATTTAAAAATAAATCCCAACAACAAATAAATGCTTTAAGGAATCCAATTAATTAATATTCTTAACCAAACAAGAAAAAAAAATGGTTTCCTTCATAACATCTCTGTCAAAACCGTCAAATCCACCCGTTGTTATAATTAACGGAGTCAAGTTCTATGATAAACTGGAAATATAAATAATTACAATATTGAATTAAAGTTTCTCTATGCAGTAAAATACAATAATTACACTTATCAAAATTGGATCCAAATAACACCTAACTGAAGAAGTCTACAAAAGCTATTTTTAAAACAAAAAGTAATATAATCAACACAAAAAAGAGAAAATAACGGAATATAAACTATCTTCGTTATGTGCCATCCCTCGATCAATAACAGGTTAAGAATATCAGGCAGGATCTTCACATCATTAGATAGATGTTTGGTAATCTTGCTTGCAATACAGGCAAATGTACTTACAGCACCTCTAGTTGTGCTCGATGTTGAAAAATAAAAATTTAAGAACTTCAAAAGTTAGCGACTACACCAGGTATAAGCATGGGTTACGAAAAAAAGGGAAAAGATATTATTAATAAGTCAAGAAAGCATGTCATCCTATTATTTGCAACTTATCAAATACAACTAAATCTTGAGCCTTATACTTCAACATAAATACTAAACATATAGGTCATAGATATTAGGATTTAGGAGTTAGTGTCCAGAATTAAGGTAAAAGGTATAGGCTTAGGTTATAAGGTTATAGGTCATAGGTTAATCGATTTAGAAGGGAGGTTTTTGGGTTTAAGGTTTGGAGTTTACGTTTTAAGGCTTTTTTTTATAATCTCTATATCTTTAAACGTTAATCCTAAACACTAAACCCTAAATTCTAATACCTAAGAACTATATAGCCAACCTACATCCTAAACCTAAACCCTAAACTTTAATCTTAAATACTACATCCTAAAAACTAATACCTAAAATCTAAAACCTAAACCTAATTCCTAAACCTAAACCATGAACCTTAATCGTAGATCCTAATAACTAAGACCTATAACCTATAACCTAAAAACTTTTATCCAAAACACTAAAACCTAATTCCTAATTCCTAAGACCTATAACCTGTAGCCACATCCTCAAACTAAACCTTAAACTTTAGTCCCAAATCCTAAATCCTAAATCCTAAGTCCTAAACTCTAAAACCTAAACCTTAAAACTCTAAAATTAAAAATAAATCCAACAGTAATTACATGCGTTAAGGAATGCAATTAATTAATATTCTTTACTAAGCAAGACAAAAAATGGTTACCTTTATATTGTCTCTGTCAAAATCGTCAAATTCAACCAATGTTATCATCAACGAAGTGATCCTATTTGGCAAACTGGAAATATAAATAATTACACTATTGAATCAAAGGTTCTCGGTGTAGCAAAATACTATGAATACACTTACCAAAGTTAGATCCAAACAACACCTGACTGAAGAAGTCTACCAAAGCTATTTTTACAATAAAAAGTAATATAATCAACATAAAAAAGAGCAAATGATGCAATATAAACTAACCTCGTTATGTGCTATCCCTCAATCAATAGCAGGCTTAGAATATCAAGTAGGATCCTCATGTCTTTTAGAGATATCTTTTGTAGTCTTGCTTGCAACACCTAAACATGTATTTAATGGACATTCGATTTTGCTCGATATTGACAAATCAAAAAAGAAATGAAAATTAGGAACTTCAAAAGTTAGCGACTAGACCAGGTATAAATATGCATTATGACCAAAAAGGTAAAAGATATTATCAATAACTCAGGAAAGTGTGTTATACTATTATTACCAACTTAACAAATACAACTAAATCTTGAGCCTTAGACTTAAGCTTAAATACTAAACATATAGGTCTTAGGTATTAGAATTTAGGAGTTAATGTCTAGCATTAAGGTATAAAGTTTAGGCTTAGGTTGTAAGGTTAATGGATTTAGGATGGGTTTAGGTTTTGGTGTAGGGTTTGGAGTTTATGTTTTAAGACTTTTCTTATATTCTATATAACCTTAAACTTTAATCCTAAACACTAAACCTTAAATTCTAATACCTGAGACCTATATAACCAATCTACATCCTAAACATAAACATTAAACTTTAATCCTAAATACTACATCCTAAAACCTAAAATCTAAAACCTAAACCCTTATCCCCAAATCTAAACTATGAACCTTAATAGAAAATCCTATAACCTAAAGCCTAAAAACTTTTATCCTAGACACTAAAGCCTAAATCCTAATTCCTAAGACCTATAACCTGAAGCTACATCCTAAAAATATACCTTAAACATTAATCCTAAATCCTAGATCCTAAATCCTAGATGCTAAATCCTAAATCCTAAATCCTAATATCTAAATCCTAAGTCCTAAACTCTAAAACCTAAACAATAAAAATCTAAACTTAAAATTAAATCCCAACAGTAACTACATGCGTCTAGGATTATGATATAAAGTTTAGGCTTTGGTTATAAGGTTATAGGTCATAGGTTAATGGATTTAGGAGGGGTTTAGGTTTTGGGGTTTAGGGTTTGGATTTTCTGTTTTAAGACTTTTCTTATAATCGTATAACCTTAAACTTTAATCCTAAACACTAAACCTTGAATTCTAATACCTAAGAGCTATATAACCAACCTATATCTTAAGCCTAAATTTTAAACTTTTATCCTAAATACTACATCCTAAACCCAAAACCTAACCTAAGACCTATAACTTAAACCTATAACCTAAAACTTAAAAACTTTTATCCTAGATATTTTTAATGGTTTTGCTTGTTTCTCTGCTATAAACTTGTTTCCCATGAGCTTTTAGCTCACCCTCCTTTCCTCCCCATCTCCAGGTGATGAGCAAGAGATCGAGTGATCTAGAGTCAAGGCACCACTCCAAGTCTACATTTTTTGTATTTAAGTTAGTATATGAAAACTCAAGGCTTTAGCCGTATTTCAAGTATTACTCATTCATGTATTATTTTGTATTTTGTATTATGAGTCCAACGATGCATTTGTGGCTTAAAATGCCTGTTAAAGCCTTGTAAAATCCCAATCTTTTGAATTTAAAAAATATATTTGTATTTTGCTCATGATTTTCCTAGCTTCCACATTGCATTTTTTTCAAGCATTCATAGAGGAAAAATCTATGTTCTAAGTTCACGGGAAAAACTGTATTAATCTAGAATGATTTAGGCAAAGTTATCTTCTTGGTAGTTGTAGTATATTCTCTTAACTTTTCAATGAAATAAAGTTTGTAATTTTTGGACATTGAAGCCTAAAGATATAACTTTTACAATTTAGGGACGCTATACAATGTTCTTCCTGGATTTTATATATATATATAGCCCTTTTCTAATTTTGATCTAAACAACACTAATTCCTAATTCCTAAGACCTACAACCTACAAGCTACATGCTTAACCAAAACCATAAACTTTAATCTAGAATCCTATATCCTAAATCTTAAATCGTAATTTCTAAATGCCTACATAAACTCTAAAACCTAAACCTTAAAACTCTAAACATAAAAATAAATCACAATAGTAAGTACATGTTTTAAGGAATACAACTAATCAATATTTCTTTACTAAGCAAGGCAAAAAACGGTTACCTTTATACCATCTCTATAAAAACTACAAAATCTAGCCATTGTTATCATCAAACAGAGTCGTCTTCTGCGACAAACTGTAGGTATAAATAATTACAAAATTGAAGCAAAAGTTTTGTATAGAGTAAATTACTATAATTACACTTACCAAAATTGGATCTAAACAAGGCGCGATTGAAGAAGTCCACAGAAGCTATTGTTGCGGCAAAAAGTAATATAATCAACATCAAAAAGAGATAATAACATAATCTAAGCTAACCTTGTTATGTGTTATCCCTCAATCAACAACAGGTTAAGGATATCAGGCAAGATCCTCATATCTTTTAGATAGATTTTTGGTAATCGTGCTTGCAACACTTACAACTATACTTTCAACACCTCCAGTTGTGCTCAATATTGATAAATAAAAAAAAACAAAATTTATGAACTTCAAAGATTAGATAATATACCAGTTATCAGCATGCATTATGATAAAAAGGTAAAAGATATTAATAAGTCAAGAAAGCAAATAATCATACTTTAATATTATTTGCAACTTAACAAATATAACCAATTCCTAACCTTAAACTTAAGGTCAAATACTAAACATTAAATCCTAAAACCTAAAAAACCTAAAAGCTCTCCAAACCTTAAACCCTAAACCCTAAACCTAAAACCTAAAACCTAAAACCTAAAACCTAAAACCTAAACCCCTCCTAAATCCTATTACCTATGACCTATAATTTATAACCTACAACCTATAACCTAAACCATAAACTTTAATCTTAGACATTAAGCCCTAAATCCTAATACCTAAGACTCCAAAAGTGTCAGCAAGTCTTGAACCATGACTACTACTGGGAATAGATGTCTTAGAACTCAGAAGACAAGGCATCTGACTAGGAGTAGTCCTCACCTCTGTAAGAATAGATCGACTGGATGTTCTATACCATCCCACTCCCGCAAGACACATACCCGACATCCTGTGTGATATCCAAGTTTGAACCCCACGAGGGTGACATGCTAGAGCACTCAGTCAATCAAATCTCAGTACGTTTTTTTTAAAACAATGCACACATTTACGAAAAAATCAATAATCAAATCGTGCTCATTTCGATCCTAAACTTTTTCAATCATACAAATATTAATTGCACTCAAAATCAATTTCATTTACAACCCTTTCCATTTTGGAAAGTTATTACAAAACAGAAATATTCGAATACACAAGTTACAATAATTACAAAAGACTTAATTTGATACAAAATAAAGAAAATATAAACGCAGACATAAACTGATCCCGACCTCTCTCTCTTACTTGAAAGCAGTGTCTATACTCCCATTAGCCTAACGAGGTAACTCTTCTGAGCCTGAAAAATATTGCAAAATTTTAGGGAAATTTTTGCAAACTCAGTGAGCGACCATCCTCATTGGCTCGCCCAGTCACATAACACATAATTCACATTATTTATTTAATAATCACATTGGATCTCATACACTTAATCAATCATTTCACATTTTACATTCAACACATATCATATTTAGAAATTATTCAAACCATTATAATCGTTCATATCTGGCATATACAGTGTACATGAGACTCACTTTTATTTATTATTTTCGTTGTGACCAAGTGCCTTTTTATCTAGCCCATATCCCTTAGTAGATATCGGGTAGTATCAGATGATGTCCCATATCCCTTAGTGGATACCCGGTACATTCACAATCGAGCCTGAGGCTCTTATCACAGTTTTTGAGCTTTAAGCTCTTTTTCGATGGCTACTCCGGTCACAACTGCCTTTATCTTACATGCAATCATGTACATGTAATGAAATGCATCAATCATATTTACATGATCCCATTCAATCACGTTCACATATCATCGGACCTTAGTCTGGTATTCAACATTAAGTTAAGAATAACATTTTTCACTTACATGCAAATGCTCATTCAAAACACATTTGTCATAAAATTATGTACACTTAATTCATCTCATTCACATACAACCAACACTTCAATATCTCAACCAAGCATCACAATCATCGGACCTCTTATCTATAAACCAACACAATTGATCACATTCATGTAGACATTCAGTAGTTAATCAATACCAAAATTCACACAAAACAAACAATGAAATGAGACCATCTAGGTCTACTCACA
>JAOSBN010000004.1:20297143-20337193 GCA_027563595.1 Erythroxylum suave | reverse complement strand
ATCTTTCTTTGTGCACCCCTCAGGTTGTTCCATATAAATATCCTCATCCAAATTCCCATTTAAAAATGCAGTTTTCATATCCATTTGATGCAGCTCTAAATCAAAATGAGCTACAAGTGCTTTGATTCTAAATAAATCCTTATTGGAAACTTGAGAGAAGGTATCTTTGTAATCTATAACTTGCTTTTGAGTGAATCCTTTGGCCACAAGTCTAGCCTTAAATTGTTCGCCATTGCCTTTAGCGTCGTCCTTTGTCTTAAAAACCCATTTACAGTCGATGGGTTTATAATTATCAGGCAATTTGACGAGATCCCAAACACCATTATGGGCCATAGAATTCAACTCTTCATTCATAGCTTCCATCCATTTACTGGAATCATCACTTTCCATGGCTTGTGAAAACGAAACCGGATCTTTCCTTATCCCAATGTCAAAGTCAGACTCCTATAGATACACATTTGAAATGGCAGATCTCCTTTCTCTTTGAGATTCCTCAAAGGTGCCAGTTGTGGTGACTCTATAGTATTTTCAATGGCAATATTTTCTAGTGGTAATGAATCATCTCTATTATGTTATTCATAAACCCCTACTTGCTCAACAACAAGTTGAGGACCAATAGTTTATTGAGGTAAAAAGGTGGTGGGATATCCTATTGGGCCCCAAACTTTTTTAATCATTTTACTAAGCATGCATTGAAGGAATTTGGTGATCTTGTTGGATAAATCATTTTTAATTGGAATCTAATTATTATGTCAAGTTTAGAAGGATTTTATTTCATGGATTGATGGAAATTGGAAGTATTAAATAAAAGACTTAAGATTAAGTTATAGTATAGCATGATGTAAGTTAAATTGAAGAATTAAGAATGTATAAGGGTATTTAAGGAAGATTACTTAAGGTTAGAAGCATTAAGGCATTAAAGGAAGGGTAAGGTGGACTTTCCTCACCCACTAAGGGTAGAATAGGGAGAGGAAATGATTGTCTTGTATATAAGAAGACCAAAAACATAAATGAAGGAAAGGGAAGAAGGGAGAGAAAATTAAAAAGTAAAAGAGAGAGAAAGAAGAAGAGAGGTTTGGGTGGAGTTAAAAGGTATAGAGCGTTGAACTAGGTCACGATTTTTCCTAGTCTTAAAGAGAGAATTTGAGGTTTCTCAAGAAGGGAAAAAGAAAGAGGAAAGGAAGGGCTTTCTTTAGAACCAAGAATCTCATTATTTGGTGAGGATTCAAGGTAAGATTGATTTTTTTTTAACCATTTAGAGTTTTGAAAGGTTTTTGGATCGAAGAGCATAAGAAATGTATAGGTTCAAGAATTCTGGATCAATATTAGTAAATGTGTTTTATAGGTTCTCAAATCTAAATTACTATTGAATAGAGACTGTTTTCATTGTTAAAGGAAATCAAGAGAGGCAAGATAAGAAAAAGGAAGGACATCCCTAAGCAAGTTATAAGCAAGGATATTCAAGGTGGGTACAATTTTATAATTGAGTAAATCAGCCACTCATTGTTTCTTTGAATAAAGAAAGTTAAACGTTTTCCATTGCATCATGATTGTTGCATTTATTTGTCCTGGGTTACATATGAGATTATTACATGTGACTACATGATTTGTCTTGATGATTTATGAAAATGGTTCTTTTTGAAAAGAAGCAAGATTATGAAATCAAATTTTCAGAAATATTGCTTTGAAATGTTTCACGTGCATGAAAAACAAGTTTCCAACAAGATGCCTTTTTGGGAAAACTATTTTAAATTCATGAATTACATGTTATGTGAGTTTGTGGTAGTCCCTCAAGAACCGCCACGTGCACGTTGACCCAAAAATAGGCTTCTCTCGCTTGCCCGCTAGTGGCATGGAGCTCCTTCAAAACTCCCTCAAGTTTACGACTACCCAGGACCATTAAATGGAAGTGTGTAGTGCGTCATGAACTGGACTCACCCAAACCATTTTCTGATGTGTTTATGTGATTATAATTGTGTCAAGTTTGATACATGCATGATTTATAAGTGCTTATGAACTGTTTGATGGAGTGAGGATTTTGAGAAATAAGTGTTTGTGTTTTCTATGAGAAAGAATTACGGTTTCCAAGTGTAAAATGACAAAGAGTTTTGAAAATGTTTTTGCTTGTTTCTCATTTATAAAATTGTCACCCATTCAGGTGAAGAGCAAGAAAGTGAGTAGTCAAGAGTCAAGGAAGCACTCAAATCTGCATATGTCCTTTTGTATCTTTAAGATAGATTTTTGAGAACTTATGGCTTTGGCCACATTTCAAACACATTTCAAACTTTACTTATTCAAGTGCATAGATGTATTGTGGCTTGTTATGTCATTAAAGCTTTGTAAATATTTATGCTTGTTAATAAGAAAGGAATGTATTTTTGGGTCTGTTACAACCACTTTTAAGTTTCCATATTGCATTTGATGTTTAGATGAGTTTGATGCTTTAGGAAGTAGTTGGTAACTATGTTTCTGGTGTATTTGGTCCTTGGAAATTGAATGAATGGTGGTTGAAAAGATTTAAGTCTACATTAAGTAAGGTAAATTGCAAGAAGGAAACACAGACTAAGGGAAAATACAAATAAAGAGTATCATCTGGGATGACGTCACACACAGACGCAAAGGAAAAATATGGAGGAAGAGTATCGTCCATGATGATGTCACACACAGACGCAAAGGAATACTGACTCAAGGAGAACACAGACGCAAGAAACACGGACGCAAGGGAAGACAGACACAAGGTAACACAGATGCAAGGTAACACAGACGTAAAGAATCGTATGTGATGACAAGTCATAAGACAGACGTAAGGAATCATCTGTGATGACATGTCATAACACAGGCGATAGAAAGATAGACGATAGAACCCAGACGTCAAAACACAAACGATAGGAAGTGAAACCCAACGATAAGAAAGTCAAACACAGACGATAGGAAGCCAAACCCAGACGATAAGAAAGTTAAAGACAGACTAAAGGAAATACAGACCATAGGCCAACCATAGATGATATATTGAAGGAGTCAAGCCAGTATGATTGAACAGTCACTTAGTTGTAATTAATCACAGAATTTATTAATTAATGGGATTCGACAAGAAGTGATTATCAAGGATCAAGAAACAGTTAAAGATTTAGGCTCTACGTACAAGTCAAGGGACAAAATGTTTTGAAAAGATCAAGATGAAATATCAAGTTTAAGGATAGCCCCATGAGGGCACTTAACCTTTATGGGATGTGCATCCAGAAGTCACTTAGGATGTCAGGCACGTGTCTCTCAAGGGCAGGGTCCCAACACTTATGGTATTAGAGAGACTAGATTGAGGTTCAGGTTTAGGATCAAGTTTAAGAGTATCCGAAGTAAGAATTAGGAAGGTTGAGACATGAAGTGTACATGCATTGTTTTAAATGAACAACTTGCATTGATTGAATTGTGTTCATGATTTGAAATTGACTTATACGAATTGAATTAATTTGCACACATTGAAACTGTTGTGCTAGAACTAAAGATTTTATTGGTTTTATATATATCAGGAATGATTATGCCACCTCGAAGAAGAACTCGAGGAGCCTTGATTCGATTCAGCTCTCGCCAAGGGAGTAAGGATGAATCTTTTGTCCCATAAGATGCGGGGACACATTCTGTTCCTGATCCTGAGGCACCTAGTGTGCAACATGAGGAGCCCACACCGCCTCCTCGTATGCCTCAAGCCAACCCTCTAGACCCATGGTTCTTTCAGAATTTTGCTCAGGCTTTCTCATATGCCATAGGCCAAGGGTCCCAAGTCCCGATGCAAGCTCCAGTGGAGAGAAGTGGGCAGTATGATAAGCTCCGTAAGTATAGAGCTATAGATTTCAATGGGATTACAAATCTTGAAGAGGCTGAAGCATGGCTGAAGAGGACCGAGAAGGTCCTAATGCAGATGAAGTACAGTGATGAGGAGAAGCTGGACTATGTAGTCAATTTGCTACGAGGGGATGCACTCCACTGGTGGGAATCAGTGCCCCACAGTCAGGTTATGCCTTCGGTGTTGACATGGAGAGACTTTGGGGAGGTGTTTAGGAAGTAAGTACCTATCAAGGGTGTACATACAAGAGAAAGTCAGGGAGTTTCTGAACCTCACACAGAGGGATATGAGTGTGAGTGAGTATGAGCTAAAGTTCACCCAACTTTCAAGATATGTAGCAAACATTGTGGCCAATGAAGAAGAAAAGTGCTGCAAGTTTGAGGGAGGTCTTCATCTAGGGATCAAGGAGAAAGTCTTGATCCACAATTTCTATGACTACCAGCAGTTGGTAGATGCTGCACTCCAGGCTGAGAAATTGGAGAACATAAATAATGAGGTGAGCGAGAAGAGGAAGAACAGGGAGTAGTCTTCCAAAAGGAAGAATAGGGAGTAGTCTTCTAATGCCTGAGAGGAGTGTGAAAAGCTTCCAATCACAAAGTAAGGTGGGGAGTAGTGTTTTTGGTAAGGGCAAGCAAGCAAGAGCAGTGTCAGTGCAAGCCTCAACAACAGGAGGAAATAGTAGGGTGGGGAGGAGTAGATTCACAAATCCCCAATGTCAGCATTATGGGAAACTACACAAGGGAGAGCGTCTCAAGTTACTTGGAGCATGCTTTAGATGTGGAGAGAAGGGACATATGATTAGGGATTTTCCCCAAGTAACAGGGAATGAGGGGTCACGGTCACAAGCCCCAAAGAGAGTAGAAACAGTGGAACCAGGCCAGTCACTGAGGTAGGCAGTTCTGGAGCTGCAAAGAAGACTATTCATCCAGGTAGGCCAAGGGGTCAAGCTCAGGCACAGGTAAGGGTGTTTGCCATGACCAGGGAGGAAGCTGTAGCCACACCTAAAGTTGTCTCTGATATGACTCAGTTACTCAATTCTAAAATATATTTTTGATTGACTCCAGTTCTACGAATTCATTTGTTTCTGTAAGTATGATGTTGCATGATGTGAATTCAGTACCTTTGAATAGTCCGTTAATTTTCAGTACTCTTTTAGGGAGGAATGTGATAATAAGCCAAGTATATAAGGGCTGTGAACTCTTCATTAATGGTGCTAGACTAGTAGTGGACCTCCTACCTCTAGACCTAAAAGGCTTGGATGTTATACTTGGAATGGATGTCATGGAGAAGTATCAAGCGAAGTTGGATTGTGGCCATAAAGAAGTGGAGTTTGATATGGGCAACGGTGAGAAGGTGATTTTCCGAGGGGACAGGAGAACACCAACACCATGAATAATTTCAACTTTGCTAGCTGATAGAATGATGGAAAAGGGGTGTGAGGCCTTCTTGGCACATGTGGTGGATGCAGATGTGAATGAAAGAAGGATAGAGAATTTCCCGATTGTGAGGGAATTTCTTGATGTGTTTCTAGAAGACTTACCAGGTTTGTCACCGGTGAGGGAAATCAAGTTTGCCATTGATTTGATTCCTGGAACCGCACCCATTTCTATACCACCGTATAGGATGGCTCCAGCTAAACTGAAAGAGCTTAAGGAACTGTTAGAGAAGGGGTACATAAGGCTAAGTTCGTTACCATGGGGAGCTCTAGTTTTGTTTGTTAGGAAGAAGGATGGAACATGGCGGATATGTATTGATTATCGGAGACTCAACAGGGTGACCATTAAGAATAAGTATCCTCTGCCTCAGATTGATGATCTGTTTGACCAGCTGCAAGGAGCAAGGGTCTTTTCCAGGATTGATCTCACGTTAGGTTATTATCAGCTCGGAATCAAGGAGTCTAATGTAAGCAAGACAACCTTTAGGACTTGGTATGGGCATTACGAGTTCCTAGTCATGCCTTTTGGTTTGAACAATGCTCCAGTTGCTTTTATGGATCTTATGAAATAAGGTCTTCATGGAGTATCTAGATCAGTTTGTCATAGTGTTTATCGATGACATTCTGGTCTATTCCAAAAGTGAAGAGGAACATGAGGAGCATCCCCGAAGAGTGTTGCAAACACTGAGCGAGAAGGAGCTTTATGCTAAGTTCAGCAAGTGTGAGTTTTGGCTTCATGAGGTAGTATTCCTTGGAAATGTGATTTAGAAAGATAGGGTACATATAGATCCAAGGAATATTGAAGCAGTGATGAATTGGCATGCACCCAAGATAGTGACAGAGGTAAGGAGTTTTCTGGGACTGGCAGGATATTATAGGAGATTCGTTGAAGGATTTTCTGTGATAGCTACTCCGATGACTAAGTTATTGAGGAAGAATCAGAAATTTGTCTGGAGTAAGGAATGTCAGAAAAGCTTCGAGGAGCTCAAGAGAAGATTGACAAATGCTCCAATTTTGATTTTGCCTACTGGGGATGAGGCCTACACAGTGTACAGTGATGCCTCAAGAAAGGGTCTAGGATGTGTGTTGATGCAAGGAGACCATGTGATAGCTTATGCCTCAAAGCAATTGAAGCCTTATGAATTGAATTATTTGACCCACGATTTGGAATTGGCAGCAGTGATTTTTGCCTTGAAAATTTAGAGACATTATTTGTATGGGGTTCAAACAAGGATCTTTATAGATTATAAAAGTCTCAAGTATCTGTTAAGTCAAAGGAACTGAATTTGAGACAAAGGTGGATTGAGTTGCTAAAGGATTATGATTTGTTGATTGAGTATCATCCAGGGAAGGCAAAAGTAATGGCAGATGCTTTGAGTAGGAAATCCTCAATAGCCTATGTTCAGACAGTTTATCTGCCTTTACTGGAAGAGATGGCTAAGCTTAGGATAAGCTTGAAATAGGAGGAACTGGATTGTGTCATTGCTGCTTTCAGAGTAAGACCGATACTCAGGGAGAAGGTTAGGGAGTTACAAGCACAAGATGCAGAATTAAGCAAACTTAGAGAAGAGATTCAGAATGGCAAGAAGTCTGAAGTGGTGGTGAGGGAGGATGGACTCATGGTTGTAGGAAATAGGCTTTTTATCCCAAATGTCAAGGAGGTGACGAATGAGATACTAGATGAGGCGCACAATACGCCTTATGCCATGCACCCAGGTAGCACCAGGATGTACAAAGATCTGAAAGAACATTTCTGGTGGAAAGGCATGAAAAAAGATGTAGCAGAATATGTGAGTAAGTCTCTAGTGTATCAGCAAGTCAAGGCTGAACACCAGGCACCTTCAGGAACGTTAATGCCATTGTCCATTCTTGAGTGGAAGTGGCAAAGGGTGATTATGGACTTTTTGATGGGTTTGCCTAAGACTAATAGGAAGCATGATGCCATATGGGTTATTGTTGATTGATTGACAAAGTCAGCTCATTTTCTGGCAATTAAACATACTGATTCTCTGCGTGTGCTAGCAAAGAAGTATATTGATGAGATAGTAAGATTATATGGGATTCCAGATTCCATAGTTTCTAACGGGGATCCTCGGTTCACTTCAAGATTTTGGGGAAGCTTACAAGAGGCTTTAGGAACCAAGTTGAATTTTAATACGACTTTCCATCCTCAGACAGATGGTCAATATGAGAGGACTATTCAGACACTTGAGGGAATGTTCAGGGCATGTGTGATGGATTTCAATGCAGCTTGGGATGAGCATTTGCCATTGGTCGAATTTGCTTACAATAATTCATACCATTCGAGCATTCAGATGGCTCCTTATGAAGCACTGTATGTAAGGAGATGTAGAACTGCTATATGCTAGGATGAAGAAGGAGAAAGTGAGTTAATAGGACCAGAATTGGTTTAGATGACAGTTGACAAGGTCAAGCTAGTTAAGCAAAGACTTAAGGTAGCTCAAGATAGAATGAAGAGCTATACTGATGCACACTGAAAGGAGATGGAGTATAAAGTAGGTGAGAAAGTGTTCCTTAAGACATCTCCTTGGAAAGGAGTCATGAGATTTGGCAAGAAGGGCAAGTTAAGTCTAAGATATGTGGGTCCTTATGAAATTCTTCAGAGGATTGGACCGTTAGCCTATAGGTTGGAATTACCACTAGAGTTATCACATATTCATGATGTCTTTCATGTTTCCATGTTGAGGAGGTATAGATCGGATCCCTCCCACATCATTCAGACCAATGAGATTCAGTTGAGAGATGATCTGAGTTATGAGGAGATTCTAGTGGAGATTTTGGACACCAAGGAGAAGGTTCTCAAGAACAAGACGGCTAAATTGGTAAAAGTCATGTGGAGAAACCATTCGGTAGAAGAGGCCTCGTGGGAGCCATTACAAGCTGTGAAGGAGAAGTATCCACATCTTTTCGATGACTCAGGTAATAATTTCGAGGATGAAATTCTTTTAAGAGAGGGAGAAATGTTGGAGCCCCAATTTTTTCATTATTTTAGTAAGCATGATTTGAATAAATTTTATGGAATTGCTAGATAAATCATTTTTAAATAGAGTTTAATTATTATGTCAAGTCTAGGAAAATTCATTTCATGGATTGATGGAAATTTGAAGTATTAAATGGAAGAATTAAGATTAAGTTAGGTGGACTTTCCTCACCCATTAAGGGTAGAATGGGAAGAGAAAAAGATTGTCTTGTAAATAAGAAGACAAAAACGTGAAGGAGGGAGAGAAAATCAAAAAGTAAAAGAGAGAGAAAGAAGAAGAGAGGTTTCGGTGGAGTTAAAAGAATAGAGCTTTGAACTAGGTCACGACTTTTCTTAGTCTTAAAGAGAGAGTTGGAGGTTACTCAAGAAGGGAAAAAGAAAGAGGAAAGGAAGAGCTTTCTTTAGAACCAAGAATCTCATTATTTGGTGAGGATTCAAGGTAAGATTGATTTTTAACCTTTTGGAGTTTTGAAAGGTTTTTGGTTCAAAGAGCTTAAGAAATGTACGGGTTTAGGAATGCTATGGTTAATTTCATGCTTTGGTTCTTTGAGTTTTCAAATTTGAATGTCTATTGATTTGGGACTTTTGTAATGTTGAAGAAAATCAAGAGAGGTAAGAGGAGCAAGAGGAAAGGCACATTTGAACCACTTTTCAAGAAAGGAAACTAAAGTGGTTACAGTTTTATAATAGAGTAAATAAGCCACTCATTGTTTCTTTGAATAAAGAAAGCTAAATGTTTTTCAATTGCATCATGGATGTTGCATTTGTTTGCATTTGGTTGGCTGTGAAATTGTTGCATTTATTTGCTACATGAATTGTGTTCATAATTTATGAAAATGTTTCATTTTGAAAAGATGCAAGATTATGAAATCAGATTTTCAAGAACGTTTCTTTGAAATACCTCATGTGCATAAAAAACAAGTTTCCAACAAAATGCCATTTAGGGCAAACTGTTTTCAATTCATGAATCACATGTTATGTAGGTTTGTGGTAGTCCCTCAAGAACTATTACGTGCATGTTGACCCAAGAATAGGCTTCTCCTGCCTGCCTGCTAGTGGCATGGAGTTCCTTTAAGGACTCCTTCAAGTTTACGACTACACAGGACTATTAAACGGAAATGTGTAGTGCGTCATGAATTGGACTCACCCAAACCATTTTTGATGTGTTTATGTGTTTATGATTGTGACAAGTTTGATGCATGTATGATTTACAAGTGCTTATGAACTGTTTGATTGAGTGACTATTTTTTAGAATTAAGTGTTTACTATTTTTTCATGAAAAACTATTACGGTTTCCAAGTATATATAAGGACAAAATACTTTCAAAATGGTTTTGCTTGTTTCTCACTTATAAAATTGTCACCTACGAGCTTTAAGCTCACCCCTCCCAATTCTGTCCCATTTAGGTGATGACCAAGAGAATTGAATAAGTCAAGAGTCAAGGCAGCACACCAGCCTGTATGCTTCTTTTGTATTTTTAAGTTAGAATTTTTGAGAATTCAAGGCTTTAGTCACATTTCAAGTTTTATTAGTTCAAGTATATTATGTGTTGTGGCTTAAATTGTTCAGTAAAGCTTTGTAAAGACTTCTGCCTTTTAATATGAATAGAATAGATTTTTCTCCATTATTATGAATGAAATGTAATTTGGGTCTGTTATGACCACTTTTAAGTTTTCATATTGCATATGATGTTTAGATGAATTTGATGCTTTGGGGGAAATAGTTGATGTTTATGTTTTGTGTATTCTATCCTTGGAATCGAATGAATGAGGGTAGTTGAAAAGATTTAAGTTTGCATTAAGTAAGGTAGATTGCAAGAAGAAATACAGACTTAAAGAATCGTCTGTGATGACGTCAGAACACAGACGCAAGGAGAAACACCGACTCAAGGAATCGTCTGTGATGACATCAGAAGATAGACCCAAGGAAACACAGACCCAAGGAAAACACAGACGAAAGGAATCGTCTGTGATGATGTCAGAAGACAGACCCATGGAACCACAGACTCAAGGAAAACACAGACAAAAGGAATCATCTGTGATGACGTCAGAAGACGGACCCAAGGAAACACAGACCTAAGGAAAACACAGATGAAAGGAATTGTCTGTGATGACGTCAGAAGATAGACCCAAGGAAACACAGATGATAAGAAGTCAATCATAGACGATAAGAAAGTCAACCACAGATGATAGAACACAGACGATAGGAAGTCAAACACAGACGATAAGAAAGTCAACCACAGACGATAGAACACAGACGATAGAATACAGACGATGGAACACAGACGATAGAACATAGACGATAGGAAGTCAAACACAGACGATAAGAAAGTCAAAGACAGAGGATAGGCAAGACCGACGAAAGGAAACACAGACCATAGGTAAACCCAGACCATAAGCCAAACACAAACCATAAGCAAACACAGACGATAGGCTAACCATAGACGATACAAAGAAGGAGTTAAGCCAATAAGATTGAACAGTCACTTAGTTGGAATTAATCATAGAATTCACAAATTAATGGTTTTCAACAAGAACGGGTTTATCAAGGATCAAGAAGCAGTTAGGGACTTAAGCTATAAGTACAAGTCAAGGGACAAGAAGTACTAAAGAGGTCAAGATGAAATTTCAAGTTGAGGATTATCCTGGTGAGGGCACTCCACCTTTGTGGGATGTGCGTCCAGATGTCACTTCGGACGTCAGACACGTGTCTCGCAAGGGTGGGGTCCCAACAAGATTGGTGCTTGGACAAAGAAAATTCATGTGCTTCAACCTAAGACACATGTGAAATACTACCCGGACACTTTGAAGGATGGAGTTGTCAGTCCACCGATTGAATTGCTACAAGTCGGAGCGAGGGCTTAGTTTATTGCCTTGGTTGGATCTTTCTAGAGTAAAAGGCCCACCACATTTCCAATCATCAATGCTTGGGCCACTATTCGATGGGGTAAGAAAGGTTTGGAAAAAACTTTACTGATTGATGATGGCACTATTCTGTTTAAATTTAATACTAATAGTAATTTGAATGAAATACTGGAAATGGGACCTTGGCATGTAGGGGGCCAACCCATGTTTATTCAAAAGTGGAAACCTGGGATAGCTTTTGATATAGAATATGTAGAAACTTTTCCTATGTGGGTGCAGTTTTATAATTTGCCACTAGAATTTGGACAATTAAAGGATTGAGCTTTTTAGCTAGCTCTTT
Source organism: Erythroxylum suave (assembly GCA_027563595.1). Lineage (NCBI taxonomy): Eukaryota > Viridiplantae > Streptophyta > Magnoliopsida > Malpighiales > Erythroxylaceae > Erythroxylum > Erythroxylum suave. The sequence continues at coordinate 20,325,712 of JAOSBN010000004.1, read as the reverse complement.
ATAAAAACCTCTTTGTATGGATGCTCAAACATCTAGAATGGAGCAAATTGGGTATGCAAAAATCTATGTAGAGGTCAAAAGGAATGTCATATTACCTGATTGTTTACCAATACTTAGGTTAGGTGAAACAAGGGAGATTGAAAATTCTAAAATTAAGGTCACATATCCCTGGAAGCCTCATAATTCAATCAAGAAATGGGTTCCTACAGGAAATTTTTTTCAAACTGGATGGCAGGATGAATTATTGGGTGTTGATTATTCTATAATAGAAAATGAAGAGGTTGTGAATGTACAAATTGATGCTAATAATAACTCGGCAATTGATATCCTAGATACTGTGGGTGGGAAGGCTAACATAACATCTAGACACACCTCTCCCAAGGGTATGGAAAATGAAGTGCAACACGCCACCTTGCAATATTTGGAGCATTTTCAAATGGATTGGGCTAACATGTTGACTCCATTAGCAACTGGTAGGCAAAATGAGAATTCTAAGGCTAGGTTGGAGAACAAAGAACAAACAATATTGGTAAACACCAATGATTACGGAGGGACAAGTAGGGGACTAGGAATATCATCTCTCTAGATGCAGAACAGAAAATAGGTTCCCCTCGAGAAAGTAATCTAGATTTGACAGTAGAGGATTGTAATTCTCCATCAGCTGTTGACCGAATCCTTGACATTCCAGGAGATTTCTGTGTACAGGTAAAAACTACAAAGAGGAAATCAGCCAGGATCAACAATAGGGGATTAAATGACCATCTTAGCACACAACTTTCAGACTAATATTTCTATGATGGTAGCCTTAATTGGAAGCACTCGTCTTTACTATGATGTTGTTCAAATTGATTTAGTTTGTATGGAGTACTATGTTGTTGTTTTGTTGTAAGAGACTTATTTCTCCGAATGTTGTTCTTTATCTCCTATCTATTAATCCAATTTTTTAATTTTTCAAAAAATATGGAGGGATAATTTTATGCTTAGAATAATAAGGAAGATGGTTTCTTATTAAAAAAAAAAGCTTGACAAAGCCCTTATCAACAGCCACTAATTTAGCACTTTCCAAGAAAGCAAAGTCTTATTCAATTATCTTCTATTTTTATCACTCGTAGCAAAGTCTTATTCAATTATCTTATATTTTTTATCACTCGTTTATTGAAGTTCATGATCTGACCTTAAAACAACAAAGCAAAACGTCCTTTTGATTCAGTAATTACTTGGAAAATGATTAGGGATTCAAAGAAGCTATAAAAAAAGTGCTTGGGTTGTGACTTTCAAGGGATTAAAATCTTTTATTTGTATGAGAAAATTTCATATGGTTAAAGAGAAGCTGAAGAAAGTCAATCTCAAAAGGTATTGCAACATTCATCAAGTTATATCTACTACTAAGGTCATTTTATCCCAGGAACAACACTCTTATCAAGATCTTATAGATGTAGTAAAATATGAAAAAGAAAGGATAACTTTTGGTAATAATACTTGAGCACGAATGTTAATTACTTTATTCTTAACCAGAGATCAATAATTCAATAGCTAACAGATGGGGACAAGTGAAAGGCCCCAATATATATCCTAGAAGCATTATAGGTGTCTAAGGTGTATTAAGAAGTGAATATAAAGAACTAATTGTATCTAAGCATAGTAAGAGACATAATGGTAATTAATTTAAAAGACAGAGGAAAATTGGAAATTCTTCAGTTAGGCATGGACATGAATAATTATGCGTGAGTTATGGACTACAATGAAATCAATTGATGACTTTATATGCCAATGTGGGAACTAAAGGAAGAAGGACCAAATGTGCAATTTTGCCAAAAATTAGCATATGGACCAATGGGATTAAAAAATGTGTGCAAGACTATAAACTTCTTTAGGGACGTGTATAGAGTGGTTGAACTCCAGAATTTCCTCTCTTCACCTCCTTTCCATTCCATCTCTTTAATCACATCATTTTTCGTAAGGAATCAAGCTAATCCTAAGTGAAAATCAAGGTAAAAGTTTGTGATTTCTCTTCTCATCTTCATCTTTCTTACTTTGCTTATGAAGATCTGGAATTATAAGGTTGGTTATGAGATTGAGATATGCATTTTTGCTGTTCTAATTAGTGAATTAAGCAAGTCAAAGGGGAACAGAAGAGCCCTAAAAGAAGAGCTAATTGGCAAATTTCAAGGTTTTGGACTAGTTTCTCTTTGTGTCTATGTTTAAATGGATAAAAAGATTCATTTGGACGTGGAATGGTTGTTGGGATGATGATTTGGTGTTATTTAGTGTTATATTGCATAGAATTGGTTGAATATGACAAGAGAGTATGGTGTAGTGAAATTCTGTCTTGAACTAGTCACATTATTTTGGTCATAACTCTGCCTATAGACTTCTAAATTGGGTGATTTTGTTGCATATGAAAAATAAAACATATAACTATAAATATCTAGAAGATACTCTGACTTAATTATGGCTTTATGATATTATAAATTAAGGTCGAAAATGATGACCTGATGTTGCCCCTGTATTGGAGCAACTTGTGACGTTTGGTACTTATCTCATGACTTAAAAGTCCAAATGGATGATCTTTGATTGTATGGAAATTAGAGACATAGGGGAACAAACGTTTAGAAGACCTCAAGTTCTAATTTGAATATTTCCTATGTGAAAATTATGGAACAAGTAAAGATTGTAGTGTGATTTACTTCTAGATTGATTTGTTTACCTATTTTTAGACTCACCATTTGCTCGACGCATTTTGCAGTATTTTGAATGCTTTGCTTCCATTTTTCTTTCACTGAACCATATCGAAACCTTTTCTAATGTTTATGAAAATTTCCAAAAACCTAGAAATAAATAAAATATGACTTACCATATTTGAATTAGGGGGGATTAAACATTGAAATGTAAAATTGAACATAATGCATGCTAAAGAAAATTTACATGTACATAGATGATTTATATGCATATTTATTGCTTAATATGACCATATAAGTTTTCATACAAATTTTATGATTTCAAATTAATATTGTACTGCTTGTCAATATATTAATCAAGAAATTGGTAAATGATTAAAGGAAAATCTTACAATGCTTGCTTCATTGTCTTAGTGAAGGATAGATAGGCATGTCCATAGGGTTATAGTGCAGCTGCTACAGTTTAGCACTACTAGTGTTTTCATTTTGAGATTATAAGGTCTCCATAGTTCAATACTTTCAATTATCCACAACTCGATACCTTTGGGTATTTATAGTTCGATACCTTCGGGTATCTATAGTTTGATATCTTTAGATATCCACAACTCCCTTATCCACACCTACAGGAAATGTGCAGGCTTAACAGTAATAAATAAGAGATACAGTATAACAACATGAATAATTTATATTAATGAGCTTTGAATCTCAATATTTGTCTTATAAATGGGCATTTTGGTATATAGATAATATATTGAAACATATTTGCATTATGTATTTTACTTAATTATGTCAACACTGTTTATATGAGCTTACGATATTCATGAATGTGTGTGTGCTTGGTGGATGATTACCATGACTGGTCATCTAAACTAAGTGTTTTCCTATTAAGCTTTCAAGCTTAGCACAGGTTTTAATCCGTATAGGTCTATGTAATAGGAGTAAGGTACAAGGATCATCTTTAAGGACCAAGGCCAACCATTGAAAGTAAAAGTACCTTTTGATGTGTCTTTTGGTTAAAGAATGGTTGTATATGTAATGAAAGAAATTGTAGTTTCTTAACAATTTGTAATTAAGAATTTAAGTTATGTGTACTATCTCTTTTAGATTCCCATATTAAAGTAATGATGTAATGTTACTTTTAAATGATATTGTTAAGGGATATCAAATTTTGTAATATGTGCATTTACAACATTGAATAACATTGTATGCCATTAATGTATGTACAGGAATTTTAGGTGTCATGTGAGTGGGTGGTTGTAGGTTCCATATAGGGGTTGTTACAATAAGAACTCTTCCTTCTTTTATAAATTATTTTTTCAAGAAAAAATTCAAATAGGATTGCTTTCATTTAAAAAGCTAATAGGGTCTTAGTTCACTCTCAAGAGGACATTACTGGAAGCTCATGATTACTTCTCAAACACCCTTTTACTGCCTCTTTCTACTCTTCTTCTCTACAGGGTTTTAAATATATCATCACTGAGAGGATCACTAATACTGAAGCTTATTATTTGCTTTTACCCCTTAATGCCATAAATGTAGAGAAAGCTCTCTTTGATCTTAAGCCTGATAAAGCACCTATTCTCGATCGTCTTAATATTTTTTTCTTTCAAAGAACTTAGATTCGCTTTAAATAATTACTCACATATGTTATTTTTTAGGTCTTTTCATGAGGGTTAAGGTGTTTAATAAGATCTTCATTACTCTTGTCCAAAAATCCCCTTGTCTTAGTTTTTTTGAGAGATTTTATACCAATATCATGTTATAACATAATTTACAAAATTATTGCTAAGGTTTAGCCTCAAGACTCAACGTTATGCTAAATTCTCTCATTGCCTAATGATCATTCATTAAAGGGAGGAAAATTGGGGATTATATTCTACTAGGTAAAGAAATGCTAAAAAATTACCATAAAGCATTCATTTAAGACTTAATAGTTATGCAATTAGGGTTGGCTTCCACAAGGCTTTTGATTCCATTAATTGGCGAGTCATATTAAACTCCCTAAAAGAATTTGGTTTCCCTTAACAATTTATTGATTAGATAGAACAATGCATCAATTTAGTCTCTTATATCATCTTGGTGAATGAACAACATGAACATCTAATTAAAGTTGAAAAAGATCTACTTATTGAGGTTCTCAAAAGGCTTATTGTTTGGGTTACTAATCATGAAAGGAACTTTAATTACTAAAATAAATGTAAAAGGTTAAGAATTTATAGTCTATCATTTGTTGATGATTTATTACTTCTATGAGGTGTTGATCTTAAGTCTATCTATGCTCTAAAGGCAACTTTTAGAACCTTTAAGGATCTATTTGGGCCTTTTATGAGCATTAATAAGAGAAGAGTAGTTATTTCATTAGGTTCAACTCTTCTTGCTAGCTGAATCTCTCACCTAACAAGGCTCAAAATCAAGGAGCTCCCATTTGCTTATTTAAGGATTCTTATCTCTTATAAAAGACTATTTCACAAAGACTTTCTCCCTCTAATTGAAAGGATATAAAGAAGTGCTAATAGCTAGTGCAATAAAAACCTTTCCTTTGCTTGTAAAAAACAACTCATTAATTATATTCTTAACTCCTTATATATGTACTGGTTCTTACACATATTTTCCCTTAATTCCTAATTAAATAATAAAGAAAATTTTTAAAACCTTTTTGTGATATAATAAGAAAATCATTGCTAAGTTTAAATTGAATGAGGATTGTAAGCTTAAGGAGGACTATAGATTTATCCAATAAATCTCACTTACAAGGTTATAATGATCAAAAGAATATGGAAAATATTAACTAATGAGGAAGTCTTATAGGTTCAACAAGGACATTCACAATTCTTAATAGGAAAGAACTTTTGGAACTTCATTCCTAAAACCAATACATCATGGCCTATATTGCATATCTTAAGATTAAGGAAACATGTCAGGTTGGAAGCTAAAAAAAGGCTTGAAGATGGATTTAGCACTAGTTTATGGTATGATAATTAGAGTATCAATAGGCCATTATATATGATCAATGAATTCAGTTTAATATGATCAATGAATTTAGTTTACTCAAATATTTAATTAAGGAATAAGCTTTAGTCAAAGATCTCCCAAGAGAAAATCTATAAAGGCTTAATCAAACTACTTGGTCTAAATTATTAGTAATAGCTCCTAATTTTAATCCTAACTCTAATAGAGAGGATTTTATTTAATGGTTGAGACATTCTTAGAACCTTTTCTCCAATAAATCTTGTAAATAAATACTAAGATCCAGTAGTCCAAATCTTCTCTAGTATAAGAAGATGTGGTATAAGTAGGCTATTTCAAAGGTCATACATCTCATAGTTTGCCATCAAAAGGAGGCTTACCATGATGGATAGATATCATGGCAACCCTAATATCACCAATGGTTATGCACTATGTAGATAAGAATCTGAGTCCATTAATCATATATTATTTAGTGTAGCTTCTTCTATCACTTATTAGAGAAGATACAAAATTTGTACTACCTCATTTTTCCCCATCTTGATTGGATTGATATCATCTCCTAATTTAGTAAAAGGCAATAGAGATGTAAAGGTGATTGCCTTATTTTCACATTATCTTGTGGAGGACTGGTTTATACAATATGGAAAGAAATAAACAATAAAATTTTCCAAGTTAATGTTTGTTAGATTTAGCAAATAAAGTAAGAACTAAAAGACTTAATAAGAGAGAAATAAATGACTTACCATATTGATCTTTAGTGTAGTAGCAACATAACAAACTAGGGCTTTTCCATATTAACAAAATTGGTGTTATGCATCATAAGAATGAATTCCTTCTACTATCTCTCATTAAGTTTTTGAGTTTAAAATGATACCAAGACATATCATACCTAGCCAAAGTGAGGCAACCACAAAGGAATAAGTTAGTTACTTTCCTTATTTAGTTCCTTGATCCTTGTTTCTTTGTATCTTCTGTTTTATCTTAATACGTTCATCTTATTCAACTTGTATCCTTATTAGGAACTTTATATTCATTAAATCTATTAACTTTATTTTCGCAAAAAGATTAATCATGGAATGTCATAAATTATTATTTATAAGTTTAAATTTCTATGGTAAATCAGGAATTTAAAAGAAAGTTAAATACAGTAATAATAATTAATAAGGTTAATCTTTTAATTGCTTAATTTTTGTTTATTTGTTGTTAATATACACTAGCTAGGATGGTTAAATTTTTAGTTTTATATTATTTTAGTTATTACATTTATTATTTATTCTCTCTACGTTTGATTTAAAAAGCTATGCATAACTATAAAATTTTATATGACTAAGATTATTCATGAGCCTTTTGATTGTAGTTAAGATTTTATCATAAAAATTATTTGTATCATATTTATTTAAAATTTATAGCAGTAATTTCATATTAATTTTAATGCCATATATTTTTTAAAATAAATGGGGTACTTAAAGCTTTAAAAAATTTGGTTGTTGGCTATTAATGTACATTAATTATGAATCTTTTAATTAAGATCTTATGGTCGAAATTAAATTTTTGGTTGTTGGCTATTAATGTACATTAATTATGAATCTTTTAATTAAGATCTTATGGTCGAAATTAAATTTTTACTTACTTGTTAGCAAGCTATAATAATAATTATACATTAATGCTTAAGACATTTTTTAGTTAAATAACTTACTTATAATTACAAAATTTTATTAATAATTATTATACATTAACTATAAATCTTAATGATAATTAATATTTTATCCTTGAAACTAAGTTTGGTCTTACGAGTAGGAATATTACTGTAGTTTAATAAGAAGGAGATTGCCTACAAGTGATGTTAGGACTAGTCAGTAGGTGTTTTATGTTTTTATCAGCTTTCTTTAAAAAAGACTTACCTAACTTGGAGGCATATAAAGATATGGCACCATATAAATCATTTCGTCAATGAGTTTTAACAACCTTAATAAGCAAGGAATTCTCTTCAAATAAGGTGGGAGTTTTGAGGGATTAGTATTTGACCATTCAATCATCGTAAGAGGATTAATCTCGAGCTTTAAGTATCTCAAGGCCATATTTGAGGCTTACTTTTCCAATAACAAGAAGGTTAAACTACTACTTTAACCTTTTTTATTTAATGCAAACATAGGGAGAGCCTTATATAGTATAAATATTAGTTCAACATAGAAGTTACTTAGGTGCTAAACCTGAATTTTTTTGTAACAATTATAGCCTTTGAGAATGACTTACCTCATCACTAGCGCTTGTGGAGATTTTGTCTGATGGACTAGGTATGTACTTTAGATGAAGTGTAGTAGCAGGCACAATGCTTCATCACCTAGAAGAAGCAAAGAACTTTTTGAAGTGGATTGAAAAATCATGAAAAGGGACAAAGTTCACAGGAGAAAGAGGGATTATGTGAGGATAGTTTAACAGGAGAGAGATGGTGAGAAGTAAAAAACTAAACTAGAGAAAAGAGCTAGTAATCTAAAAGTACTTTCTTATCACAACTATTGCTAATGTTTTTATATTCCTTAAATAGAGAAGAATAACTTAAAATGGATGAAATATGGATAAGAAATAATAAAGTTACCACTTCAACTTATTAAGAGTTGATAGAGAAAAACTTAAAGAGGAAAGGAAACATAAAGTTCTAAACTAGAATATCAAAGTTCAAAAGTTAATTACAAAATGAGAAATACACTCATCTAAATTTTAACCTAAGTCTCTAACTATTCTTGCAATTTAGAGCTATTGTAAGCTACAATTAGAGTCCTCTTTGTAACTTTAACTTTATAAGCCTTAACGGATCCTGCACATTTATGTCATCTTTCTCTAATACAATGGTTTAGAACTTATACAAATTTATCATATCAAATTCAAATCTCCAATTATTTATAACTTAAGGTATCATTTGACGTTTGTGATAGGTCTAATATAGAATAGAAGTATTCCTCTATAATGTTAAAAGAAAAATATTTTAAGTTGTGATTTTCCTTGAGTGTTAACTATTGAGTCGAAAGAAACTTTTAGCTTTCATGTAAGCATTTAAGGGGCTTAAGTAAAATCTATTTTCAACGTATTTGTGAATCCTAATACGATAATAAAGTACAAAATAAACCCTTTTATAACTACCATCACAAAACCTATTACTAGAGAGAACCTAATATATTGTCATTTATAATGTCTAATAAGTGTAGTTTAGGCAATACCAACTACCTTGAATGAGCTCTTTTGTAGATAAGCATGATTTGCAAAACTTTAGGGGATATTTAGCACACCATATTAATTTGACATTAATAACAAGCAATTTAAACTTCTTGAACTTAAGCATAACATAGTTCTCGTACTCAAAATTAATTATAATTAAGATTCACCTAAGAATTTTACTATATAAGCCAAAAGCACATCCACTCAACTTCTTACACAAATTGATTGCTTTAAGAGTAAATATACACTGGTACGCTTATTAAAGAGTGCTAATAAGGGTCTATTACAAAGATTCTCTAAAAAGTGGTAATTTATTGGTTGAGATACATTCATTATATTATGAGCAAGTTCTCCTAAATAAACTAAAGAACACCTTGAACTAAGAAAATATAATAGCATTAAATTTTGTTTTCTCTTTTCTTCATAATTCACCACCTGATGTTTTATAACATGTCTTTCCCTAACCATCACTTTATCTTCAATTTCCATAAATATAATCTTATATGTACTCCTATAAGTTCTACAAGATACTAATGAGTATTAACATGGAGTTATAGAATTTGCTTCATTTATCTTAATTTAAGACTAAAAAAGGTATGGAAAAGTTAGGGAGAATTTATCTTCATGCCAAATGGAGGTTTATAAGAATCCCTTAAGTCTTCCTTATTACTTAAGGAGAAACTTACTCTTTTAGTATATATTAAAGCTTTGGATTCTCACTCTTCACTAGTTTCTCAAACATTAAAAGTGAATTAGATTAAGGAAGGAGATCGTAATACAAACTTTTCTATTAATCCTTGCTAATAAAGGGATTAATGAATAGACTATTAATTTGTGGAATGAAGAAAGGACTTTTTTTTCCAATCAGAAGGAGCTTTTATCATATGTTAGGAGTTACTTAAGAACATCTTAGGAATTCTATTAGGTATTAATCTTTTAGTTAATTTAGTTAATGATTTATTCATTAATCATCTATCTATGTAACAAATTGAACTCCTATCTAGGTCCTTTACCATTAAGGATATTGAAAGTATGGTCTTTAAGCTTAATCTTAATAAAGCTCTAGGTCTTATTGTCTTTAGTGCCTATTTATTTCAAAAGTATTGGAAACTCTTTAAGAATTTTGCTTATGAAGTTGTCTTGTAATTTTTCTCTAGCTTCGGAATAATGTCTGTATGGAATAATACTCATTTATGCTTTTTTCTCAAAACCACAAATTAGAAGTATCTAAAGGTGTTAAAGATTATCTCTTACTGGTTACTGGTCCACCTTCTATAGGATCATATCCAAAATGCTATCTTCAAAGCTTAAGTAGGTTCTACTATATTTTATTCATTATGCACAGGCTACCTTCATCTAACAAAGGAACATAGGTGATAATATCTTGCTTGCTTAGGAGTTTCTTAGAAACTATCATTTAGAGGGCTTTAGGAGTAACTATGTTATCAAGATAGAGTTAATTAGGATCTCATTCTCTTACCTCTTAAAGCTATTGGATTTCCAATCTCCTACATCTCTTAGATTAAGAAATGCTTTGCTACCACCTTATATGGCGTGATTATTAATGGAAAAGTTACTCATTATTTTAGGCATGAAAGGGAGGAAAAGGTAAGGAGATCCCTTCCCGTCTACTTGTTCACCTTCTTTATTAAAGTGCTATCTCAAATAATCCAAAGATGTTAGTTAAAACAGAGACTTCAAATTCCATAAAAAGTGCAAAGAATTAGGAATCACTCACCTACCTTTTTCTTATTTTCTTTTTTTTTCTTTGGATCCAACTTAGCATCTTTGGAATGCCTAATAAAATTTTTGGACAATTTTAGTGCTCTTTCTAGGCTTTCCATCAACAAAAGGAAAAGTTTTATTATGATATCAACTGATGCTTCATCCATAGTTTACAACTATATTGGAACGTCAGGTTTGACAACTACCCCCTCCCCAATTTACTTATATAGGAATTCCTATTTCCTCAAAGAGAACATCTTATTCTAAATGTCAGCCACTTCTTAATATAGTTAGAAGGAGAATTGAGAATTGGACATCCAAATGTCTGTCCTTTTCAGGTAGGCTTGAACTTATTAATTTAGTGTTAAGTAAGTTGTATGCTTACTGGTCTACCAATCTATGGCTTCCTAAGAGATTAAGTAGGGACATTAAAAGGCTTTTAAGAAAGTTCTTATGGATATGGATATGGAACTTAAACGTTAAGCCTTTTGTGGAGGTCATATGGAAAGATGTTTGTATACCTAAAGATGAGGTAAGGGGAGGGAGGTTTCGAAATAAGAGCTATTCAACTTATCGACAAAGTGTTCCTAGCAAAAAGGCTCCAGCAATGCATCACTAATAAGGAATCCCTATAAGTGAAATGGTTAAATAAGCATTACTTAAGAAACAAGAGTATCTAAACCATTAGTCCAAAGATAGACTATGCAAATCCTGAAGCTTAAAGGAGTCATGTAGCCTTTGATATTATATAAGATAGGCAATAGAAAAGTTCAATGGAATGGGAATTCATCAGGTATTTTCACAAACAAGTACTATATAAACTCTATTATGTTAAATTCCCTTGGCACACTTTAGTTTCGAATAATTTGTATGTCCCAAAATTCTACTTTATTTTATAGCTAGCAATGAAGGAAAGATTATCAACCCTTGGTATGATTAAAGGTGGCCTATAAGTGCTTGATTGACTATATATTTGCTACCAATGCTTGGTGATTAATGTTATGCTATGCTTAAGATACTTATTTTATTTCATATATTTTAGGTACAAGTTAGAGGAAAAAAAATCAAAATAAGCTAAAAATATAACCTTGGAGTCGTTTTATCAATGCTTAATCTTATTTTCCTTTTTGGAAGCAAGAAGAAGATGAATTAGGGTGAAGATGAATGTATAAAATGAAGTTATTGCAACTTACATGGTCATATATGATATTATCTAACTCACTGGAAGTGTGTAAGAGCTCGAAGATGCAATTTTAACCACTTTTATAACCTACACGACTGTGTGTGGACTTACACGGCTACATAAGTGAGCAATATAGCTAGCTTACTATGAATGTGTAAGATGACAATTCTTACAATTTTTACAGACACGATCACCTAGATGCCTATATATCTGACCATGTATTGTAATAAAATCCTAATTTTTACTATAAAAGGGCATTTAAGAGGAATGAGGTATGAAGACTTTAGAGACATGAAAAGGGGTAGATTTCTTACCCTTTGGAGAGCTATAAGGAGCTAACCTTCATCCTTCCCATTTAAAAGGGGATATTAGTCGATGAACATCTATGAGCATTGATTAATCTAGTGATGTTTCTCTTACTTTCTTTTGGAATTGATTATGTTCTCTATGACTAATGTTTTGGGATTTGTGTAATAATATTTAGACACTTCAAATAGATTATTTATGTATGAACCCATTGCTAGAATATAGATTATAATATGTAATAATTATACATCTAATTCACTTGTGGTAAACTATTGGTCGAGCATCATTAAGGATAACATAGCTTAAGTCAAATGACTAGAGCTTATATGGTCATTGCTTAAATTAACATATTTTCTTATTACATAATGTGATTGTCATAATAAATCTAAAGAGTTTATTCTAGGTTATTTGATAGCTAAACCTAATTAAAAACTTATTTTAATTTGATAAAACCTAAGGAAAATTTAGGATTAACAAAGATTATTATTAACCTATACTTAATAGTTTCAAATAGAGGTGCGATAACAGCATGATAATTGATTGTACTTGTTTATGTGAAGGTTGAGATTGAACTACATACTAGATCTGAAACCCATCGATTAATCCTAGCAATTTTATATTGTTTGATTTGATTTGTCTTCAATAGTTTATCTTTACCTTATTTTGTTAATCTACTTAGACTAAAACGCCCCCAACCAATCCTAAACACTAATTTATTCGTTTTAAAAGTTACACACACACTCTCTGTGACTACAATCTTTGCTCACCACTAATACAAATTTAGATATGAAGAGTTAGGTTTTATTTTCTAGTGTGTTCGGTGCAAATCAAGAATTTTGGAGTTATTTTTAGGAAGTGAAGTGATTTAGTTTTTTTAATTTTAATTAGTATTTTGTATATATATTTGTTTATAATTAGTTTCTACAGTTAGTGCTTGATCTTTTTATGTTCATTAATGTTTGTGTACGATAGTGTAACACCCCAACATATACCCTGGAAGTATTCTAGCATGTCTAGGGTATATTAAGAAATGAACATAATGAATTGAGTGCATCTAAGTATAGTAAGAGGCATAATGGTACTTGATGTAAAAGACAAAGGTAAATGGATAATTTACTTTCTTCGACATGGACATACATAGTTAGCCATGAAATATGTATAGAAATTTTTTATGTTGCTTGGATTTATGAATGTGATGTGAGGGAATTGGTAGAAGAAGTATCCCATTTGCTTATGGAATTCTTTTGGTTGAATGCGATGTGTTTTTGTGTTGCTTATAAGACCAAAGTTAGTTGATTTGAGATGTGTACCTCATTGAATGAATAGGATCCATTGAACATATTTATGTGATTTGGACATATCTTGGCCTGTAGACCTCTAAGTTAGATAATTTTAATTGGAAAGCAAACTAGAGACATACTAAAAATTTCATGAAGGAATCAAAATCTGATTCTACCTCTAGGAGTTTTAAATTCTGTTTTGAAGTTGAGTTCTAGCTACTGTCCTTATTTTCAAACAACATGTAGTTTTTGGGGTATAACTCCCAATATAATTAACCAAATTGCATGATTTTTATGCCATTAGAAACTCAAGACATAGAGGAATGAAAACATTGATAATATTATAGGATAATATAGGAATTAAAGGAAGAAGAAGGACCAATATGAAATTTTCCTAAAGTTGATTCGTGGACCAATAAGATTAAAGCATGCGTGTCCAGTAGAATTGTAACACATAGTCTAATAGAACTGTAACACATGATCCAATAGCATTGCAACACATGATCCAATAGAATTGTAAGATGTGGTCCAATGGGATTGTAACATATGGTTTAATAGGATTGTGACATATGGACCAATGGGATTAAACATGTGTCTAAGACTAGAAAATTCATGAAAAGTGATATAAAGAGGGGAGATGGACAAAAATTTGATGGCTTAGCTTCAGATTTTTCTCCTCTCCATTTCACCTTCTTCATCCATCATTTTTCACTTAGTGATTTAAGCAAAGCTAAAAAGGAAGAGAAGGAAAAGCATTAGAGAACTACTTTGCCAATTTTAAGGTTCGTGTATGATTAAATGGATATAAAGATTCATTTAGATGTTTAATTGTTGCTGGGATGTTGCTTTGGTGTTATTTTTGTGTTACTTTGCATGAACTTGGTTGTATATGACAAGAAAGTATTGTGTAATGGAATTTTGTCTAGGGTTTCTTTGAGTTAGTCATATTGTTTGAGTCATAACTCAGCCTACAAACCTCCAAATTATGTGATTTAAATTACATATGAAACCTAAGACATAGAGATAAATATCTTTGGCAGGAGCTTTGATTTAATTTTGGCTCTATGACCTTGGAAATTGAGATCGAAAAAGGTTACCTAATGTTACCCCTGCTTTGGAATAGCTTATGATATTTGGCCTATATCTCATGATTTAGAAGTCTAAATGGTTTGATTGTTGGTTATATAGAAGCTATAGACACAGAGGAAAAAAAATTCTAGAAGCCTATAGGGTTACAATGAAGATGCTACAATTGACACTACCAGTGTCCACAGTTCGATACCTTCTAGTATCCAAAGTTTGATATTTTCATATATCCACAACACTCTTTATATACACCCATAGAAAATGTGCAAGCTTAATACAGAAAGGAAACTTAATAGTCATAAATAAGAAATACAACATGAATAATTGGTAATGAATTATCAATATAATTGCACATCATTTCAAGCCAATACAAATGCTTATGAATTATCAATATAATTGCACATCATTTCAACCAATACAAATGCTCATCAATAATTGCACATCGAGGTCCTCTAGAAATTATTTCCTCTATGTCTATAGTTTCTATATAACTAAAAATCAGACCATTTAGACTTCTAAATCATGAGATATAGGCAAAATATCACAATCTATTCCAAAACAAGGGTAGCATCAGGTTACCTTTTTTTATCTCAATTTCCAAAGTCATAAAGCCAAAACTAAGTGAGAGTCCCTTCTAGAGATATTTATCTCTATGTCTTAGGTTTCATATTCAACTAAAACCACACAATTTGGACGTCTATAGGCTAAGTTATGACTCAAACAATGTAACTGACTCAAATAAATCTTAGACATAATTCCACTACACAATACTCTCTTATCATATTCATGCAAAGAAACACCAAAATAACACCAAAGCAACATCCCAGCAACAATTACACATCCAAATGAATCTTTATATCCATTCAATCGTACAAAAAGATAGAAATCAGCTAAGTGAAGCCCCAAACTTTAAAATTAGCAAAGTAGTTCTCTAATGCTTTTCCTTCTGTTCCTCTTTGGCTTTGCTTAAATCACTAAGTGAAAAATTATGGGATGAAGAAGTTGAAATCGAGAGGAGAAAAATCTGAAGCTAACCCATCAAATTTTCCTCCATCTCCCCTCTCCATATGCGTTTTTCATGAATTTTCTAGTCTTCGACACATGTTTTAATCCTATTGATCAATATGTCACAATCCTGTTGAGCCATGTGTTACAATCCCATTAGACCACGTATTACAATTCTATTGGATCATATGTTACAATTCTATTAGTCCATGTTTTACACTTCTATTGGATCATGTGTTACAATTCTACTGGACACACATGCTTTAATCTTATTGGTATGAATTAACTTTAGGAAAATTGCATATTGGTCCTTCTTCCTTTAATTCCCACATTAGCTTATAATATTATCAATTGATTTCATTCCTCTATGCCTTAGGTTTCTAATGGCATAAATTTCATACAATTTGGTTAATTATATAGAGAATTATACCCCAAAAACTACAAACTATTTGAAAACAAAGATAGTAGCTAGAACTCAACTTCAAAATAGAATTCGAAAATTTTATAGGCAGAATCAAATTTTGGTTCCTTCATAAAAGTTTTATATCTATGTCTCTAGTTTAATATAAAATTGAAATTATCCAATTTGGATGTCTACAGGCCAAGATATGGCGAAATTACATAAATATGTTCAATGGAACCTATCCATTTAGTGTGGTACACTTCCCAAATCAACTAACTTCAGTCTTATCATACAAGAGCAACACAAAAACACTTCCAATTTACCAAAAAAATTCCATAAGAAAATGGGATACTTCTTCCACCAATTCCCCTCACATCACATTCATAAATCCAAGCAAACATATAAAAAATTTCTATATATATTTCACGTCTAAGTATGTATGTCCATGCCGAAGCGAACAAATTATCCATTTACCCTTGTCTTTTACATTAAATACCATTATGTCTCTTACTATACTTAGATGTAACCTATTAATTATGTTCACTTCTTAATGCACCTTAGACTTGCTATAATTGATGGAGAACCATGGGCATGTGAAAGACAAGAAGAGAAGCATACATGGTGTGATTCACCTTAAGGAAGCCTATAAAAGGAGGCTTAGGAGCTAAAATTGGATCAGATTTGAAGTCTAAATGTGCAAGGAAAGGGGCTCAACGAAATTCCCATATCAAAGGCCTAACATTCAAGTATAATGTACCTAAAGATCCATTACAAGATGTTCGAGGCCCAATGACAAGAGCTAGGCCCAAAGCAATGAAGCAAGCATTGAATTGTTTGATCCAAGACCTTCAAGAGATATAGCCCTTGTTATTGAGTCAGATTTCATCTCATAAAGGTCCAAGAGGCATTGTCTTAATCCTTGAAGCCCAACATGAAGTTTCCAAAGGCCCACATGGAGTCCAATTCGGAAAAGTCACTTAAAATACCATGTGATAACCATGTGCCACTTAAAATAAGGAGAAGGACGTGATCTATAAGGTATAATATGTTCAGATCATGTTTTAATTAGTTTCCTTTTTTGTTGTCCTTGAAATAAGGTCATCTCCTTTCTAAGTTTATTTTGTTTCCTTTTAGGGATTGATTTGTTTCCTTTTATTTAGTTTCTTCTTTAAGACATTAGGTTAGGAAGTTTTTCCTATAAATAGGTACCTTCTATGTACTTTAAAGGGGATTTTTCATTTAGAAATAATATTGAGTATTATTGAAAGCATTCTTGCTTTCTTTGTATCCTTTGAGAATACTTGACTTATTAAAGGAGTGGTTTTCCTTAGTGGCGTCCCAAGGTTAGAGTTCTAGGAGACAAGTTCTTTGATCCATTGACCAACATTCTTACTAGGGTTCTAAGAGACAAGTTATCTTAGGCTTCTTTCCATTGACCAACATTCTTCTAACCCCTTTTCTCTTTGTGTTCTATTTCTATCTTTTCAATTTTTTTTGTTGTGCTTCCATGTGTGTTTGATTCTAGTTGTTCCCGAGCATAGTTCCATCTTGTTAAAGGTTCTCTAGGGTAACTTTCTAGTGGGTCTCCCATCAATAATACTTCCAAGGTATATGTTGGGGTGTTACAGGTAGTGACGAGATCTCCTCATCAAGGCCTTTTACAATTTGATCCCGAGATCAAAAGGACATTATAAAGGTTATGGAGGGAAATCATAACAACTCTAAGACTACAATAAGGAATTGAATTTGATGAAGCTATGGCTAGAACTCTAAAAGAGTTGGCTCTACCAGACTTGCCTTAAAGAATCTTACACATTGCATTTCTAAATTTTACTAAATGTATTACTTTTGGGCTTAAGTCTGACTTAATCCACCTTTTGCCTAACTTTTATGATCTTGCAGGTGGGGATGCTCATAAGCATCATAAGGTGCTCAATATGGTATGTCTTAGTATGAAGCCTTTAGGAGTAATGGATAAGTAGATTATATTCAGGATCTTTCCGTTTTCACTAAAGAACGTATCAAAAATTTTGGCTTTTTGATTTGTTTGTAAGGAGTGTAAGCACATGGATTGAAATGAAGAGGCTATTTTTGGAGAAGTACTTTTTAGCATCAAAGACATCTAGTATGAGGAAAGAGATTTGTGGGATAAAGCAACATCATGGAGAATCCCTTTATGAATATTAACAACACTTCAAGGAGTTATTTACTAGTTTCCCTCATTATAATATCATAGAACAACTCATTATTTGGTACTTTTACAAAGGATTATTACCTATAGGTAAGAGCTTCGTAGATGCAGCAAGTGGTAGAGCATTATATGAAAACATTCCTATGGAGGCCAAAATTTTAATCAAGAGTATGGCCTCAAACACTCAATAATTTGGCATTCATAATGATGTTCGTTGGGTAAATGAGGTAAATAATTCATCCATAGAACATTGCTTAGATGAACTACCATCTTTTGTTAAATAAATTATTGTAAGATAGGAACAAGTGAAAGCTTGCAATATATGTGCAAATGTGAACCATCCAACAGATGGTTGCCCAACTATATAAGAGAGAAATATGGAATATGTTAATATTACCAGGGGAAGTTTTCACTTCAATACAACCCATATTCCCATACCTATAACTCAAGTTAGAGAGATCATCCAAACCTAAGTTATGGAGGGAATAGGCAATAGAACTACTTCTTATATAAGCTACAGGGTGAATAGTAATTTCAATATAGACAATAAGCTTCCTCCTCTACCTTAGGTACGTCATTAGAAGATATAGTTAAGTCTTTCGCAACTAACACCTTACAATTCTAACATGATGTGAAGCAATTTCAATAAGAGACCAAATCTAAGTTTTAAGGGATGAAGTCTACCATTCAGAATTTGGAAACCAAGTGAGTTAGATGTAGTGGCTATTAACAGTTTTAAAGCCCAAAGAGGAGGAAAACTACCTTCACAATCTAAGATAAATATGAAGAATGTTAGTGCGATCACCTTGAGGGTGGTAAGAGGCCTACATAAAGGATGGCCAGTGAAGAAGAAATTGAAAAGGAGCTTAATGGAGAAAAGGATATATCATCTTGCTCTAATGTAAATGTTAAATTTCTAATTATTGTTAAGACTAACCCTCCACCTTTCTCGAGCAAGTTGGCAAAGTCAAACAAGGAGGATAAGGATAAAGAGATCTAAGAGACCTTTTAGAATGTTGAGGTGAATATACTACTATTAGATACAATCAAGCAAGTGCTAAGGCATGTAAAATTCCCTTTCAACTTCTTTTTGTTGTTAAGGAATTGTGTAACAACAAAAAGAAGTTGAAAGGTACTAAAATGCTTTGGGTGAGTGAAAATATTTTTTTAGTAGTTAAAAAGAAAATATCTCTTAAGTGTAAAGACTCAAGCATATTTATCATTCCTTTTAAAATTTTTAACACTAAGATTAAATAGGCCATGTTATGCTTTGTTCCATGTAATGTTTCTTAAAATTTATGCTTTTTGAAAGAAACTGGTGTTATCATATAATTGGTTGATTATACTAACACTTATCCAAATGGGGTGATTAAGGATGTATTTATATAGGTGAATGAACTAGTATTTTCAGCTGATATTTATGTGGTAGATATAAGTTAGGTGGACCATTTCTTTACTTGAACTAAGCTAAGATAGATGTTTGTAAAGATACCTCAATGATGGAATTTGAGGGGAAAGTTATTTATTTCAATATTTTTCATGTCAATAAGCATCCCTAAAATAACCATTATGTTTTTGTGATTATTGTGATTGATCCTTCAGTCGATGAGATTGTGAGTGGAGGTGTACAGATAAACTAAATGCAGTCTCAATCAATAAGAAGACCAAAACTTTCAATGTCTTAAGGAAAAGTTTCGTTGTTGGTCAAAAAGTGCTTCTTTATTGCTCTAAATATAAACTATTTCCACATAAGTTATGTCCGTATTGGGTCAATCCTTAAGTGATTACCAATGTCTCTCCCTATTGTGTAGTAGAGATTAAGATTCTTGAAAATAGGGAAGACATTGAATGTGAGTGGTCATCGACTCAAGCCTTATCTTTAAGAATTTTAAGTGGACAATACAGAAGTTGTCATCTTTGGAGAGAGATTTTTTATCATGTTATGAGGAGAACATAGAGTGATCTAACAACAATAAACAAAGCTGTTAATTAGGAGGTAACCCAAAGGGAGTTTGTTCCATTTCCTTTATATTTTCGTAACTTTTTGTTTTTGTTAAATATTCCATTTCTTACATTTAATGTTACATAAGGAATAATGTAAGTTATTAAGTGTGGGTGCGGAGAATTTGCTACTTTGTTTGTTTTATTCAAAAGTTATGTGGAGTCAATTGCTTTATAAGCTAAAAGCTTACTGCACTTCTTATAATTGGAATGACATGCTAAATTGGATTAATATCTATGTAGCAGAAGAAGGATGGCAAACTATTTAAAGCTAAACTTATAATCATAGCTTATAACCTATGTAAGGACAGAAACAGAAGGCTCTACTTAAGGAAGCAGACAAACAAATACCAACTGGCAGAGAACATTATCAATTAAATCAAAGCTCTTATAACGGCAAAGGAAGCAACTTAAGACTTGTCAACAAGTATGAAGCTTAGGTGGAACTTGTAATTATTTTGTTCTGAACTGTATGTAGTGTAACTTTATGTTTTGCCCAATGTAATGTAATCTTTTTTTGATTTCTTAAAAGGAAACTTCATTGTAATGTTGTAAATAGTTTACTATAGTCAATGAAAATTACTTCAATTTAAAAAAAATGTCCACTAGCCAAGAGTCTTGAACTATTACATAAGATTAAAGAGTGTCAGCCAATGTTACAAGTACTGTGCTGGACTTGGTATCAGATTGGATTTTAGTATGGTATTATATTAGTACCGGTTAATACTGGGTATCGTTTCAAGTAATTTTTTAAATTTATAAAATAGTCCCTGAATTTTTTTAAAATTTGCAAAATAACCTTGAACTTTTAACCCTGTCTCCAAAAATCAAAATAATAAACAATAATAACAACTAATATGAAATAACAATAATTTTCAAATATTTCTCATAAAAATAATGACCACAATTTATATGAAAAAAATCATTACCATACAAATATAAAATTAAGAACAATATAAAGTATTTAAAATATTACAATTTCAATTTTCATTATATGATAAATAATAATTACATCAAAATATCCAATAAAAAAATAAATAAATATCCTTAACTCTCAAATTATTATAATTTACAACAAGAATTCGTGATAAGGAAACAATTATTATATATTTAATTAATTAAAATTAATTATTACTAAAATTATAAATATCTTGATTTAATTTAATTTATAAATTAATTTAATAATTATTAATAAATACAATTAAATTTTAAAATACATAAAAAAATTTGATTTAATAATTAAAATATATAAATAAATATTAGTTTATCAATAATAATTTTAAATTATTTATTTTAAAAAATATTTTTATTAATAAATATTATATAAAAGATTTAAATAAATTTAAATAAAATAATTTATTTTTAAGTTTAATTTAATGTATAATTATTATTAGAAATAAAAATATTTATTTTATTTTAAAATTTAAAACTAAAAAATCACAATAAAAATTTAACTAAATAATTAATTATAAAAACTTTGAAAAAAAGAAGAGGGAGTGAGACAGAGAGACGGTAGAATAATTTTTTTAAACAATTGAAAATTTTGTTAAAAAAGTCGCTATACTTTTCAAATTTTTCGGTACTAGCCGGCATATAACCGGTATTATAGATACTGGCTAGTATCGGACAAACTGAATTGTATTTACACTCAATACTGACCGGTATTTAACTCGATACTGACTGATATTTACATCCAATATTGAAGATGTTAATATTGTTCTGTTTTTCGATCGGTACCGTAGTAACAGTATCTTATATATTCGCTCGTCACTATTTTTGAAAATAAGATTACCTTTCACTTTTTTACAACTTTTCCTCTTTAAAATATTAGATTTCCACAACGTTGAAGGCCGTACGCCGAAAAACGTTACGTTTTCCAGGTCTTTAAGAAGAATCTCTGAACACGTATTGAGCCTGGTGTCATATCCTTAAACCAGACTAGGACGTAAGTAATCTCGGAGTTCGAAAATTCATACACATCACAAGATGGTCTCAATGTCTCATCCCATGAAATAGAGGAAAGAAAACTTCGGTACATCTCTTGTACTACGTAAAAAGTCTTTTCAGAGTTCCCACGGATAGGATAATCTACAAAACTCCCTCCTTTTATGAAGTTGGCAGCCTGTTATGGTTTATCACACCCTAAAACTATGGACGGGCATTCTCTAACCATCCAGATTATACAGTTGAAGCATTACTGAAAACAGATTTCAGATGGAGGCAGTGTTATGAGATTAAGGCTCGCATTTTCCATTTCATGATAAATACAACTATATTACATAATTCCGATACAGGCTCCGAATTTTTAATGAATGAAGACAGCACTGTCAAGGTCTTTCCAAAGTCAAAAGGAAATTCACGAATCTCAAAAAGTTTCTCGTCAGTATCAGGTTGGCACGCATGAAACAACAGCCAGTAACGCCCACAGTGCTGCAAGGCAACATAGACAATTGATGTGATTTATGAATTCCAAGACTGGATCACAGGCCATACAAAACACTATGAATTCTGTACTCGCAAGCACGAGAATGACAGACAAAACTCAACCCAAAACATTGGGGCGATCTAAAATGTTGGCTGCAAAACAGGAGTTTGCATATCCACTCAGCCTTTGGTTCTCATGATTGTGATGCTTCCTTTTCCTCCTTCTGTACGAATTTTAGTTTTGCCGACAACAGGCTTCCCAGAGAAAGCTGAAGTGGGATATGCAGCAGGATCGTCATCAATTTGCTTAGACTTTGATGGTGGTGTTCGGATTCGTTGGTTGATATCATTCAGAGTAATATCTCCTTGCATCCCACATGGTTTTATGAAAGCAAATGGATATACAACAGAAGAAGCTAACTTAGTAGGCGTCTGCAATAATGACTTCTTACCTGAGGTTGAAAAGAGGAACTCGTCAACATAAGAATTTATTTTGATATTGCATGACCAAATCTGCAGTTCATCTCAGAATTCAAAATAGTTCCCCATCTAGGGGATCTCAAATTCAAATTGATAACTCTTAAACTGTGTTTTTCTTTTCCCCTTCCTCTAGGCTACTGGGGGAAACTAAAAGGTGTAAAACAAAGAACATTATCCGGTTTGCTAAAGAGACCTCATACAAAAAACTTTCCACTTCAGTTAGGAAGGAAAAAATCTCCCGAGCAATACTAAATGAAAGTAAGCCAAATAGGCACAATCAATTTTAGAAAATATTGAGAGCAGATACACACCTTTAACTATGATGTTTGGAGGAGTCCTAATAACTTGTTTTTGAACTAAATTAGCTTCAAACTCAGGCAGGTCATTGCAGAACTCTAGGCATCATATAAATGTTAACTTTGTACAAGAGATAACATTAAAACGAAAGAATAGTACTGCATGACTATATAAAAAAAGTCAAATACCTGAAATATCAATTTGAATATCAGATGCTCCAGGGACATTCCTGAGTCACAACAATTGAGAAGTCAAACCATATAGAAAAAAAATTAACTAACCGTCTAGATCCCGAAAAATCATACATATCATCTGGACTTAAATGCATGTCAGTGTCATTAAAGCATTCAGCAACCCAGCCCTCTGGTGACTGATCCAAGCTCTCATAACAGCCAGCAGACACATCTGTAATGTGTATGATTAGGAACCTAGAATATGTAGACAGGTTGAATTCCTACACGAAGCCTCCAAGACACAAACCTGGAAACCCAGGAACACAAGGCAATGCTTGGGGCGTAACGTCATCAATCAAGTGTTCCCTTCCCTGAAAGTAACACAAAAGACTTGCCATTATTCAAGAAATATTTGCAATGTAAAGTACAATCATTCTGTAAAACCTTCAGCAGTATCTGCTGGTTAATGCAAAATTGTACTTTTCACTATAATTGTGTGATCACAAAGCCTGATAAACCCTCAAAATCTACCTCTAAACCCTTTGTACATGCGTATGTGTGATTTTAAATGGCTATTATCAGTCTTTCGCGATAGGATATCAAGCTTAAATAAGAAAATATTCGGCAATCAGCTTCCAATGATTGCTTTCAGAAAGAAAATTCCTGCCAAGTAAAACCAATACAAGCACTAACGTTTGATTTCAAAAATGCAGATTTCATCTCTTCATTGCAAAGGGTGGAATCTGTTTCTTGGGTGTCAAAATGTAGCATCCGACGTCGTTTTAACTGTGACGAAGTCTCCCTACGTTCTTCTGGTTCCTTGTTCATATTATCTGAAATTCAGCCCTCCAAATTAGATAAATTAACTGGTAACTAAAACCAACCATAAAGCAAGAAGGAAACAATGGAAATATAAACATACCATTATAATTTCTGTGATAAGTCAAATCCCCACAAGCCTTAACCGGGGTTGTTTCGTCAAAGATGTTACATAAATTGTCCTCATTCAGTGTTACTTGATTCCATAAACTTTCAGAAGCATCTGCTAAAAATAAGAAGCCCAATCAGTCATCAGCAACCTCATTTACTATTTGACTTTCACATCCTAGATGCTAGCTTCAAGGCAAATGGTTTCATCAATGACCATATAAGATACTATAATAAAAACTCACCAAAATTACAATCCTTCTGTGGGCTAAAACCATCCCTTTGCCAACCCCAATATTCGGTGCTGCCAATCATAAA
The DNA here is from genome assembly GCA_027563595.1 of Erythroxylum suave. Taxonomy (NCBI): domain Eukaryota; kingdom Viridiplantae; phylum Streptophyta; class Magnoliopsida; order Malpighiales; family Erythroxylaceae; genus Erythroxylum; species Erythroxylum suave. Next base: position 20,301,055 of record JAOSBN010000004.1, on the reverse strand, counting down.
GTATGATAAGGAATATGTTACCATGGACATATAGCTATTACAGTGAGACAACAAAATCTTGAATCTTAGATTTGGAATTATATGCAGAATTTTACTAACAGTGGACAAAATATACCACGTGATTAAGGGTACCGATCAATGACTGAAGCAACAATTAATAAAAAAACTGAATAGGCAAATCAGCCAGAACGTCAGCAAGATAACAACAGAACAGTAACAGTAACAGTAACAAACAGCACACAAAGGCAAAATATAAAAATAAAGAAAAAGCAGAAACTTGCAGCATCGAATCCAGTTGCATAACCTCGACCAGAAACGGAATGCTCAATAGAGGAACTCTAGAACCGTTTGTCCAATCCCAGACACTTAGATTCCGAGCTATGACTATGTCGTTGGGTTTCTCACTAAACTGTCTGGGAAAAGAGAAATAAGCCAAAAACAAAAAAGCAAAAGAAAAAAAACGAAAGAACACAATGACCCACCAAATTTAATCAGAGCCCACATCCTCTAATCATTTCAGTCCCAAAAAGTACAGGATAGAATCCAGAAACCAAAGAGAGAAATCAAAACAAATTAAAAAGTGAAAAAAAAAACAGAGGAAATCAATTTCATAAAATCACCATCAAATGCATGGACAATCGGGTAAACAAACAAATACCCAACACTAATCCAAGAAACCCATGCCCTAAAGCATCAATGAAAACCCATCTCACATTGCACAGTCAAGAAAAACAAAGAAATTAGTGACAAAACACTAGATTGAAAAGTCATTTCCAACATGTACGAAGGGCCGATTAACAAAAAATGAAGAAAGCAAGAGATTGAGCGATATTTACTCGTCCATCTTTAAATCAAATCACCACAGCTTCCCCAAACCACACCCTGCGTCTGGGTTCTCAAACATAAAAGACTAGCCGTTACTTAAGGTAGCAGATCGCATCTAGTCTTAATACGCTAGCATTATATAAGCAATCTGCATCGCTCTGCTGGTGCTGGAGATGTACTTTGGCTCCCCACAATATTTAATTTTCTATCGTACTAACAAAAGTAGGGTATTGTATTTGCTTGTGAGAGTGAGATTTTGCACTGAAAAGACATTTTAAATAAAAGAGTGAAAGGAGACAGAAGCGGACGAGGAAAAGGCACGCGTAGATTGATTCTTTTTCTCATTTATGATTTATTAAGTCCAAATCTTCACCACACTATTTTGGGTCAACTGTTCAATTTCTTACTTCGCTTTATTTTCTTCATCTAGACTTAATTCAAATTTTTAAAAGATCAAGTGTGGCATAAGGATAGTATTTTAAAAACTCGTTTCATACTGAGGGAAAAAAATAAATTAAACTCAATTGAGAAAAATAAGAAAATGAACATTTTGTTCAACTGCAACCATACATCTATGGTATGTTAGCACTTTGCAATAATACATAATGCAACTTATAGCAATAGAATGACATAGTTGATTGGAATCTAAGAAACGAAGAAGCTATATTTATCTGCCTTCAAGTTAATGCTCAACCACATTGTTTACTCAATATAGAGGAAAAGTAATTATACAAAAAAAAAAATTCATGATCATTAGCTGGAAAAGTTAGAATCCAATTGTTAGAACTTGGGGTGAGTTAATGGAATTGAAATATGATGATTGATGATTGAGAATAACTTCTAAGTTGGAGCACATGTGAAAACACCAATTGAGGTTCCCAATCCTTTTAACAGGTTGTGAAGTTTCTATGATAAAGATTGTAGGAAAATCTAATACTAATTTGAGGTCTTGACTCTTGATAGACTCGAATCTCTACAAAATGTTATGGTTCCTTGATTTTACCTTTTCAAATTTGTAAGCAAATCCTTGTAATGAATTCCTATGCTATTTAATTGTGCTTAATGTATCTCAAGTTGAAAAATACTTGCTCTCTCTTTAATGGAGTAAAATTTCTCTTTTCATTTGTAAATAATAGTATTATTTAATATATAATATAAATTTATTTTATTAAAAATAATACTATATTAATTTGTCATGTTTTGTTAAAAACATATTAAACATTTTAAGATGATAGTAAATTAAGTAATTTACCAAAAATTTATTATATCATATAAATATGCTAATAAATATGTTATGATAATTATCATTATTGTAACAATATATTTATACTCTTTATCTACTAAGTAATTAATTTTTTAATCTTCAAAATATAAATCTAATAATACTTATTATTATTATTCAACATTAGTATTGAGTCTAACTGAACAAGAGGATAGAAAATATTACTTATTATTTCCTCTAAGTCTACCACTTTGATATGATATAAAAAAAATTAATCACCATTAGTACTAAGTTTAATAGATTGATAAGGGATATGATTTAGTTTTAATTATAAATGCATAGTATAGCTATAGCTTTCATTAGTGAGTATAGGTCGATCCTATAAGGAATAATATTACTAGTAATTACCATCATTATATTATCTACTCTAACAAATTATGGTGATGAAAATTGATCAAAATGGAAGACATCAAGCAAGATAAAATACCCCTCTGGATCAATCTACATGTTGTTCCTCTAGAATAATGGACCTTTGCAGGTTTCAGTTATGCTGCTAGCTTCCTCGATAAGCCTATCTGTTTGGGCCATGCAACTGCTGAGGTAAGAAGGGTACAATTTGCGCGGATATGTGTCCTAGGATTGTTTATTACTACTTTACCTGATAGCATACCAATTATAAGATTAAATGAGGACTTGGAACCTTTTGAAGATCATATTAAGGTTTCATATGCTTGGAAGTCATAACTAAATGTTAAGAAAGAATGGAAGCCATCAGGTAGATGATTTACTTCAGGGAGTTATGATGTAGTTTGTTATAACACTATGTAAAATAAACTAGACCTACTTCTGTAGTAGTAGTGAGTCTAGGTAGATCCCACAAAGAGTGTTCGGTTAGCTTTTGTTATGAAAATAGTTGGTGTTTAGGTTATGAAGGGTTTGTTTGTTTTCAAATAAGAAAATAAAACAAAAATAGACTAACAAAAGCAAATAAAAGAAAACATGCAAAATGATGAAAGAGATAAATTAGTTGGAAATCCAGTTCTTTGTTTTAATTTGGGCCTACACCTAATTAAACATATTTCATTGAATTGTTATTCTTTTACCTCTCCTTGAACTATTGGTAACTGGTTTTCCCTTAGCTAGTGTTTAATTAAAAGACGCTAGCTAATTGAACCTAGCTACCGAATAACCTACGATGCAAACTCTAGATTTAATTGGATAGCCACATTACGAATTAGGAAAATAGACAAATCTAAGCAATAACCACATACGCTCAGGTCATTTAACCTAATGAACCATTGGTCACCACAAATGAATTTCAACATAACAATTACGGATTATATTGAAATTCTAGCAATGGGTTCTTACACTACAAGAAAATGAACAAATAGCGGCGGAAATTTTCCGACGGAACTACTTTCGTCGCACTAGTTCCGTAGCTATAATGGGTACATTTCTGACGAAAAAAAAGGTCCGTCGGAACAGAAATTTATTGCAAATTTTACCGACAGAATATAGCGACGCCAACATAAATCCGTCGGAAAAAAATGCGCGAAACTCTCCCGCGTTTTATCACCTACGGCAACACACCGACGGTACCTATACGGTCGGTATTTATACCGACGGAATCTAATTTACCGTCGAAAAATTGAACAACAAATATTTTCACCGACGGACGAGACAAATCCGTCGGGGAGTTGATTGAAATATCACCGACGGAATTATTTAGAACGTCGGAAATTTAAAAAAATGATTGATTTCTGACGGATTTTCATTATTCCGTCGGTCAAGGTAAACAAATCACCGACGGACAGACCAGTCCGTCGGTGAATTGTTGTAGCCTCTAGCGACGGACAGACGTGTCG
>JAOSBN010000004.1:20271174-20290457 GCA_027563595.1 Erythroxylum suave | reverse complement strand
ATGGTAACAGATGTTATCCTTGAATTCTTCAATAAAGGAAAGCTTTTAATAGAATTTAATAGTACCTTTGTTACTTTGGTGCCTAAACTTGGGGAGCACGTCAACTTCTCTGGCATCTCCTCAAGCTTATGGTAACAGATGTTATCCTTGAATTCTTCAATAAAGGAAAGCTTTTAATAGAATTTAATAGTACCTTTGTTACTTTAGCCCCTAAACTTGGGGAGCACGTCAACTTCTCTGATTTTAGGCCCATATCTTGTTGCAACACCATATACAAAATCATCATGAAGGTGTTAGTGCAAAGGCTGAAGAATATTCTAGCCAATTACATTAATTTATCACCAGGGTCCTTCATTCTTGGTCGTATTATGGGAGAGATAACATATTCCTTCTACAAGAACTTACTAAATCCTATAGCTCTATGAAGCGGAGGAAGAATTGTTTCCTCAAAGTAGACATTTGGAAAGCTTTGATAATTTTGACTAACATTTCATCCTTAATACACTAGGAGCTATGAATTTTCCTCAATCTTTCATTCAATGGATGCTACATTTAAAATCCTTGTGAATGGAAAACCTAGCATATACTTTAAAAGCTCCAAGGGGCTTCGACAAGATGACCCCTTATCTTTATATCTTTTTTCTCTTATTATGGAAGTGTTCAACAAAACTTTAAGTTGTAGTTGCTAGCATTAAAGCTTTTAGATATCATTCTAAATGCACCCATCAGAAGATTATCAACCTCAACTTTGCAGACGAATTGGTATTGCTTTCTAAAGTTGATCCGATTTTATTCTCTGCTTTGATGAAAGCACTTCAAATCTTTCATAGGCTCTTAGAGGTTAATTCTATAAAAAGTAGCCTTTTCTTATCTATAATTGCTTTGGGGAGTACACAAGAGTTGTATTATGTCACTGATTTCAGTCATCAATCCCTCCTGATGGTGTACCTCAGAATCCCTATTACCAGATCTAACCACACTATTGTTAGATTTGAATTAATTGAAAAGATTGAAAGCCGAATTAATAATTAGAGCCCAAAACTCTAGTAATAGCATGAAGACTATAAGTCATCTCTTCTATATTAATCTATATAAATTTGTTTTAGGCTGCACATCTGGTCATCCTTAAGAAAATTATCAAACCATCAAGAGGCTATTCAATAAATTTTTGTGGAACGGTGCTGAAGTCTCCGTCAAGTGGGCTAGAATGGAATGGAAGTATACATGTCTATGAACGGTGCTGAAGTCTTTGTCAAGCGGGCTAGAATGGAATGGAAGTATACATGTATATCTAAAGAAAAAGGAGGGCTTGATGTCATCTCATTAAAGTTGCTAAATACAGTGATGTTGGCCAAAAGATTATGGAGGCTAAGGATGGATAAACAAGCTCTTTGGTGTCAATGTATGCATAGTAACTTTATAAAGGGTAGAAGCACATGAAGTCATCAAAGCATGCCCAGTTACTTATCCAAATAAAGAGCCATTCTAAGCAAACGTGAACTTATAAGGCAAGAAATTTTCACCCTTCTTAGAGATGGCACCATCACTCATTTCTGGTTCGATAGTCGGCTATCTTGTGGCCAATTATGCAATTTGTTGGGAATGGAGAGACTCAGAACAGTTCTGCATCTAGAGATAACCATGGCTCAGGCTTTTGATGACAGGAATATTCAAACATCATACAGTTCCCTCCCCCATCTACTTAGCTTTACTTCAAACAAATCTATATAAAGGAGATGACATAATTATCTGTCATCTATCTAGGAATGGGAGGTTCTTTAGTAAAGCCTATCATGAATTGCTTCAAAAATAATATTGTGTTCTTCCTTGGACTAAAGTGATATGCATGAAACACTTCCACCTGAGGGCTATGTTTATTTTATGGTTAGCTATGCAACTACGTCTACCTACAGTTAACAAACTAAAGACTTCCCTCCATATACCAATCGATGCATAATTTTGTAAATCCTAGCTAGAAAATGATCCTACATCAATGTCGTATATTGAATGTGCCCAACAAATAGAGCTCGCTTACTTCTTGGTTTAACCAATTTGTATACAAGGACGATCCAAAAGATGGAGTTTCTGTATAGCACTATCCTTCCTTGTCAAGGCTATTTGGGATGAGAGAAATCTTCAAAACTTTCAAAACAAAGGCTCAACCAAGGAACATTCCTTAACCGTCTATAATTGCATATCAAAGAATACTTCAGTCTTTACCTAACCATGATTATTGGTCTAGAGCATGGAAGGTTTAAGCATGTTAAACTTACTAACACGATTGTTTTTTGGGCTCTTAGTTTATTCTAGAAACTCTATAAAGCTTTTTATATAGCTTGTATAAAACTCTTGATTGCCTTTAAGGCTTAATTCACTACATTTTATAAAAGAAATAAAAATAGAAAATTTAAACTATAAACTATAAACTAAATAAATAAATGCAATTAATTAACTAGAATGAATATTAAACTAAGAAACAACCAAAGAAGACAGTGGTACTTGAAATTCAAATCCTCCTAGGACTTATCATGCAATTAGGAGTTTAGGACTCCACTCATCAATTTAATCCAGAGTTCATCAAACTATAAAAATTCCTTAATTATGCTAATATCTTTCTTAAGACTATCAACACCTAATATTAGGTTGATTAATTGAAATCTCTTTCTAATATAAACCCCCTGAATTGCATTAATCTATTTGGGAATTTCACTATTAGGTTTGATCAAAATCTGAAAGATTTATGTTAACATATCTCTAGACATATATGCAACTCCCTTCAATTATGCTAAGATCTGTTCATACATTGAATTTCTTAATCTCAATTACATGAAATCAAACATGAATTAATACTCCATTAATAATAATAAATAAAATATAATTGAATATCAATGAAAATAAAGAATAAATTAAATTAAAGTTAATCACTACAAGGTCTATCCTAAGGTTCATCTAATCTAAGTGCTAATAAAGATTTAGTTCCTAATCATAGAAGGCAAACACATCAAAGTTAAAGGAAAACAAAAAAATCAAAAGAAACAAGATGAAATCGCTTTTAATCCTTGTGAAATTCACTTTAGATCGATGAAAATCCACTTCGAATGTGTTTCTTACTTGTTCTTTGTTCTTTATGTCATTCTAGGTAGTCAATTTGTTTTTACTGAGCCTTTCATTTTCTTTTTCTCTTAATTTTGCCCTTTATAATTTATAAATTAGGATTATAGGTAGTACACAACCACCAAACACGAGCTTGTTAGTGGATATGCGGATTAAAAATCACAAAACTCTTGAATTCATAATGAACATGGGCTCAAAATGTGAACATAAACATCAATACCAACAACTTCTCAAAATTAATAAACTACTTTGTATAAATTATACATAAAGTATTACAATGCAAATTAAGTGTCCATTCTCAAAATTAATGAACTAAATTGAAATAAACTTAATCATCAAAGCTTATAATTATTTAATAAAATAAATCAAATCACAATCACAACTAAACTCATAATGAATGATCTTGATCAACACCATCTTTAAAAAAAAGTTCTTGAATTATTCATTATTAAGTTAGTTACAACAAAATTGACTATTTAACTACTAAGTCTTTCCCCCTTACTTAAGTTATACCTTGTCCTAAATGTACCAAACATGCAAGAACAACGAAAAATATGAAAACTAATGGTAGAAGGTGAGGATAACTAGTGCTTCCCTCATAGTAAAAGGTTTTTTGCCTTTTCCAACATCGTTAACATCCATCTAGTAAAGGTGAAATCTTCTCTAGTCTAATGTAAGGGGTGATGTTACCTTCGTAGCCTATGGATTTCCATCAAATCTCAAGTAACAAAATTAGGACCTTAAAACTAAGACTATGAAAATAACTAATCTAATAATGAAAATCATACAAACTCTTAAATCAAAACAAAAACACCTAACTATTGGGTTACCTCCCAATCGATGCTTCTTTATTAGTCTTTTGGTTAGACTTCTCAACAAGTCCTTCCACAACCTAGATCTATAATCAATGGTTTGCTTCTACTCATTTTCCCATATCAGGATTCACTATCCTACAAATAAACCACATGGTATAAGATAATACGGATATAAAGTATCAAATTAATAAAACCAAGTAAACACTGGTCAGATACAAAATTAACTTAAGAAAGAGAGCTATCAAAATAATTTATTTATCATCAACTTAATAAAACCAAGTAAATCCCGACCTTATGTTATCAGTTTAATATAATGTTTTTCACTAAATCCTGGCCTATCATCAAAGACATTGTGCAAGAAAGAGAGTTATCAAAATTATTTGTTTGTCATCAACTTAACAAAACCAAGCAAATCCCAACCTTATGTTATCAGTTTAATATAATGCTGTTATAATTTTTATTAATATTTAATTTTAATTAACTAAATATATAATATTAAATTAAATTATTCATAATTCTTATTAATAATTAATGTATCAAATAATTAAATAGTATATAATTAGTTGATACTAAACCAAATTATGAAAAAAAAATTGCACTTTTTGTGGTTTTCATAAATTTTGGTAAACAGAAAGAAACATAAACTAAAAATTCAAATAAACAAGCTTTTTTTACTAAATTTGAAAACAAAAATGAAAAAATAAAAACAGAAACAAACAAGCTCTCAGTTAATAGTACTTGCATGTACTCTTCACTTATATGATAGTGTTTTTTAAAAAGGGGATAGGGGGTTATATATTTCATCCTTTTAATGCTTAAAATTTTATATATCTTATACAATGAAAAAAAGAAAATGGTGATAATAAAACTTGAAAAATGTTTTGGGAAATAAAAAGGGTATAAGAGAAAATATATTTTTTTGGAAAATGGTGATTTATTTCTAACAAGAAAAGAGTTTAAGAATACACAGATTTACAACTGACTATCCCCTTCTAATTTTTAGGATCAATTTTGATCCTTGTACACCATTGTAAGATAGAGGGAATATTAGGGACACTCTTAATCTGATTACATTTTAACTGATAAGCAAAAATAATGTTTTTAATGATCCTGTCAAAAGACAATGTACCAGCTGCAAATCTGAGACTGTTTCACTCCTTTCAGACAAAGTATAGCGTGATGCACAGTAGAGCTTTCTTGGCCTGACTCCGAACATATCTCCTGAATTTTCTAGTTGCAAAATCTTTCAACAAGTTCCAATTTGAAGGCATACTCCATCCATTAAAAGCCAAGACATGCTTCCAAATTTTTTTAGAAAACCTGCACTCAAAAAATAGATGCTCATGCAATTCAGTAGCAGAATTACAGAAGCTACAAAGAGGGTTATGATGATTCGACCATTTGGAAACATTATCCATCATTTTCAGTTTACCTTGCCAAGCTAACCATGAAATGAATGCCATTTTTGGTGGAAATAGATTACCCCAGATAATAGAGGTCCACGTCAGCCTTCTAGTAGTTGGACTAAGCAGTTCATATATGGCTTGAGAGGAGAATGGTCTTCCTGTTCCATGATTCCACACATAGTTACCATTGGAGATATTAACACTTGATAGAGCAAGAGCTCTAAGGCTCACAATCTTCTTAAAACTCCACGAATGATGCATTTTGTTTATATTGTTGGTATTGATGAAGTTGACAATTATACTTGTTCATGGTATAAATTAGAATTTTAAATTTTTAAAAACTTCATTATAACCATCTTTAATAAAATTACAATTTTAGAATATGAGTAAGAAACTCATTTTTATTAAAATCTTTAATATAAGTTTAAATTGCCCATGAAATTAGCTCTTCGATAAGAGAACAGCTGTTGGTCAACAAGCTAGCCTAAGGAAAAATGCAGCTTTAAAGTGTCCTTAGCTTAGGGCTGTGGTAGCTTCTGAGAGCAAAGTTTTCCATTCTTGAATTTAATTTCTGTCTGTTTCCCATCATGTCCTGTTAGATGAGGCACGAATATGGCCTCTTCTTATTACTTTAGTAGTGGTGGTGCTTTAGCTTTGAACCCACCATTCGCTGGGAATGAATTTTAATTTAAAAAATCATCTGACAACTTTTGTGCTTGTATTGGCTTTGTTATTTTGAAAAGATTCTTTTAAGTTAGTCGTATTATCATTTGAATAATTCAAAAGATGAATACAAAAATTCGCCTCACCTTGTTAAAAAAGAAAAGGAGTCCTCACTAAAAGGCAAGTTGGAGGTCTACTTATAAAATAAAAAAAAAATCTTACCCACTTAAATGATTATCTATGTCTGATAAATGTTTTGAAGATTTATTGATTTAAAACGAAAAACAAGCTTGGGTGTGAAGTAAATAAAACAAATTTGAAGAAAGAAAATGAAACTTATAGTTGAATAGCTAAAAATAAACTAATTAAAGATGCTTAAATTACAAATGCGATTGGCCTATTATAACTAAATTTTTAATTTCTATTATGAATTCAAAATTAGTCTTTATGTTTTTGTTTTTGGTGGATCGAAATTTGTTGAATATCAACAAAACATATGTGAAGTCAATCAATGTTTAGTTTGAAAACCATCTTTTTGTTTGTTTTTAGTGCCTTAATCAACGTTTAGTTTGAAAACCATCTTTTTATTTGTTTTTAGTGCCTAATTATTTTATTTTTATTTTTTATTATTGACCTTTTTATTTATTGTCAAAAAAATTAGTAAATTTTGTTACATTTCAAATAAATTATTTCATGGATGAAGTTTAATCCCTCTGTTTCACCAATTACACCTCACCTTTTATAGCGGTCCTTTTTTGGTACATGTAATAATGATCATTCGCAGAACGGACAGGTCTGGTCTATATTTTAAAACATGAACCAATAATTAGGCAGGTCTGGTCTATATTTTAAAACATGAACCAATAATTAGGCAGGAACGAGCACCGATACAAGTGTTTGGTAAGAACGTGAACGTCCAAGCTTGACAGGTAGCGTTGCAAATGATTTCAAAGCGCTCTATGAGTCCTTTTCCTTTCACGCGCTTACGAGAATTCATGCATTATTACATGACAGGTAGCGTTGCAAATGATTTCAAAGCGCTCTACGAGTCCTTTTCCTTTTACGCGCTTACGAGAATTCATGCATTATTACATCAGCGTGATCAGATGCCTTGTGAAAATACATTATAAGTAAAGTAATATATAGAATATGTAAGGAAGAATGTTCGCGAAAAACTCCCAAAATACTTATGTTATATACTTCACATATACCATTTTTGAAGTCTTCTGCTCATTTTTTTGTTATTACAATTCAACTCCAAATGTATACGCGCCTACTAAATTATAGGTGACATTGATAGTTACCTTCAAATAAATGGAATTCTAAACAGATAAGCAATTTTGACAAGGACTAGAAGTATAATTAGTGACTGATTTTCGTATATATCAAACCATACGAATGTTATTTTCCTAAAATTTTGATGTAAAATGATGAATAAATGAGGCAGTTACCATCAAATGTTTGAAATTACACATTTTTATTCCTATCAGTAAAAATAATAAAATTTTTTAGTAAATAAAAAATACAAATTCCATGACTTATAGTAAATAAATAAACTTGAATTGACATATAATAAAATAAATAATAAATGAGAATTAAGAAATTATTTTTAATTTTGAAATGTAATTTTGATACTTTTTAATACATTTGAATCCATTTTAAATTAAAATTAATTTATCAATTTCTCAATATAATTTAATCCATTTCGAAACTAGTTGTTAATAAATAATTAAATTTGCCACAAAGTTACAATTTAAACTTAATGGAAGGAGTTAATTTTAATATTCTAAACGAGGGATTTCTACTTTGGTCTCATCTAATTAGGATGGCCTTGTATATATCATACATATATATATATAGTTGCTATAGCTATATGGTGTGATATGGACACCCCAATCATATTAGGCTTAAGTCCATAACCATCCATAATGCAAGTCCAAATAATCCTTACATGCATTCTCTAATGCATCAAATTAAACACATAAGTTTTGGTTGTGACAACTTGTGAATCCTAAAATTTGGAAGTCGATTCAACTTTTGAATCGAATTGCCTACTAATTTTATTCTCGGCTAAATTTAATTTTGTTGTCACTTCGACTTGGAATTTACTATTAATTAAATTAAATTAAACCCTAGTTTCTAGGAATTAATTGAAAATTAATACAACTTAAAATTAATTAGTTGATGTTAAAATTAAACACTTTAATTTTTTCACACATGCCATTTTCTAGTCATACTAAAAACTTTAATGCTCCACTTAAATTAATTCAAAATTATTTTCCAAAATTTCTAGAACATCAAATCATCATTTCATTCATCTCTTGGTCATTTCAAGTTCATCAAAATAATTTTGGAATCACCCAAAATCATCAAGATAACTGAAACCACACGTAGACACATAAAAATCACAAACTTGACATCTAAAACTTTTTCGAAAATCTAAGTTTGAGAAAATTTCTTTTGGAATGCATAAAACATCAAAATAACAAATTTTTATCACATAAAAATATTTTTAAGGTTCTAGAACTGAAACATACACATACAAAATTATCAAACAAAGCAGTTCCATCAATTTCAACAAAACTAACAAGATTTGTTTACTATTTGTAAAATTAATTAAAACAATTTTAGTTAATTTTGGAAAAATTCCATAGGATTAAACACATTCAAACTATGCTTACATATATTTTCCGGAATCAAATTCCAATAAAAAAATGCTAAACCTCAATAATTTAGCCAATTAGCATCATACGTTCTGATGGAAAACAATTTTCATGCATGTTGCATAAAATTCGAAAATAAATATTTTAATCACATTAAAATCAATTTTCAATCACAAAAACCATCTGAGAGCATATTAGTGAAATAAAATCCTTGAAATAAATTTACATAATTTAATTTCGAATTATTTAAGCACAAAACCTCAACTCTCACAACCAGGCAATCCTTGTACATAAACTACATCTAATAGGCACAAGATGGCTATGATACCCTTGTTAGGTTTTGATCTTGATCACATGCCTTAAAAATAGAAAACAACACTGGAAATATGAAACAAAACCCAAGAAACAAGAACTTTCAAGTGCTATTAGAAGTAATTGTAACAAAATATGAACTTAAGATGTGTACCTTACAATCTCCTTCTTTTGTTGTCTTTACCTCTTCGAGTTATCGTAAGGCACAATGACCAAAGGAGGACATCTCTAATGATATCTATGTGAAGAGCCAAGCCTGAAACTTTTTAGAAAGAATGGTGAGAACACACACAAAGCGCTAGCTTTATGATGTATTCTTTGAGAGAGTGTTTGTAGAGAATGAGAGAAGATGTGAACACTTCACCAAAAAGTCTTTTATTTTCACACAATAGCATGAAAATTGATGTTTATTACACCCTTTGGCTTTCCTCTAACCCCTAGCATCAATTGAGAGCTAGTGGTAATTAAGTGGGTTTTAACCCCACTTAATTTAGCATGAAACTTCCACCCCTTCTTTAAAGGGTAATTTTGTCATCTTGCTTATTAAAGGGTAATTTTATCATCTTGCTTATCAAGCAAGATTCATATGTTTCATATGGTTGCCAATCAACCCTAAACTACCACACTTGTGTAGCTTATTCATGCATCTCTCATATCTTGGATCACCATCCAAAACCATTTACTCATTCTTCGCATCTTCAATGCGTGTGAACCATTAGGTTCCCAGTTATGTTGGCTATTTGAAATAACACTTAATTCAAGCAAGTCATAAGCAGTATCTAGCAACACATCATGACCCCCAATTGATCGAAAAGTTAGCGGTTTGAGTACAAACCCTTCTATAGACAATGTTCCTGTGTAATCCATCCTTTCACCATCTATACCCTACTAGGTTTAAAGTATGGTTAAAGTGTCAACTCCCACTAGGCTGACTACATCACATCTAGCCCAAGTGATGTTAGTTCTTGTCCTCCAGGCTCATTACTCAATTGGATATGTAATTGAAGATTATCTTTATGACATTTTCACTCTGGTAAGAGATTCCTAAGTAATGACCCCGATAAGAGGTTCTGCGTATCATCTCCTTCTATCAAAAGTGGTGAATCCTTTATTGGCTACTCAATTACCTTCAAATACCTCAAGTTGTACCCAATCACCACCCTATGAGCAACCTTTAAAAGGCAACGAGGAATGGATTCAAAGTATAAGATTAGTATCCAAGATACCCTTGAGCACCTAAAGTCAAAGGATATTTACACCATTGCTATGATGTGACTATCATTAACACTAGAATAAATTATCCATATGATTGTCTCATAGAAGGTCATCCAATGTACTTACTACTCTTGGAAAGAATTCACATGTTAACTTTAAACATCTTATACTTACAACTTATGAGATCCACTGCTTGATCTAATCAATGAGTATAATATGTGTTATTCTGTCTGAATTCATAATGCCCCTTCTCATTAATCCTATAACTAGGGATAATTTAGATATTAACATAATTACACATGATAGGAATCTTATTATCATGTTTTCCTTCATGTTATATAATGTATAAAGACTTCATTAATTCGATTTAATATCACTATCAATTCATAAAGAACCTGAAAATCAAATTAATGAAAAAAGCCTTTTTATTTATAAAAAAGATTTGTACAATAAGTGCTAAAGGTGATTGCCTTTAGAGTACTTCTCTAACACCTGTGACATAACTCTTACAAAAATCAAGATGAATTGATTTTAAACTCAAAAGATCCCCCTTAGAAGTCATAATCTTCATCCTTTTCTCGCTCATATACCCAAGTCTATCATGCCATAGCCTTAAACTGTCATAATTGGATTCAATGACTACAATCAAACACTCGACAGTAGTGTATAATGTCCTTTTTGTCATCCCTTATTCTACATCCCCAGCACTTATTGTGACCTTATACAAACCCTCTCCATATGTTATCCGAGACTTGATACTATCCAATTGACCAATGATAAGTGTAAATTGCATCATGTTTTAAGGCTTAGTTTAATATGTATTTAATTGTTAATTCAATCGTTTAGTATATGTTTAGGTTAAAATTGTGTTAGTTTGTTAATTATTTGTGTTTAAGTGTTTTTATGGGTTAGTACAATTCTTTGAGCTTATGTTTTTAAAGTACCTCGATGTGTTTGATAGTATTTCAGAGTCAACATTGAAGAACGGAGAAGTTTTAAAGACATTCCAGTTGAAACAACAACCTACGATTGTGGCTCACATGCCACAATCGTGATAGAAGCCCAGGACATGGCCCACGATCGTGGACTACATGCCATGATCATGACAGAAGGCTCAAATGTGGCCTACAATCATGGCATGCATCAGGCATATGGTAAAAAATGTCACATTTCGAAGGATTTTTTAGAACTTTCAAACCTTAAAAAAGCCCTAAGATTAACCAAAACATAAGAGACTACTTAAAGAGTAAGAAAAGAGCCAAAGAGGGAGGCTTATGATATTAGCCACCTTGAAGAAACCCTAGAGAGAATTCATTGAGAGATTGAGAAAGAGAAGAAGGAAGAGAGAAGTGGAGAAGAAGCTGACTCGATGTACTTTTCAGATAAGGACTTTTCTAATGTTGCTACCTCGCATCACCCAATCAGATAGTATTTCCTGTTTATTTTCCATTTTTATTATTGTATAGAATTGGAAATAGCAATCTGACGGTAGGATTTTGAATGTTGAAATGTTTTAAACTCACCTTTGGAGTTTTGTCTTTGAATTAATGAAATTTGATTGTTTATGTGTTACTGGATTTATTTTTATTTAATTATGGAAAAGCATAATTTGATAATAAAATGAGACGGTGAATCAAATGAAAAATAATTAAATTGGGCTAACTAGGGTTAGGTGATTTAATAGAACAAGAATTAAATCAAATCGGTAAATTGTGCAAAGAGAGATCATGCATAGGTTTCCGATAGTTTATTAAACAACTTCAAAGCTAACTGGGGTTTTAGATAGGTTGTTAATCGAGAGATTGCAATTACCATAATCTGATTAGCTTTTATGATTTGGGGTTAATGATTATAACTTAAGAGAGAGTAATCAACCCTAGGGCCGTCTTGAACTAGTAATCCAATAGTTCATAATCAATTACATTAGCGTTAAGGATAAGTAAAATTCCCTTTCCCTCAATTGGTAATTCCTTTAGGTTGATTTTTGGGTGTGTGTTGCAATTGCTGAATTATTAATATTTTGTGATTGATTTTTGATTTG
The DNA here is from genome assembly GCA_027563595.1 of Erythroxylum suave. NCBI lineage: Eukaryota > Viridiplantae > Streptophyta > Magnoliopsida > Malpighiales > Erythroxylaceae > Erythroxylum > Erythroxylum suave. The sequence goes on along the minus strand of JAOSBN010000004.1, from coordinate 20,278,228 downwards.
ATTAATTGCATTGAATTCTTATTTTAGTTTTGTTACATTTTGAATTTCTGCGATTTGTTTTGGTCTTACATTTTAGGATTAGATTATCACCCCTTGTGTGATCAACACATTATCTACTACGTAAATGAACAGTGCATTTGCGGATTATCGAAGGTATTTATTAAAACTTATACACATCAAACACCCAATCAACCAATTATGATCAAAAAAATTTTTTTGAATAGAATGTACCTAACATCACACTGCTCCCACTCACCCCTGCTAGAAATTTTGATTAGCAATCCCCTTCCCTATTAATAAGATAAACCTTCTCGAATTTTCTAGATTAAAAATTTTAAAATAACTCTCTATTTGGAGATGAATAAAACAATGTTATAGTATATAACCTAAGACTCAATAGGGCTATCAATGCGTAGAAACAAAGCATCCTAGAGTTCCTTTACTAAATTCAAATAATCATTATCCTTTTACCATTAATTATTTTTCTTCTTTTGCTTTAGACAATCCCCTTCAAAATGAACTTTACCACCATAGTTCAGCAACGAACATTACTTCAACCTTTTGAATTTTACATATATTTAGATTATGATTTGTGGCGCTTATTTTGACCATGTTTCTTATTCGTTCCGCTTCCATTATTGCTTAAGTCATTCTTAGATGATTCTCCTAAATTCCTCCTATGAATATTATCATTGAAAATTGTATCCTAAACTTTATATAGTTTTAATTTTCCTTTACTTTGGAAAGTACTAATTATGGAAACAAAAGTATACTAATTTTCAGGTTAAGAGGACAACAAAATTAGTATCAGAATTTAATTATTAAAATTAATTTCTATAATAGCTTCTCATACGTATTTGCCAAGGACTTCAACAATCATGTTATGGTTTTATCATTTATGAAGTTAAATGCAACATTCTTAGATAACAACAATCAAATGATACCAAACATTTTCTTCTTCAGTAGTATCCACTCGGCCTTCTCCATGGAATCTAGCTTCTTCTCACTGAGAAGGAGGTGTAGACTTTATGGTACAAATAATCTTTAATTTTCATCTTCTGAAACCCAAAATCCTTCCCTTCTAAATTTAAAACTTTTATCTTCCCATCTTCTATTGCTGTAAATATTATGGTTTCCTAACCTTACTCTAATACCATTTATTAGGATCAAAAACCATAAATATATAGAAATAATATATTTATAAGAAAGTAAATTAAATAACATAATATTTTTATGTAGTTCAATAGTGTACCAATGTCCATAGTTGTGTTAGGAATTTTATTCTCTCTTGTCTTATGATGTATAATGACATAATACTATAGCTCCTTACATACTGAGGACCTATAATAAAATATGGAAATTGAATATGTTAATTATAAAAAATCCCAAATTTTGGTCAATTTTGCTATAGTATCCCAAACCTTATAAGGTGACAATTAAATTCTCAAACTTTTACTTTTTTTATGTATAGCCCGACGATGGTATCTCTGGTAACATTGTTGAAATGGCTAGCCGCAATAGATAGAAACCCTAAACACTTATACATGTCAAACTTAATTAAACTAGTTAAGTTTCATTAATTTAGTTAAGGAAATTACATCTTTTAGGGTAAAAAAACCCTAAACTAATTTGGCAGTACAGTTCGTTCTCATACCAATTTCTGCTCCTTTTTTTTCAGTTCATTATAGGAAAACCCTTCTATTCATTCTCACACCAATCTCTTCTCCTCCTTTTCTTCCTTGTTGCACCAATCTTCTCTGTCAAACATCATTCTTTGTCGCTCATCATTCTTCGCTCCTCTTTCCATAATAAAATATACTCTTCTTCGCATCATAAAATCTGCTGCATCAATCTTCTCTGTAGCATTAGAGAAATTGCAATTTTTAGGGGTGTCTTATTTATACTTTTTTCATAGTTTCTAATTTTTTATACCCAAGTTCCTTGTTTCAATTCATTACAGGAAAATTAGGATACGCTTCATATGTATTTGGCTTATGAACTATGTTTAGAATATAATGCGGTTAGATAATTAATGATTTATCCATCTACATATGCTAATGTTATTTAGATTAGTGCTTAGATAATTAGTGATTTATCCATCTACATATGCTAATGTTATTCAGATTAGTGCTTAAAATTTGTATCTTTCATTGAATTAGTTAGGATGATTCTTTTTATAACTAAGTTACAAGTGTTACTCATATTGTAATACAACTAGGACTATTAACTTTATGCTGAGAATAGGATTTATTCTGTTAATAATCAAATTGGTTATCTATTTCTTCATTTCTTTTAGCTGATTAAGATAAGAATTGTAAAGTTAACTTGTTTTCGATAACATGGATTATTTTAAATAAGGTTTATGAAGATAATAATGTTTTATTTGCAATGAAATAAAGAATTAAAGTATCAAGCCTAATGTTAATTTCATATGCTACCTAAAATATTTATTCAGTCTACGCAACTTTATATCTTCCTCGAGCAATGTATGAAATGTTTATTCACTCTATCCAACTCCATATCTTCCTGGAAAAATGTTGCATAAGCTTGTTTTATCTCTTAGTAAATTTAATAAGAGCAAAACTTAATGAATTTCACACAATTAAAGCATACAGTGGATACTAGATTCAAGAATGTAGACTAGAATGTGATGAATGTCCATTACAACAAATCAAGAATTTTCTATTGAAGGTTCATTAGTTTATTTACTACTTGAAATATATCAAGTTATATACCTTAAGAAACTTAGGTGTCTAAATGATAGTTTAGGATAACTCTAAATAAGTATTTCAAGGTAGAAACAAAGGTTGTCTAACTTGAATAAGTGAAAAAGTATTTTAGATTTTGTTTAGGAATTAAAGTGTTTATATGATTTACTTGTCTTCGGCGTTTATAATTTTTCCAAATTAGTTATTTATTCTCTTTTTCCTCTTAAAATATGTATCTTCTTTTTTTATTTATTAACTTTTTCATGCTTTCCCTTAGATCATTTTGTTTAGTCTAAAATTTTGTACAAATTTCCATTTATAGCCATCTTTTTATGTGTTAAACTATATGTCATTGCTAAAAATGTCCAATATTTTACAGATGTCGGTAAATTTTACATTTCATTATAGTGGGGTGTTGGAAAGATATGACAATAAATATGTAGGGGGCAAGATTAAATGGAAGAAGGATATGGGTGTTGATGAACTTAGCATGCTGGTCCTAAAAGGAGTTCCTAAAGATAAAGGACATAAAGTAATATCTATGTTTTACAAATTTCCTAATGAGTCAATGATAAGCTTGACAAAGTTAAGCTTACACTATGATAAGGACATGCTGACTATGCTCCAACATATTAAAGATTTGAATTATTACATTATTGAAATCTATTACAAGCATGATTGTGAGCATTTTGCAACTGATAGTGAAGAATTTAACTTTGTTATTCACAATGAATTTGATGATAATAATGAGGGGTTGTTCCAAGTTCAATTAGATTAAGATGATGAATTCATTGTTATGTAGGTTAGAGAGTCTAGAGGCGATTCAGTTGATGACGACTTTTTTACAACTGATGATGAAGAATATACTGCTTTAAGAACAAATAAGAAGAGATGTATCAAAACTCTACATAGTGGGTTTGAATGTGACAATGCCATCGATAGGGTTGGAGGTAGTTTAAAGGATTGCAATGAAGAAGGAGATATTCCAAAGATACATAAAGATAAAAAGGAAGTTCACGTAGTGCAAATAGTTAATATGAGGATAATGATCCTAAAGTTCAATCACTAGTTTGAAGTGATGATGAAATATCTATTCCAAAGAAGAAATACATTATCTTTAATCCGAATTTGAAATTGGAATGAATTTTAAGGATGAGATGTATTTCACGGAAGAAATAAGAAACTATATAGTTACAAATGGATATATTGTTTCAATGGTAAAATTCGATGTGAAAATGTAGATAGTTTGTAAGCCACAATATCCTTTTCTAGTAAATGCTACCTATATTGGAAATGAGCAAAAATTTGCTATGAATATAGTAGAAAAAAAGAATAATTTCAGGAAAGTGTAAAGGAACAAGCAAGCTAGCAGGAAATCGATAGCAAATGAATTTCTACATAAGCTTAGGAGGAACACAAATTGGCCTATTACTTGAATGATGGATGATCTCCAAACAAAATATGAATTATAGATAACTAAATAGAAAGCTATTACCATGGTATAAGGATCCATGGAAGGTCATTATGCCAAGTTATGGTCTTTTGAATAAGATTCATGACAAGCTGACAAGGAGCCCCATTAAGTTGTGATAGAAACATTTAAATGGTTGCCTATTGAAAATGTGCCCATTATACTTTCCAGAAGCTGAACATAGAAAATGTGCCCATCACATTTGTGAAAATTTCTCAAGTGTTCATAAAAGCCACACATATAGGAGTTCATTTTGGAAAGCAGTGAGTTACACATTAGAATTTGATTTTAATGAGGTAATGGAGTAGTTGAAGAGTATTTTAGTGAAGGCTTATGATGATTTCAAAATTAGGAAACCTTTATAAAGTCATTTTTCAACATAATATTGAAGTATGAAATATTTCATATTAATATTTCAGAGACATTTAATGGATTCATTTTTTAAGCTCATACGAAAAAGCTTGATCAGTATGTTAGAAGAAATTCAAGTTTCTTTAATGACTGGGATACATGGAAAAAGGAACATGATGCTCAAATCCACTGATGATATATGCCTAAAAGTGAGGAAGAAAATAGAGGTTGCAAAATGGGAAGCAAGGCATTGTATAACCAAGACAAAAATAAAATAAAATTTGGAGTCCCACTTTTTATGGACAAGTTCATCATTGATTTACAAACACAAACTTGTCAATGTAGACAATGGGATTTAATAAGGATTCCATGTAAACATGTTATGGCTTTCATATCATATTAGAGGGATGATATTGATGTTTACATCAATTAATGTTACAAGCATGATTGTTATTTTAAGAGTTACCAATATGCTATGGAACCCTTACATCTTGTTTGGTTTAAAGGCTAGAATGGATAAGAAATAGAATAATTATTCTTAGGAATAGAAACAATGAGGAATAGAATAGAATGAGTATTACTTTGTTTGGTTTACTGCTGAAGAATTTCTATACCAATATTTGGTTTGAAAATATAAACTTAGAATGACAAAGGAATAACCAACAAAAAACCAAAAATATCCTTATTCTTATCCTTAACCTTCTTCTTCTTCTTTATTATTATTATTATTATTATTATTCTTTTATTATTATTATTAAGTTCCGTATTATTTTAATTTTCTTCTTCTTAATATTAATGTTATTATTACTACTACTACTACTACTACTACTACTACTACTACTACTACTACTACTACTACTACTACTACCACATTTTAGTCCCAATACTTTTACACAATTTATCTCCAATCTGATTCATGGTATCACCTAACATCCTGGCAACAACAATAAGTGAATATGCACAGCTTGCTTTTCCCGTATCATTTCTCCTTTTTTTCCCCCTTTTTGAAATATTTTTAGCTTGTCTTTCAAGATTTGATGCTTGGGATGGGTGAAGAACTCATCTATATCATGCAAACCATGTACATATTGATCTTTACAAACTTCAATTGACCCTCCTACAACTTCTTGCCTTTCCATTTCTTCAAGAATATATGCAGTAGTTTGTGCATCATTTCCAGTTGCATAATCTTCTCCATAGATCCCAGTCAATTCATTATGGAAAGGAAAACTCTTCCTTCAAAATTGAGCAGCATCTTTGTGACTCTGATAAGATGAAAAAAAACATCAATAATTTATATAAATAACAAGAAAGTAGTTAAAGAAAATACTTAAAACAAGTTAAAGTTCAATACTTACACTGAAGTAAGAATTCCATACATTATCTTCAGCAGTGACCGTCTTCCTTTCAGTATCCCATCCAAATCCACTATTATCTTTCTTTACCATATCATAAACAATGCTCCACTCTTTCTTTAAAGTCTTAATCCTAGACCCTATGTGAGGTCTGGCTTTTAAGTTTGAATTAGGAAACTTTGTTGCTATCATTCTTTCTAATTCATTAAGATACCTAGCTTTAAATCTAGTATTAACATTGTACATTCCCACATTAAGCAAATCAACCATGCAGGAAACTAGCACAACATCCTCACCATAGTTCCACTTTCTTTTTGTTCCTTTTGAACTTTGAGAATTAATAGTTGACAAGGAATTTAGCGACATACTTATCTACCAAATTAAAGCAATACTGATAAATTAAAAATAAACATCATAATAACGAAAACATTCATAAAATTCTTCATACCAATTAACATTAATGATCAACAGCTTACAAAAAAATTCATATAGTGTTTAATAACAGCGTACAATATAAACAACAAAGAGTACAACAACTTACATAAACAATAATAAAAAACCTCCTAACACTCAAACATAATAGAACATCTAAAAATGTCAATTCTCATTTTACCTAAATGTTCACCATTCATTGAACATTTTGCGTGCCAATTCATTTCTCCAGTTTGTCTAAGCATTAGTTGGTTCAATGTTAGTTATACACTCCTCCTCAACAACTGGATTGGTGTGAAAATAATCCCCTAAATCACTCTCCATGGGATCAAAACTCATCTCCTGCCTAACAAAATTATGAAACAAGCAACAAGCTATAATAATTCGATTATGTGTCTTTACTGGATAAAATGATGGACTCCTAGAAATAGGCCACCTAATTTTTAGTAACCCAAAACACCTCTCAATTACATTGCGTGCAGTTGTATGTTTCATATTAAAAAATTCATCTGGAGTTCTTGGTTGGTAACCTTGATTCCATTCATTCAAATGGTATCTTTGACCCCTAAAAGGTGTAAGGAAGTCCTCACAATTTGTATAACCTGCATCAACTATGTAATAGCAACCTATATGAAAAAACATTACATAAGTTATTTGATGTACATTATCTCATATACAAAATTTCAAACAACCTTCCTATATCATATAGGAAAGCTTACCATGAGGCACTTTTAGTC
>JAOSBN010000004.1:20250734-20271074 GCA_027563595.1 Erythroxylum suave | reverse complement strand
CAACTGACTATCCCCTTCTAATTTTTAGGATCAATTTTGATCCTTGTACACCATTGTAAGATAGAGGGAATATTAGGAACACTCTTAATCTGATTACATTTTATCTGATAAACAAAAATGATGTCTTTAATGATCCTGTCAAAAGACAGCGTACCAGCTGCAAATCTGAGACTGTTTCGCTCCTTCCAAACAAAGTATAGCGTGATGCACACTAGAGCTTTCTTGGCCTAACTCCGAACATCTCTCCTAAATTTTCTAGTTGTGAAATCTTTCAGCAAGTTCCAATTTGAAGGCATACTCCATCCATTAAAAGCCAAAACATGCTTCCAAAATTTTTCAGAAAACCTGCACTCAAAAAATAGATCCTCGTGCGATTCATTAGTAGAATTATAGAAGCTGCAAAGAGGGTTATGATGATTCGACCATTTGGAAACATTATCCATCGTTTTCAGTCTGCCTTGCCAAGCTAACCATGAAATGAATGCCATTTTTGGTGGAACTAGATTACCCCAGACAATAGAGGTCCACGTCAGCCTCCCAGTAGGTGGACTAAGCAGTTCATATATGGCTTAAGAGGAGAATGGTCTTCCTGTTCCATGATTCCACACACAGTTACCATTGGAGATATTAACATATGATAGAGCAAGAGCTTTAAGGCTCATAATTTGTTAAAACTCTAGGAATGATACATTTTGATCTCAAAGTCCCAAATAGAGGTGTTCCCTTTCAAGTAACTCTCATGAATCCAACGGGCCCATAAGAGGTCTTTTTTCAAAGCCAAGTCCCATAAGAGTTGCATCATTAAAGCCTTATTCAAAAGCTTCAACTTTTTAAGACCTAGACCTCCATTAGAAATAGGTGAGCAGACCTGATTCCAATTTACTAAAGCCATTTTAGACAGTGTGGAACTCCCGGACCAAAGAAAAGATCTTACTAAGGTCTCAATCATTTTGATGACTTTTGATGGTAAGAGACAAATATGAGACCAGTAGATCTCAATGTTTCGAATCACAGATTTTATCAATTCAAGCCTGCCAGCATATGATAGGAATCGAGCACTCCAGTGGAGAATACTATCCATAATTCTGTCAACCAGGGGTGAGCAATCATTAAAGGAGAGCCTCTTATCAATAAGAGGCACTCCGAGATACTTATAAGGGAAGTGGCCTCTCGTATCATTCATCAAGGCACATATGTCATTACAAGAGTTCAAAGACAAACCTCTAAAGAAAATGCAGCTTTTAGAAATGTTGATCTTCATTCCGGAAGTGTCCCCGAATTCCTGCAAGTAGTCGAAGACGAGTTGGATTGAGGAGGCATTTCCCTTGCAAAAGAGCAAGAGGTCATCCACAAATAGGATGTTGTAAGATTCAACATCTTGCAATGAGGGTGAAAATCAAACCCTCTAACCTGACTCAGACTTCCCATTAATCTAGAAAAATACTCTATGGCAAGGCAAAAAAGGTAGGGAGACAAAGGATCTCCTTGTCTAAGTCCTCTTTTCCCTTCAAAGTAACCACATATTCCACCATTAATCATCAAAGAAAATGAGGGGGTTGTGATACACTACATAATCCAATTTATGAATTTCAAATGGAATCCCAAACCTTTTAGAACCTGCTCTATGAAATGCCAATTTACAGAGTCAAAGGCTTTTTAGATGTCAACCTTTATTGTACATCTAGGAGAAATACCCCTCCTATTATAACCATTCATCAGTTCTTATGCAAGCAGCACATTTCGAGAGATTTTAAGCCCTGAAATGAAGGCAGCTTGCTGGCAGCCAATTAGTGTTGGAAGAACACTTTTCAACCTTGAAGCAATGATGGAGGATATTGCCTTGTAAATCACGTTGTAACAAGATATGGGTCTAAAATCAAAAGGGGACTTTGGACATTTTGGTTTGGGAATCAGGTGTATCACAGTACTATTTACTTCCTTTAATAGCTTACCATTGTTAAAAAAGTGAATGATGCCATTACAAACATCTTGGAAAATAATATTCTAGGCAGCTTTGTAAAAAGAGGAAGAGAACTCATTAGGTCGGGGGATTTTGCATCATCCATTTTGAAAAAGGCATTTTTGATCTCTTGAATAGTGGTAAGCTAGCAAATCATTAGACATTGGTTAGGGAGAACAGTAGGACCCAAAGAAATAATCTCATGTTTTAAAGGAAGGACAGGAGAGTCCTCCCCTAAAAGTTTATGGTAGAACCTGATGATTTCTTGTTGGATATCAACTTCATCCACCAAAAGAATACCAGAGCTACTAAGAAGAGAGCCTATTTTCAGGGAATTAGCCCTCGCCCTTAATTGAGCGTGGAAAAAAACACTATTGGAGCCACCGTAAGTGATCCAATTTACCTTAGTTCTCTTAGAGTGGTAGAGTTTATCAGCCTTCAAGAGTTTGAAGAGATTGTCCAGGCTAGCTTTCTCCTTTTTTCTGCAAATCAACATCAGTGGGATTAAGACCGAGTTGCCTTTGTATTTCATTTAGTTTAAGCTGATTGTTTTTTATCCTGTCCCTCATATTCTTGAAGTGAATGGAGTGGAATTGCCTTAAAGCCTTCCTCACCCTTTTAAGCTGCTAGACCACCAAGAAGAAAGGACTTCCCTGGTTTTCATAATGCTAATTTTCATAGACAGTTTCCCCAAAGTTAGGATGGGTAGTCTATGATTTCAGGAACCTGAAGGGAGTATGTTTTTTCTGAGTCATTTGGTTACCATAAATCTCCACAAGAGAGTGGTCAGAGATAGAGGGGGCTAGAAGACTGCATGAGCATTAGGATATGAAGATTTCCAAAGGTCATTTATTAAGACCGTGTGAATCTTACTGAACACTCTATCATTCCCAGCTTGCCTGTTACTCCATGAAAAAAATTCACCAGAGAAGCTAAGATCATAAAGAGAAGTTGAATCAATAAGTTTTTTGAGCTCTTTTGTATCCTTTTCCTTGACTTTACCAGAACTACGATCAGTGGAGTTGAGGATACAATTAAAATCCCCAACTACCATCCAGTTGCCGTTTATAGATTTATGACATTGAATAAGATGATTCCACATATCAGCTCTCAGTCCCCCACTATTGAAAGCATAAACAAAGCTTATAAAGAATGGAGAGTTATTGGAATTTTTTTGATGCACCAAGCAGTGTAGTAGCTGCTCAGTTCTTAATAAGACTTGACAATCGAATGATAGAGAGTTCCGTAAGATCAAAATTCTCCCTCGATCACCTAATACAAAATTGTGGTCATAACTCCAATTAGGTGCTATAAACCTTGCTACAGATGAAACATTTGACATTTTTATTTTGTTTTCTACTAAACAACATAAGCCGACTTTCTTTTCAATCAAGAATTTCCTGACAAATGATTGTTTAGCAGGGGAGTTTAGACCCCTGATATTCCAATGGGCAATTATCATATTTTAATTTTTCTTTCAGCCTCTCTTGGCCCTCCTAGGTTGCACTTTCCCTTTACTACCATCAACAAAGTCAATAGCATTATCAGCTTTAGCCTTATCATTCTCATGAAAGAATTCCTCTTCAACTGCGTCTGCAAGCGTATCATAGGCATTAACAATGGGCAGGTCTATAGCAATAGTACCTAGACCAGAGATACTCTCAATTTTTGTGATCATGTGAGCAGGCTCCTCCTGTAAGGGAACAGGATTTTCCTCCACCGGAACCAATTGCATCTGAGATAGAGAGCATTGTCTTGGAGGACTAGCCGCTTGAGAGCCCAATTCCTGACCTGTGGATTCAGAGTCTGGCTCTTCAACCCCATACTCACTGCTTGCTTCTTTACTTGATTCTTCAATGATCACCTTCTCTTTACCTTTTTCTCCAATACTAGCCTGCGCATTCCTTGGATTAAGACCGATAACCTAGTTGTATTAAGGTTTGTTCAACGGAAGAAAGCTTGGTACAAATTGGGCAACGCTGGAAGTGGTTTGGAGGGATCTTCTAATGGGGTTCACCCCCTTACGAACAAGTCATGGGCACAGACTGTCACGAGCAGCAAGACGAAGGACTCGGGGCTCAAGCTGGGGTTCGTTCAGCAAAACATTGGCCTCAAAAGGATTTAGATTCGACGGTCTGATTGGGAAGAGGGTAACAAAGAATGGGAGAACTCGCTTTGGGGGTTTGTTCCTGGGAAAAGGATCTACCTGGACACAATGCAGAAGCAAGCCGAAGAATGGTGGAAGGAACACGGCCTCAAATCAGTGCACACCCTAAAAGAAGGTCTGTTCATTTTCACCTTTCATTCGAAAGAAGCAATGTTGTCTGTTTTAGAAAAAGGCCCTTAGCATATGGCTAGAAGTATTTTGGCCTTGAAAATATGGAATCCAAAGGAACCTACTGATACCTCCAGTATAAAATCCCTCCCAATCTAGATTAGATTTCCTAATTTCACTCTTAATTTATGGTCTGTTAATGTGATAAATGAGTTAGCCGCGTGCATTGGCATTCCCATTTGCACTGATTCTAGACAGCGAAGAAAGAGCGCCTAGCTTATGCCAAGATTTGCATCCAAAATGATGTAAATCATGACCTCCTTGATTTCCTAGAGATTGAAGACCCGGATGGAGACGTTATGAAGCAACCTATTGAGTATGAATGGGTCCCTTAAAAATGCTCCAATTGTCGTATCTTTGGTCATCATGAATCGAGTTGTAGTAAGAAGGTGAACGTTGTCTAGGTACCCAAGAACAACAATGCCAAGAAAGTATAAGAGAAAATAGATATTAGTAACAAATTATTGTGTATCTTTGTTTAGTGTGCTCCACTAAGTAAGCAATGATGTTGACGAAGAGGATATATAGTTTCTGTAAAAAGAAGAAGAATAATGCATAGATCTAAAGTTAAGGAGGTAAATACATGAAGAAAAATATTAGACTTTGAGGAGCATATGTGTTATACACTTTTAAGTGCTAACAAACTTTAAGTTTATTTAAATATAAAGATAGATTTGAAAAAAGAGACTAAAGATGTAAAGTGCACTTTAAGACAAAATTTGTTTGGTATTTAAATATTCTTCCACATATTTAAGTAATGATTATGCACGATGTATAAGACAAATTAGTATAACTGCAATTAGCTTGGCAATTAATATCAATCCTTAATGAGAGTCCTTTTTTTATTAAATTAATTAAGATTGGGTTCAATTATTTTATAATGGTGAAACTTGTAATTATTTGTTTAAATGTGCAATGAAGAAAGTATTAAGTATATGTGATAGCATATAGACCATATGCTTTATTTGGTAAATCAACAACTCAAAAACAACTAATATTATCGATCCAACCATTTACAGGTTCCAACGTGTCTCCACTTCTAACTAACCAGGAAAAGAGTGCGCATCTTTGGTTTTTACTTAAGTACAAGATGAATCCTAGCATTTTGAAGCATCCAATATGAATTCTTAGTAGACGAAAGTTTAGATTTATTTGTCACCTCAAATTGATATGGCATAAGTTCAATATTTTTAATTAGTATAGTAATATGGATCTCATGCTACCACGTGTATGTCATGTTGTATAATGAAACATTTTCTTAGATTTCTTTTTTAAAGTTTTATTATTATTTAATTCATAATCAAAACTAATAAATATAAACTAACCTAAATAATGTCACTTAATCCTAGTAATTTTAAAATCACAACATCTAATCATAAATCTGTATTCAAAATATTGGTTTAGTTTCTCCTTCACTTCTCCTCCCGTTCATCCTTAGTTCTGTGTCTTTTTTCTATCATGTTTCAAGTTCTACCCTTCCTCTTCTCTCATCATTACCATTATTTACAAGCACTCATCATGAAGGAAATCGCTTCTTATGTGCTTAGTTACAGTAACCATGAAGCCGAGGAAGAACAATAATCTCTCACATTTTTAGACTCAAAAGTTGAATGTATAAAGGAATCATCCAAGGGCTTTTCAAAACCGTTTTTATTATGCATTTTCACCCGGTTTGCTCGACATCTCATCCTCAAAAGCTGGAATTGGTACTTGCTTGCTGGATATAATTTAAATTTGAGAGTCATCATTTGAAATATGTAAAGAAAAAGCATCCTTTTGAGTAGTTCAATGTTTCTTTTATAACTTGGTCCAATTTGTCCTCACTAAGCGCATGGATGACTTGAATAAGCTTGATAGTGCCCTTGACCTCACCGTTTAACACAATTTTCAAACATTTGAGTTTCTTTAAGCTTGAAAGAGAATAAATTTCATCGCTAAGGTCTAATTTATGATCATCATTATCTAAGGTGAGGTAGGAGTTAAAAACTTCCAAAATTAGGACTCTATTCCAAAGGTTAATTAAAATTATTATGATTAAGTATAATTATTTTAGTTTTACGAATAAAAGCTCAACTTTGTTCAAAATTTCGTCTTCTTTTTCAATATTTTACGAATATTAGATCAAAATTCACCATATATTTTAATGAAAACCTTAGAATTAAATATATACTTTTTTACATAGCCTCTTCAAGATATTGTGGATTGCAAGGGCTACCCTTTCCTAACCTGAATTGAAATTTGAAATGCTCCTGAAAAGGCTGGCTCCGCCGATTAGACAGACCACCCAAGCTTGGGTTCAGCTTTACCAATTTCTTAGCGCCAAATTGTCTCTCGTTCTCGTTAACATTTGCCCCAACGGCTTTCAAAATTAAATGCGAAAACAATGAAATTGAAATAGACCATATGAATATGAAAATATTTCCTTACATTAGATTTATAAGGCCATAGTGTGTATCAAAATAAGCGATTATCCACACTCATTTAGGTATCATGTCCCAACTGTAATCAACAAAATCTGGAGGATGTCACCATACTACAAAGTCCATCTTTCATAGTCGACCAATATAGGAAAAAGGTAACCCTTCTCCAGACTCCAAACAGGTTAGACAGGAATAGACAAGCCCTTCTTCGCCATACTATCTAGTACATCATTCAGAGCTTGACACAAACCAACAATCTGCAGTGAAGAAACGCAAATATGGTTACAGAAAATATCATTAAAATATGTGAGAAATCAGTTCCAGTTGGACCTAGATTTAGTCCCATTCTCAAAAACATTTCATCAGTTTGCTCAATCAGTAAGGAGAAACACCTGTTGATCCCATTGTTGCAACTCCTCCGTGTCATCCTCAAAGTGTATGACAGCTTCCACCTGTGTGAGATGAACAATTAAGAAATAAATGAAACAAAATATTTTCCACATTCACAGAAAACTGTTGCAATTACAAACACGGAAAAATCAGAATGCAATCTACAGGCAAACAAGCTTCAGACTGGCCATGAGCACTCAATTCCATGTAAATTATGAAGGTTAGCAAATAGCCACATATGAAACCTCAAGAAACCAATCTACGTAAGGGCACGGCAGAGATCTAGAAACCCTCAGCATTTAGCATGCGTCACACCTGATCAATCGAACCCCTCATTCTATCTTCATAGATCATTCTTGATGCTATTTTCTCTGCCTGCAAAGATAGAATAGGAATATGCTTACTTTAAAGGATAGAAATTAATTTTTATCTTAACTGGAAATATGAGCAAACGATGTCCTTCAAAGATCACGATAGAAATGTACCTTATGTGGAGGAATTCCCAACAATGTGCCCAACTCATCAAAACTGTTAGTCCGACAAAAATAACAAGATGGCATCAATAAGAAGTCATATTTGAAAACAAAACGTGAAAGAAATATAAAAAGACTCCTCTCCAACCTTATATTTGTGTAAAGTTTGCTTGCACTTAGAAGGTTGTGTTCAATCATAGCCCGATCAAGTACAGTAAAATTATCAGGAAGAAGAGCTTTCTGTTAAACCAGAAAGAGAACAGATCACTTAGAAGGTTGTGTTCAATCATAGCCCAATCAAGTACGGTAAAATTATCAGGAAGAAGAGCTTTCTGTTAAACCAGAAAGAGAACAGATCATTTTACTTAATTTCCTGTGGATGAATGCAACATCACAAAGTATAAAGATTTGTATAACCTGATGTGCTTTTAACTCTTGAGCAAATGCATCAATTTCTGGTTTCCTCAAAATTCGCTCCAAATACACCTAAATTTTCATATAAGGATCCTCTATAAGATCTTGAAGCAATTGTAAAGGGAGAAGGGAAAACAAAATCATAACATATTTATCCTCTTATATGTTCAACACGCTCGATTAGAAAACATGATCCATGCCTGCCTCATGTGAGAGAGAGAGAGAGAGAAATGACCAACCTTCTGCAATATAGGATAAATTTTCAGCTTTGAGCACCGTTCATCCTGAACCACATTTTTCACATCCTAATAGATCAGCATACTTGCAAATGTAACCGATAAAGATATTGCCCACACAAAACCTTCAATAACTGCAGTATGTTTACCTTGTATAATGTGGCTAGAACACGAGAACGTTGAGGACCAGCAGCAGCCAAGATTGTACAAGTAACAGCAGCAGATAAAGCTTGCTCCAATGCTTCCTCATCAATTGTCCTAAATAAAAGATAAACGCAATTGATCAATGAACTCGATAAAGTGGGATGGACAGTTAAAAGTACATAATATCTAGTGCAAGAAGAAACTATTGGCTCCGGAAGACAATAACCATAGATGAAGCTACAAATAGAAGCAGAAAAATGAGTTCAACGGAAAAGAGGTGCTGGAAGTTGGAACTAGTTAAAATTCAAAGCAGAAGACCCTTAATGTGAAAGATCAAATTTGCAAACGGACAATACAAATCACAATATTCTCACAAAATCCCGATAATTCCAGGTGCAAAAGCTGCAACTTCACAGAAGAAAATTTTATATAGCAAAAAAAAAAAATGACAGCATATCTAAGGAATTGTTACGAATACTATTCCCCATAGTAACAAAAAATCAAAGATTAATGGGCTAAATATTCAACTTTTACATACTCATCTCCAATCTGTCTCTTCTCAATTTGAGATATGTCATAATAACGCAGTGCAGCTTCCAAGAATTTCCTCTTTAAATCCAAGATCCTTGCATAGCAGACCTTACAAAAAAAGAATAAAGCAAACCACTTCATCAACATTAAAGCTGCTATCCTTGTACACAATGTGCACTGATACAAGAAAACGTCAAACCTTGTACTGCAAGTTCAATACTTCATGTTGGCTATTGCTGACCAAAAAGGAAGCCTTATTGATGAAAGCTTCGGCATTAACTGAATCATCATCCTGCAAAGCTAAAGGGTAGCGATCAAAATAGGAATTTAAGTTGTGCTGTTCCCCAAAAGAACACAAATGACTTGTACTATTAAAAATGGGCATTCTGATAATCACATTTCAACTCAGATTGCTATAGAGATCAAGGAGGAAACGTCTTGCGAGGGAAACAGCTTCAATCAACAACTAAGGTCCCTGAACCAGGAGTCAGCTAATAGCTCACATTTGGCTTCAAGTAGACTTCCACTAAATACCACCACATCCACCATCTAAACTATTACTATCACTTCAACAGCTAATGTTTCCTTTAGCTTGATTTTAGCAACTTTCTTCAGTCACAGGCAGCAATACTAGCCAATAACTACTAGGCTCAACTAAGAGGACCGTTGATTTATCGTTCTAAGTTTAATAGGAAAACAATACCTCTAGATATAGACGAGCGATCTGGACACACTTCGATAGCCTGTATGTATCATCAATACCCCTAATGGAGAAAACAGCCAGAGATACGCAATCAATATAGCAATTAAAAACTAACAAGCAAACCAACGTTTCATTATTAAAACAAGAAAGAAAAATGAGTTCTATTCTCAAACCTCATTCCAGAATCTAGGTCAATACCACTAAGCATCTGAGCTGCCTTTGACCACTGCTGCTCAGATTCGTACTGTTCCGCAAGTTTCTCTCTAATTACCAACACCTACATTTCACAGAACACTAAGTTTTTCGCCCTACTTTCTAGAAGCTCACTTAATGAACAAAGAGTAAGAGAAAAAAGAAACCTGTTCTTCGAATGAAACTACACGAGGCTGAATCTGATTAAGTGTATAATGGGCAATTTCCTTTTGATTCTCCGGTGCCAATCTCCCCAACTCCTGAGAAAAACTCTGTAACAACTGCCTCGACACCACCAGTGGCACATCATCGGACAACACTACAAGTCATCACCTTTTAAGATCAAGATTGAAGAAAGCCATGACTAGATTACGGAGGTGAGAATAAATTAAAATACCGTGATCGATGAACTTCTTAGCCTTATCAACGTCGGTGGATGAGATAACGGAGGAGAGAATGTGCTTATACTGCTCGATCTTTTGCCTCTGATCGGTAATAGCGGATGCACTTGCAAACGCATTGTCCATAGCTCTCTCTAGTGGGTTTCAATTCTGCAGAGTAGAAAAACCTAAAATCCACAATGTTTAGAGGGCTCGCGATTTTGCTTGACCGTAACAAAGTCTCTGTATCTCGTCTTCAACTCGTGCCGAATCTATTTATAGAAACATGTTTATATTTAATATTGGTGAAAAGACATGCAAATACTTTTAGTATTTTAAAATTTTTGCAAGAATAACTTTTACAAATTCAAAATAAACTCTCGTAAAAATATATTCTTCAAATGATTACGCAATCGTACAATCCAAAATCAGTAAATTAGTATTATTGAGGTTTTAAATTAAGATCTTGGTCGTCGCATTGTGAATTTTTGCAATTATAAGTTAAATTTTATATAATTTATTCAAATTTTATTATATGACTATTGTAATTGATATGTCCCACAATTATGTATTTTATGTTGTAATAGTTTAATTAATAATTTGTATTATTAATATCATATATATATATATATATATATATAATGTAATATCATAAAATGGAATAAAGCGTTAATTTTTAACATTTTGAAAAATTATATTTAGATATAGCAGTGTTTACGAAAGGAAAGGTTTATATTATTCACTCTTCTTTTAGAATATCATATTTTTTATTACATTTTTTGCTTTTATTTTCTCTCCATTCATTCACGTTCTTTCTCTCATCTCATCTCATCTCACTCTTTCTTTACTTTCCTTCTTTCTCCCTTTAAATTTTCACCTTTACTCATAGTAATGTTGCCACTTTTTTCAGTTTCTAGTTTTGATTTTTTAGATTCCTTTTCGTTCTATGTTCAAAAATATCAACGATTTTTGTAATTAAGTTGATTGTTTTGATAATGGGTTTTGTTCTCCTCGTTATTTTGTGAGTTTACGTCTTCCTCCTCCTACTTCTTTTTTATATCTATTGGTATTTTTTTTATTATACTGCAATAGAACGATTGTGATGGATCATTGTAAATGCAACACTGTTGTACTGTGGGTGCAATCTACCATCACAAACGAGAATGAAATTCTCATTATTGTGTTGTGGAAGCAATCCACCACCATAAATGAGAATTTCATTCTCGTAACAAATGTGGTCTACTTTTCCCCAACAATTGTAATATTGTAGACATAATTTAATATGTACCAACTATTACAATCATAACCAATATACATTGACTAGAACCTAAATAAGAGAAATGAAGGGGAATTAAAGGCTAAAATGAGAGTTTGTTTCATGGCTCAAAAGAAAGAACAAAAAAAAGAACCTAACCAGAAAAGTTGTCTAAACATAGCTAAATTTGTGTCCCTCCTTGAATTGACAAAACCTTCTTAATTTCCCATATAATACATTGACTTAGCAAAGTTGACCTTACCCGTTACACTTCTAGGTAACCAAGCAACCATATATATATATATATATATATATATATAAAAGAGCAGATAACATGAGAGGTCCACAATATGGAATCAAAAAATATTTACAACCAATGTCTATCTTGTAATAATACAAGAAAACATATGATAGTTATACTTGAATGGTTTGCTATAGTTTCCTAAGAACTATAGAAAAACAAAAGGTGCTTGATGTTATTACATAGTTTTCAACATGCTAAATATTTCCTCTTTGTTATTGCCATAACAAATCAAATCATTATACTTTAATGTTTGGAAGCAAAAGCAACCTTGAAGTAGCAAACTAAAATTAGATCAAGTTCTCAATAGTAGGAGAAATTTCATTTAATAATTATGACCCTATTTGAACCTATAATCGATTCAAGAGCAACTTCTTGATTAAAAGTTATATAAACCGGGAACATATACATATGCACGTATGTATGGCCATTGATGGGAGATATAAAGTGATCATCCAACATTAACTAGTATATCTTTTTGAACTTTGGACTTAATATTCTCATGACCCTTGAATTCTTTTCAGTTTACAACTATATATATTGTAAATGTTGGAATCATTAGATACTAAGGATCCTAATTAGGAATTTCAATTTATATATAGTTATTAGAAGACTAACAACAGTCTTACTAGAGAAAGTTGAACATTTTTCTTGCTCAATTTGGAAAGAGTACATGGTAAAACTAAAACTAAAAGTAAAAGTACATGTATATGTATATAAATATATCCTTTATTCATTCAACGACTCTTCAATGTAATTTGGCATTCTTATTTTACTTCTTTTGACTGATCGACTCTTTTAGTGTTAGGTTTGCTACCAAAAAATGTCCTAGATGAGTTGCTCTTCTATATTATTGAACAATATGTACTATAAAAAATTTTTAAGTCATAAAATTAGTTGACCTTTGAAAAAAAGGCAATTTTTTTCCTTGAAATCTTGCCCCTATGCTCATATAATTTCCCAATTATGACTTTTATCACATTTCACACTAACATTCCCACTTAAATGGATGCATATATAACTTGAATGTGATGCTTATCTAGTAATATGTGAAAGATCCTAGGACAAAACTTTGTGACTATCTTCGCTAGGTTGTCTTTGTGATTTAGAAAATGAGAACCAACTTACTTTATACTTAAAGTTTTTCTTGATAAAGTGTTGATCCGTCTCGTTGTGTTTACTATGATCATAGTGGACTAGATTGAGAGTAATTTTAATGATTGTTTTATTTTCATAATATAAATTCATCTCATATTTAGGGGCAAATCTAATTTTAATCAATAAACTTTTAATTCAAAGAGTTTTGGAAAGATTCTATCATTCCTTAATACTTAGCGTTAGTACTAGATAATGCTACTAGCTTCTATTTTTTTTTCCTTCTTCATGTAACTAGATTCTCTTTTACAAATTCAAAAAAATTTGAAATGGATTTTATATTAAAATATTGTTTCCTAATTTGCTTCTATATAGCCATCAATATTCAAATGATTATTCTAAAAAAAAATATTCATTTTTTAAGAGAGGAGTTCAAATATCAAAGAATCCAAATTACAAAATCTATATGATGTTTACTATAAAAGTTTATAAATTGACTCTCTATAATATAAGCAATATCTAGGTGAATGTGCGATATATCAAAGAGTGTATCAATTAATTTTTTATACCTTGCTTATTAATTGGCACCTTATCAAGAGACTCTTTAAGTTTATGATTTTAAATATTGAGTATTAGCTAGTTTACAATCTGGTAATCCAAATTATCAAAACAAATCTAATAGATATTTTCCTTGGAAAGAAATTTCTTGCTTTGACCTTGTCACTTCAATTTCCAAAGACTATTTGAGTCCTCCATGGTTCATTTCAAATTCAATTGCCAATTTCTTTTGAAATCTAAAAATTTCTTTTTGAGTCATTTCCTATAATTATAATGTCATCTACATAGATAATTAAATTTGTTAATTTAGCTAGTCAATGCTTTAGGAATAAAGTATGGTTTAAGTTGCTTTGTTGGAAGTGATATTATTTCAAAGCCAAGGTAAACTGACCATACAATGCTTAAAGTGATTATTAAGTCCATATAATGTACAACTTCAACATTTGATAATGTATTATGCTTAGCAAAATATCTATGTAAACCTCCTCCTCCTTTATATTGTCATTAAGAAAAGTGTTCAATCAATTAAAAGACGAGCAAGGACAACCTGCCTAATTTTTGTACGACTATGTTGTCAACCCGTGTAGCCATAAACAGAATCAGTAGTTTGTTAAATAATCCCTTTATCATTATCCAAAGTTCTAGTAAGATCTTTTTTTAGAGACAGATGGAACTAGTGGTGATGAAAAATCCCCTCACAGGAGGGAAAGGACTAAAAGCGGTAAACATTGTTAAGACCTTGATCAAGACCAATAGTTTCTATGATGTGATTGACAAAGCCTAAAGGACGACGAGACACCAATTGCTAAAATCGCCAAAGAAAGGGCATATCATTAAAGAAGGAAGACCAAGACTGGGAGTTCGAATGAGAGAAAGGCAGATTGGTAATATAGGAGAAAGCTCTGGAAGTACAACTTGGTAGGCACATTTTTTCACAAAACTCATAAACCTACTATTTCCTTTTTTAATGTAAAATTGATATAGTAATCAATCTAAATTTACCACGAGAGACAACACTCTAATTTTATTTAATTTTACTATGAGTGAGAAAATTTACTAATAATTTATGCTACATGTTTGTATGTGGCCTTTCACCACTAAACTTGCCTTATATTTGTCAATGGATCCATAACATTATTTAATAGAAAAATCCCCATTTTCATCCTATTGTTTTCTTTCCTTATGTAAATAGAACCAAAGTTCATGTTTTATTCTTCTATAATGCTTCCATTTCCTTCTTTATAACTTAAGATGACTTTGGGTAAGTTAAAGTTTCTTATAATTCGTTAAGAACTTGAGATAAGAATACACTTTATACAAAAGCCATGACAGAATATGATAATCCCCAAGTAGATATTTAATTGACAATTGAATATCTTAACCTCTTTTCTTCAAAGTCTAGGAAAAATAAGTTTTGTGGTTTCCTAAAAGAAGGGTCATTGGGTACTAAAAGATGAGGGGATTAAATTTTTTTATTTATATTTAAGTGTCACATTTGCATAACCTCCTGGAGGGATATTAATGTTTTATTTGTTTGCTTATTAACTATCATTTCATTTCCTCTATTAAATTGTATTCTAATTTCTTCAAATCATAACCATATAGTTCAATTATACTCATCATCTTTTATCTCCCCCTTAAGCGATGAATTGAATATTAAAGATGAAAAGAAAATCTTCAACTCTAAAAAAGTGGCATCCATAATGATATATATTTGTTTCATAACGAAATCAAAATTATGATAACGCTTTTTATACAAGGCATACTGTAACAAATACAATGGACTATACAAGGATCTAGCCAATTCATTTGGTTTTAGTCATCCATAAATATTACAAATCAAAGAATGTCAAAAAATGTAAGAATTAGGAGAGTGCCCTCACATATAAAAATATTAAGGAAAAAGCAAATGCATTAAAAAACTTAGTAACTCTTTGCTAGAATGAAAGTGTCACTCTTAAAGTTTAAAATTAGTAAATTTGAAAATAAATATGAAAACAAGTGCTTCATTAGCTAAATCAATAATACCCTAGTCATTGATACAATAGCCAAATCTACTCTCTATAACGTTGACAATTGCATTCTTAGTATGTCATTTCATAGTTGAGGTTATTAAGGTCCTTATTTATGTATCCTAATCTATCTTTTCCTAAGATATACATCTCAATAAATTACATGGTTGGTAAACTTAACAAAAAGGCTATATCCTAGTCAAGATGGGTCCAAACTAAAGTCAGTGGGTTTGGCTTGAGTTGACTTGGCTTTGGACTAGGTTCAAGTTTTTTTCTTAACTTTTAAGCTTCATGAGAAGCTTGAACTTGTGCTCCATAGTCTGAACCTAGTTGAAGCCCGAACCTTATGCATAAAAAATGAAACCATTATATATATATCTAACAGCATAATGATATTTCATTACTAAGAATGAATATTTCATGCATAAATGAAATGACAGTGTTTTGTTTATATAACAAAATGATGTCATTTTGTTACTAAGCAAATATAGATTTAAATAGTTTCCCACAACCTAACATAGTTGTTTCTTTGCCTTAGTCATTGCTTATTGGTTGTTGCTACTTGCATCACTATTGCTCACTTTGCTCACATTATTGCTTTCTCTGGTTGCTTTGTCACTCTTGGCTACTAGCTCTGCTATCCATCTTTTTCAAATAGTTTTTATTTTTG
Source organism: Erythroxylum suave (assembly GCA_027563595.1). Taxonomy (NCBI): domain Eukaryota; kingdom Viridiplantae; phylum Streptophyta; class Magnoliopsida; order Malpighiales; family Erythroxylaceae; genus Erythroxylum; species Erythroxylum suave. The sequence continues at coordinate 20,255,005 of JAOSBN010000004.1, read as the reverse complement.
TAATAATTCAATTTGGGATTTGTTTTTTCTTATTTTGTTGTAAATAAAACTTAAGACTTTTCTTGTTTGTCTACATTTTACTTTGTAGACAAGAAAAGCAGAATGAGTTGTCAAATAAGTAAGGTAGGGTATTTTTAACTAAAATTTGAACTGATAGTAAATATTAAAGTACTTGGGATTTTATTAGTTTGACTATAGCGTTTGATGCTTAGCTTTTACTTTTGCCTTCAGCTTATCATTGTTATTTTTCTATCTTCTTTATCTCTAGTTTAGATAATTGAAATCTCCTTATACATCAACAAGAAACATGAAATGTTTAAATCTTGTTTGTTGGCTCTTGATAACTTTTGTTTCAACTTCTATGTATTGTAATGTAATTTTATATCTTTTATTTCCCTACTTAATATTCTAATTCCATTTTCTATTTGTTTAATATGAATTTTGTATTTTTTGTTTTAGCTATTTATTTGTTCTTTTTCTCACTGTATTGGTCCATTTTCTTCTCTCCGAGGTCATGTTTGTGCATAAACATGTTTTTATATGTGAGTATATGAATATATATAGACATTGTTATTTAGCTTTCATTTTTGCAAGTTCCTGATAAGCATAATTGGTTTTGAGAGAAAATGTGTAATATTTTTTGTTTTTAATGCAATTCATTAAATTAATGTTGGTTTACTTGTAATTTTCCTTTTCATGTCTTATAAGATTTGATACATGAATTAATGGAGGTTTTTTTCCTCCTTTTTTAAAGTAACTAGACAATTGAAGTGAAAATGATAATCCATTTGGATTTTTCTAGTGAATATTTTATTGTTAATTCTTTTCTACTTATACACTACACCTACCACTTTTTAATTGCAAATTGATGGTTTTGATTAGCTTAAAACGTAGAGTATAAGGATAGATAAAATATGTAGGCTATCATTTGATTGTTTTCAATTTTTTCCTTCCAGGAGTTTAATATGCATATTTAAGATGGATGGAAATTGTGTTTATGGTTGTTCATCTATTTTAGCTAAGCTCTTTGAATGTGTTAAATGGGTTTGATAGTACTTATAATTTTTGTTAATATAGATTTATTTGATTTGTTCTTTATCATTAAAATTTGCAAAAATGTCATAATAGTCACAAAAAACTATTATGGGTTAGTTGACTTGAGCGATGGCATTCTTACCCTTATTCCATTTATATAACTTTGGTCCTACTATTCATTTGTTCATCTTTATTAACATTGATGATAAAAATTATAACAAACTATTAGAATCTTCATTTTTGATTCCTTGTTAAAATTTCGGACAACCATTTTCTTTATGCTTGTCTTGAAAAGTGCTACTAGTTCAAAATTTAGATAAGGGTTTATTGGCACTTTAATATTTAGCTCTAGGAGATATACTAAGATTATCTTTTGGACAAAAAAGGGTCCCCTAATCAATATACCTTCGGTTGTGCATTACTGGAGTATATTCCCTGCTAAAGTTAAAGTCAAATCAATTATCCAGAAAGGTCACTGTTATGCTTTCCCTATAAATATACAACATCTTATACATAACCATCAACTTGATGTTAAAAGACAATGTGTTTTTTTTTATGTCTTAACTAATATCCTAGCAAATTTAGTTTTAGAACCTTCAGTTGATGGTTGGATTAGGACAAGAAAAGGGCATATTGGTTCCCTATAGTTTATCAAAAGTCTCTCATGCCTAATTGCTCCTTCTTACTATGGCTTTCAACATTGAATAAGTTAAGTACCATGGATAGGATGACCTACCTTTATACTAAAAATAAATGTTTGCTCTGTAAAAGGGTTAAGGAATTTAAAGATCATCTTTTTTTCCTATGTGAATTCCCCAATTCATTTGGAACAGAATTCAAGATACGTGTCGTGTGTAAAGTTTAGTGAATAAATTTATGGGGACTTGATCGGGGTAAGTTTTAATCTTATAAACCCTTAATATTCCGCAAGTGCACAGTTTATAGCATGGTATTAAAGATGTTGATCCTACAAGGAGGGAAAATAATCTAATCCTAAAAAATCTAAGGATAAAAAGATATGAAACCGAAAATAAACAATGTCACAAAAAGTAAATATGAGAATTGAATTCGACTAATTAAATCAAAAGTTAAACATGAAGGAATTAACAATTGAGTAGCAAGCAAGCACAACGGAAATCAATCAAAGAATTTACCAAGTTATGAGAAAGGGGATTTTACCTATCATTAATGCTAACCTAGTCGATTATGTGTTAATAGGGGTGTCGATTCTAGATGATCCTAGAGTTGATTATTCTCTCTCGAGTTATAACATTAATAATTGGATTACGAATTTTGTAATCTCTCAATCAAAAAAAGACTCAAAACCCTAATTACATCTAACACACTCTAATCAACTATTAGGTCTTGCATGAGATCTCTCTCCACACAATTACCGATATGATTAGTTATGAGTTCTATTGAATTGCCTAACTCTCATTAATCAGATCCAATCATTTTTGTTCACCCTCTCATTTTATTACCAAATTATGCAAGAAACGCAACAAATCACAATACCCTATTCAAATAACACAAAATCAACTCGAATAATAATAAATCAAAATAAAATCCCGAAGGAGAGATGGAACATCATCATCATTCTACCATCTATCATCATACAATTCATCCCAACTTTATACATGAATAAAATTGAATGAAAAGGAAACAAAACCTTAGAATGGACGATCCAGGAAGGTAGTAGCATCAGAAAGCCTCCTGATTTGAGAAGCATGTTGAGACTGCTTCTTCTTCCTCCTTCTTCCTCTTCCTTCATCTTCTTTCTCTCTCTCAGTATTCTCTCTTTAGGGTTTCAAGTGTGGCTGAATAAAGATTCCCTTTTTTTGCTCGCTACCTGTTTTTTTGTGAGGTAACTTAGGATCTTTTTTGGGATCTGAAAAGATCGAAAAGTGAGTCTAGAAGTGTCCCTATGTTTGTCCTGACCCTGGCCGCGATCATGGCCTATATGACATGATCATGACTCTTGAGTAGGCTCTCGGTCACAATTGTGGCATGCAGGCCACGATTGTGGCCCAATCCTAGTGCTTTTATCATGATTTGGTAGTGTATTATGGCCTGAGTTCCTTTCGAAACTCCTTCGTTCTTTGATATTGACCTTGAAACACTAGCAAACACATCAAGTTACATAAAAAACATAATATCTAAGCTCAAAAGCTTGTACTAACCCATCAATCTCTTAAAACACAAATAATTAACAAACTAACACAATTCTTAAACACATACTAAATGATCGAATTAATGGCCAAACACGTATCAAACTATGCCCTAAAATATGACGCAATTTACACTTATCAACATCTCCACACTTAAACATTTACTTGTCCTAGAGCAAATAAAACAACAAACAACAAACAACAAACAACACAAAAGCACAGAGCACACAATGTAATAATGAGGCAATGACTTTAACTACACGGAACAAAATTCACTCTAAACACAATCATTTAAGTTGTTCTAAATTATTAACATGCAAAATCAGCGTCTAGGAACTCTAGACTAAATATACATATTAATCAAACATAAATGTCAAGTTCCCCTTTCAATTGTACACACACATTAATAATTATTTGGTCAATCAAACTTTGTAACTAATCTTAAGTACGTTTTCATGAAAAATTAAGCTACTTACAAGTTTGGTAGGTTGTTATTAGAAAACATTCTTTTTTTGGACATAGGCCTAGTCTTTTTATACGGAGGCAAGCATTGGTGATAAATGTCGATTTGGTTACTTGACTAAGTCATGTTTTTAGTAAGTTTCTTGGTTGGAATGTCATTACAGCCTTTTGCATGAAAGTACACGTTTGTGATGCGTGTCATTATATTACTTGGCTATATTATGTTCTCAACTGGCTACTAACTCTATTCATAACCTGAAGGCCAATAGAATATTTATTTATTTAAAATTTACAAACTTTTTTATTATTATTGCCTACCTTGTTCTTTATCTCTCATTTTCATGAAAAACTACTAGCAAAGCTATTTAGTCGAAAGCCCTAAAATTATGAATGAATGTGACAACTTATAGGGTGATAAACTAACAGTGAATCCTATTTAACTTGCAAATTTTAGCCAAAGAACCCAAATCATTAATTTCGCTGGCTAGTGATTCTTCATAACCTAATGGATTATGTTCAAAATTGAATCGATTTCGTTTCATCTAAGCCATTGATACATTCACACAATTCACAATATGCAACCTAAACACACTAACATAACAATAT